>CM021100.1:981530396-981657776 GCA_007115665.2 Sequoiadendron giganteum | reverse complement strand
AAAAAGGAAGGCACAGGTGGAAAAAGGAAAAGTCAAAACACAACTTGTATATAGAGAGGTTCCAAGTACTAGAAAGAGAAAGGGTGGCACTATTCATCCTGCAGTCGAAGAAAAAAATGAGAGCCCTCTTGAGAAATCAATACCTGTTGTTGATATGCCTTCATGGAAAAGCCCTAAGCATAAAAGGACATCACATGAGAGTGCAGAGGCCCCAATGGGGCAATAAAATGTTAAAGAAAATGATGTATTTGAAGGAGCAGCAAAAATGACCTTGGTAGATCTTGCTACTTTTGAAGAAGAAGTGGAGATTTGAGAACATGAAGAAAATATGGAGTTCCTGCAGCAAGATCAAGTTTTCTTGCAGCAAGATCAAGAGTTTCTACAACAAGATCAAGTTTTCCTGCAGCAAGATCAAGAGTTCCTACAACAATTAGAGGAACAAGAAGAAGAAGCCATGCAACAAGAAGTGGAAGAAGAAAGTGTACCCCCATGGTCAGAACCTGTTGGACCACCTGAATCAATGCAATTGGTACTATATGGAACATCAATAAAGGTACTAGTAGGAATTCATAATCTCCCTGGTTTTACAGTTCACACAAAATTTTTAAATTTGTGGAAAGAGATACATAGACGGGAGGAAGAATGGAAAAAGGAGAAGAAAAGACTGAAAAAGGAAATTGAAGAGAAGGATGAAATCATTGAGGACAAAAATCAGGAGATTGTCTCTCTAAAAGAGAGGATAGATAATATTGCAACCTTGGTGCCATAAATTGTAGCATGTAGAACACCACCAAGAGTTTATGCTCTGCACCTAAAGGAAAAGTATCTCTCCTTTAAACTGTGAAGACATTTTTTAGGTTTGAATCCTTCAATTGAATCTCCCGTTGAATTTTTCAATGCTTATAGAATTGCCTCCCCATAAATGAAACATTTACTCTATGAATTTTATTTACACAATTTCGCTGTCAGTAAAAGCCAAGATTGGAACTCATTGCTGTATGTGGGGGACATCCAATTGAGAGCATTTATGTCATGGGTACAAAATGAGATTAGTTGGGGTGAAAAATATAATGCTTATAAGGGGAAGGAATCCAATATTCCTTTGGCTATTAGAGCCGAATCCAGGAACCCCAAAGGCATTTACACAGACTAGAATATAATGCTCTTCAGGATGAGTTGTGGTAACAAGATTATGCCTTTGATTGAGGCAGCATATAGTGAGTATGAGTTAAAAACAACATTAAAAGATGATACTATGAGAAGATACCTATCCCAGAGATGGAACACACTAACTGATGAGCTAAAAAAAGCTAAGCCACACTCCATCCACAACTATGTTGTTGCACTAAAAAGAATTGAAAGGTATATTTAGATTGGGAGAACAAAGGGGTGAGAATGGCTTCCCTTGACTTTTCAGCCACCTATCCTCATGTGGCCTGTACCAAATTTCATATTCTTCCGATATGACATTGTTGAGGAAAACCAAAGCTGGAAGAGACTCGACCGATTGGGAGGATTCTATTGGAACCCAGATTCACCCACAACAAACACTGATATTGGGTAGTTATCAGTTGCAGATTTCAGCCATGACCAAGCAGAAGCATAACTCTTCCCCTGTTGGAGGACCAAAATAATGTTAGGTTAGGGGGAGTGATGAGTCTAGTTTCTGGGCTAGTTATGGGTATAATCCATAGTCTATTTTTTGAAATTACTATGGACTTTGATATTACATGACTGACACTTTTATATAATTTCTCTCAAACCTTAAGACATTTGGGCTTAATTCCCTTTCTGCCAATTTTAATGATATTAACTTATTATGTGGACCATCTAGATCAATATTGCATGTGATTGATGGATGTTCTTTAAGATAATTTTAGCTATGTAGTTATTATGCATACTGACATTGCGATGCAGACATGATTGAAAATGCTAAGTTGAGAAACACAACCGCCAATTGGTCATGCAAAGGTCAACTGGAGGACGATGACGAAAGATTCCCATGTTAGCTGCATGTAACCTTCTTATGCCGATCTTTAATGACATTGAGAAATGCGAGTGTTACTATAGTGGTTGAGTCCATGTTTGGGCCTGCATGTCTGAACGGATTCCCCTACATGTGTAATCACCCTTCCACTCTTTTCTTTGTTTTCCCTAAATGGTGGTATCCTCTCAGTTAGTGGGAGTTGACTACCCTATTTAGTTGATAAATAAGGTTCAGATCCTCCTTCTGAGGAAGTTGATCACCAAGTTATTGTATAAGTTGAGAATATTAGACATACTCTTTTGTATTTGCATTTTCCAATGAATGAAATGAGATTCTAAATTGAGTATCTAAGTATAATCTAAGTTTGCATTAGTTTTAGAGGATACTCATCCAAGAGGGCCCACTTGGTGAGTAATCCATTAGCTTAGATAGATTAGTATTAGATTTTGTTCAGTACTTAGTAAGAATCTGGCATTGATTGTTCTTGCAACCACTAGAATTCCATTCTGTGACTGTTCCTATAGCCACTAGAATTCCATTATGTGATTGTTCCTGTAGCCAAAGCGGGCATAGTAGTTTCCTGTTGCTCAGACTTTCATTTCTGTTATGCATGTTCAATTTGATTTTTATTGTTCAGTAGTGTTCAAACTTTTCTTAATTTCTTTCCATACAATTTACCTTCAACATTAGTCTTTCGTAGTTGTAGAATGAAGGTGACTACTTTGAAGTTCCTAGTGCACATACTATGCTAACCCATTTCAAGTTCACATCCCTGGGTTGACAATTTAAATGTACCTTCATGATGGTTAAGAAGGCTATTCAGGTCGGATGTCCAATAGTTGAATCATGGCTGTAAAGACTTAGTTATTGAAATAATTGTAGGAGGCCGACAATTTCTTTAGGGAATGCTACTAGATATGAGGTAGCCTGTATGAAAAAGGAGCATGATTGGAGTTCCCTAATTTCTTGAGTCAGTTAATTATGTTTTTAGGGTCATATGTACCCTATGGAAGGTGATCATTGTGTTGATTAATCCCTCTAAAGCCATGGAGTCCATTTGGTGTATTGTAGCCTTGTGGGAAACCAAGAGTAATTAAAGGATTTTATGAACAAGCGAAGAATGTATTTTGAACCTGTTGGAAACCAGTGAGTTTTTACTCTACCTCTGCATCACCACCCCATCCATAATCTATTTGTCTACTACAAATCCCCCTTGTTCTTTGAAAATGATCACATTTAACCATGGTTTAAGTCTCTCAGGCATCAATTTGGATATGATCTTGTAAACCACATTGCAAAGACCAATGGGTGTAAACAAGTTCAAAGAATCAACCCCTTCTTTTTTGGGTATAGGAGCCAAGAATGTACAAAATTCATTGCTTTCAACATTTGTTTGTTCTTCGCTCCTCCTTAATGATTTCCCAATATTCCTAAAAAAAATCCACTGAGAATCCTTCGAGGCCAGAGGCCTTCCCCTTCTTCATCTAAAAAGTATCCCCTCAAGTTCTTTCAAAAAAATGGGCTTAACAAGTTCCTCATTTATCTCCTAGGAGACTAAATTCAATATGCAAGCCAAGATATGATTTTCCTCTTCTTCTACAGAGGGACAGTCCTCCATAAATAAAGTAGACTAGTGGTGTGAAAATTATCTAGAGATATCATTTAAGGAGGTTAACTAAGCCCCCTGAGAAGAGAAAAGGGTTGATATAATACTCCCATGCCTCCTAGCCTTGATTGAGTTAAAAAATAAAGTTGTGTTTATGTTCCCCTCCTAAGACAATCAATCTAAGATTTTTGCTTCCAATACACTTCCTCACGGAATTCCCATTCCTCCAACTCCTTTCAAGCACTTGTCTCCTCTCTAAGGAAGGTCTTTGAAAAACCATACTCTCTTATTTGGCAAGTTATTGCATCCAAATAGGACTGAGCAATTGATTTAGCTTGAGAAATATTACCAAAGCCATGCCTATTCCACTTCTCGAGCTAGAGCTTAACAAATTGCAACCTTTTGACAAAGGAGTAAATTAACATGTCAAAAGTTGGTCTACCTCTGCTCCACTGAAAAATCATAAGATCATATAGCCAAGGATATCGTAGCCACATTAGTTGGAACCTAAAGGAATGATTCTTTTTTTTGGGTGAAAATAGTGTAATCAACTTTCCAACAGATTACACCATCTAGACTTCAGCCACATCTATGTGAGATATAATCTCTCCTCTCAGAAAGGGGAGGTGCCCTTCTTACTGCTAATTGGAAGCTATAGTAAACTTAAAAGAATACTTACAAAATGTACACTGTACTTATGAAATGGGGGGGGTGTGTTACATTCATACTTCTCTTTTTTTTCAAAGAAGATGTTTACAATGCTTCACTATGAAAATCTTTAGATCTGAATAACTTAAACTTAAACAACAACAGTAATGCCAATATTTCTATCTTGACAAAGCAAAGGTTAGAAATACCAGGTATGATTTATAATAACAAAAGGTAAAAGGAAAAGGGAAGGCTCACGAAGGCACAAAGTCATTATGTAGCCTTTTCAATGTTGAATCTTGTAATAGTATCATTCCTTGTATTAGAAGCACAAAGTCTTCTTAGACACAACGATTCCTCGAACAACATGAATGATTACAAGCACAAAGTCTTGTAGATCCTTCAACAAAAATCTTCAAACATAAACAAATCTAAACAATAAATGTAACACAAAGTTTACATCAACCACTTGAAGCCCTTTCAATCTCATACACAAATTACTACTGATATAATCAACACACAAAATGATCGATTCCAACACAAAGTTTGGCATGCAATCCTCTCCTTTATTGATTAGATTTGAATTCACAATATTGAACACAAAGTCTCAATGCTTGTCTCAAAAGAGCAGCACTTCGTTGCAAAATATCAAAAGGTAGATATTACAAAGGAAATCCCTCTTATTTATAGAAAGGAGGGAAGACAAAAATTAGGGAATCAGATGAGTAAAAATAGAAAACCCTAATCTAACTGAGTGTAATTTATTTCTACGTAATTGCACCTCATATTTTGGTGTAATTACGTTTTACAAAAAGACACCTAAGGTGTCAAAAACTATTTACAAGATGCATAAAGAGAAGCATCAAAATTTTCAACACTGGGAGATCAGGAATCTTCATGGTTCCTTGCTCGGGCACAGAGTCTTCATATTTCTTCCTGGTCTCCTGCATGAACGCATCATCTGGGCCGACTGTGTAATCAACAAGGGTGTGAACTCTTGTGATCGATCTTTTGGCGGATGAATGGACTTTCTGGCACCTGTTTCATGGTGGCTTCTTTGTAGATCTGGGATAGTTCACTGGACTGGAAAATGTCACCTTTAGGATCACTTGATTAAATCTGGAAAGAAACTGCAAGGGTGGTGAATGCAATGATTGTCAGGAAATACATGTCGTATGGGGAAACGTGAAATGAACATGGTGATATGGAGTCACTATGTTTTGGCCGTATGGTGCAGAAAACGAGGTGTGAAAATGAGAGTGGAGGCAAAAAATGAAGAGAAAACACTATTTCGAGTGTTAGATAAAAAATGCTGATTTTGGTGCTCGGGTGGTGAAAATCATCGCTCGAGCACCGAAGTGAGATTTTTGTTTTGGTGTCGAGGCGGTGAAAATCACCGCTTGAGCACTGAAGTCAGACTTGGAGAATTTCGGGGGATGACAAATGTTGGTGTCGAGGCGGTGAAAATCATCGCTCGAACACCGACATGTCAAAACTATTTGGTGTCATGGCCGTGATTTTCATCGCCTCGACACTTGGGGTATTTTTGAGTGGGTGTCATGGTGGTGAAAATCACTGCCAAGACACCAGTGTGTGACTTAGGTGCGATGTTGGTAAAAAACCTCGCCTGTAAAACGATGGTGATAAAGCAAAGACCAACGCGCTGGAGGACAACACCAAGGTTCAATCTCAATGGAGGCAACTTGGAAAAGCACGAGAGAAAAGTGTGGAGAGGAGTCGCTTAGTGAAAGTGAGGAAATAACTCATGTTTAAAGTTAATAAAACCTAAAAAATGACTCAAGTTGCACGCATTGAATGCGGCCGAAGGGACTCGACTTAACTCACAAATAGGTGCTCGGGCGGGGTTTTTCGACGCTCGAGCACCAACTCAAAAAATACAACTTAAGGTGCAACGGCGGTGATTTTCACCGCCCGAGCACCAAAAGTTAAAAACTAAGTTAGGTGCAATGGCGGTGATTTTCACCGTTGTTGCACCAAAAAACAGTTAGTGTAAAAAGGTACGTCGACGGTGATTTTCACCACCCGAGCACCAAAAATAGATTAACATGACTTAACTCCTGGGTTCTCAAGGAGTCAACTTTTAAACTCAAAACTCGAGCCTATCGTCACCTACCCGGACTAGGTAGGATTAGGGACCTCGTAAAACGTGTTTTGCCTCATTTTGCATGCTTGGAACACACGGTCCTAGGAAATGGACTAGTTTCGTAGGGGGGTTATCTATGAATCGAGTGCTGCTAGATTCAGTGATAACAGTTGACTCCTATTGGGGATCTTTCTTCAATCATTCCTTGAAACGAATGAAGGGAGAAGAACTCCAGAATTCAAGTGCCTTTATCCATCCATTGGGCTTGGAGTCAGGTGACTGACACAAAGAAAATTTACGAAAACAAGACACAAACCTATGCAAATGCACTTATTGAAAAGGCAAAAACCTACTGAATTAAAACTAGTCATCAATAAAATCTTCTCAAATGAAACCGTTCACAGGTTCAACAAAATAGCTTCCTTTCCTCAACAACTCGCAATGCCTTACATGATCATTAGCAACTACATGTAGATGAAGTTGAGGCACTGTTTCTTGAAAGAGATGAACATGTTCAACTACCTCTAAAAATATATCAGATATACTGCTGCTCCAGAATGAATCATTGAATTCAGACTGCTCCTGCACATCTACAAATACATCTTTAGCTGCATTCTCAAGTTCATCTTCACACTCAGGTACAAGTGGAACCTCTTTCTTCCTGTTGGCCTCCAACCAAGAAATATGTCTTATGGTACATCCCCTCGATCAGTCAAAGATCGAATGCTCCTTATTAGTTGCTACTTGAATAACCGATTTATCAGCCATGACAACCTCATGCTGATCGGAATGATCTCCTTCATGTGTTTCAGATGGAAATATGACTGCACTGCATACTTCAGTATGTTGTTTGCCATCTTCAGACTTGGGAAAATATAAATTATTAATAAGAATATCCTCATCATGCCTTTGGGAAGTTATTTTATGCAACATGTGTTCAAGCTCATGACCTTGAAACACAAAATCATTGTCTTCAATTTGATGGAGACCTTCGTGCACGTCCATCTTTTCAGATCTTAAGACAAGATTGTCTTCATTCAGTTGAACTTCAGAAAAATGACTTTCATCTTTCTGCTTTTCATCAATGGCTATCTAAGACTGCATAAACCAGAAATGGGAGTCGCCAGCTATGTCTGCTTCCTTTTCTTGGAAGAGAATAGCGAGATCACTTGGATTGGAGTCAGGATGCTTCACTACTACTTTTACTAATGGTACCTCAAGAGCAAGCCTCTTCAGAGGTGAAGATAACATGTGTTGATTCCCAACAACAAAATTATGAGCTAGCTGATTTTTGAGGACAAGTAGCTCATTTACAAACCTTTGTACCATAGGATCTGTCCTTGTGATGGAAGAAAATAACTCCAAAGAAGGGATTTCTTCAGATTCATTTGATTCAATTTCTATTTGCCCAACAAGAATGAAATCATCTTCAATTTCTGTCGCCAAGGTCTGTACAATTGCAAGAGTAGCTGGGGCTGCTCTTCTCAATAGGAAACCAGCTTTGGGCACTTGAGCATTTACAAAGAAATATTTCAAATTCTCAACTGTAGGTTGAGCAACAATTGGAATTCTTCATGTCAATTTTTTGAAGTGGGAAATGAACTCGCGCATAGGCATGTGAGATTCCTTCTTCAACTGGGTGAGTTGAACCAACAAAGCATGAGCGTCTTCAGGAGGTTTGAACCTTGCTTCAAACTTGACTATGAGAGTTGCCCAGTTTTTGATGGTACATGGCGCTAGATGATAAAATTAATCTGCAGCAACACCTTGGAGAGCCTCCACAAACAACCTTACAGATACATCTTCGTGTTCAACACCATGAACTCCACAAGTGATGTAGAAAGTAGCAACGTGATCATCAGGATGTTGTTGTCCATCACCAAAACATCTGGGAAATTTCTTCCGTGAGCCTTCAGGAAGAGCATGTAGGGGAAGAGCCAGACTCAACGGACCAAAAGAATTTCCCCAATGACCTTGAGTAGCCATTTACATGTCCTTGGTGAAAGCTTGAAAAACTTACAAGAAAATAAATTACAATGAAGGACACTGGTATACTTCAAATGAAAGTGTGAGGCTTTTGAATGCGTATTGTATCCCCAGTGGAGTCGGCAAAAAACTATTGGGTGAAAATAGTGTAATCAACTTTTCAATAGATTACGCCATCTAGACTTCAGCCACAACTATGTGAGATATAATCTCTCCTCTTAGAAAGGGGAGGCGCCCTTCTTACTGCTAATTGGAAGCTATAGTAAACTTAAAAGAATACTTACAAAATGTACATTGTACTCATGAAATGGGGGGGTGTGTTGCATTCATACTTCTCTCTTTTTTCAGAGAATATGTTTACAATGCTTCATTATGAAAAGCTTTAGATCTGAATAACTTAAACTTAAACAACAATAGTAATGCCAATATTTCTATCTTGACAAAGCAAAGGTTAGAAATACCAAGTATGATTTATAATAACAAAAGGTAAAAGGAAAAGGGAAGGCTCACGAAGGCACAAATTCATTCCGTAGCCTTTTCAATGTTGAATCTTGTAATAGTATCATTCCTTGTATTAGAAGCACAAAGCCTTCTTAGACACATCGATTCCTTGAACAACATGAATGATTACAAGCACAAAGTCTTGTAGATCCTTCAAAAAAAATCTTCAAACATAAACAAATCCAAACGATAAATGTAACACAAAGTTTACATCAACCACTTGAAGCCCTTTCAATCTCATACACAAATTACTACTGATATAATCAACACACAAAATGACCAATTCCAACACAAAGTTTGGCATGCAATCCTCTCCTTTATTGATTAAATCTAAATTCACAATATTGAACACAAAGTCTCAATGCTTTTTTCAAAAGAGCAGCACTTCGTTGCAAAATATCAAAAGGTAAAAATTACAAAGGAAATCCCTCTTATTTATAGAAAGGAGGGAAGAGCAAAATTAGGGAATCAGATGAGTAAAAATAGGAAACCCTAATCTAATTGAGTGTAATTTATTTCTACGTAATTGCACCTCATATTTTGGTGTAATTACGTTTTACAAAAAGACACCTAAGGTGTCAAAAACTATTTACAAGATGCATAAAGAGAAGCATCAAAATCTTCAACACTGGGAGATTAGGAATCTTCATGGTTCCTTGCTTGGTTGCAGAGTCTTCATATTTCTTCCTGGTCTCCTGCATGAACGCATCATCTGGGTCGACTGTGTAATCAACAAGGGTGTGAAATCTTGTGATTGATCTTCTGGCGGATGAATGGAATTTTTGGCACCTGTTGCATGGTGGCTTCTTTGTAGATCTGGGATAGTTCACTAGATTGGAAAATGTCACCTTTAGGATCACTTGATTAAATCTGGAAAGAAACTGTAAGGGTGGTGAATGCAATTATTGTCAAGAAATACATGTCGTATGGGGAAACATGAAATCAACATGGCGATATGGAGTCACTGTGTTTTGGTCGTATGGTGCAGAAAATGAGGTGCGAAAATGAGCGTGGAGGAAAAAAATGAAGAGAAAACACTATTTCGAGTGTTAGATAAAAAATGTAGATTTTGGTGCTCAGGCGGTGAAAATCACCGCTAGAGCACCGAAGTGAGATTTTTGTTTTGGTGTCGAGGCGGTGAAAATCACCGCTCGAACATCGACATGTCAAAAATGTTTGGTGTCATGGCGATGATTTTCACCGCCTCAACACTTGGGGTATTTTTGAGTGGGTGTCATGGCGGTGAAAATCACCACCAAGACACCAGTGTGTGACTTAGATGCAACGTCGGTAAAAAACCTCACCTGTACACCGATGGTGATAAAGCAAAGACCGACGCATTGGAGGACAACACCAAGGTTCGATCTCAATGGAGGCAACTTGGAAAAGCATGGGAGAAAAGTGTGGAGAGGAGTCGCTTAGTGAAGTTGAGGAAATAACTCATGTTTAAAGTTAATAAAACCTAAAAAATGACTCAAGTTGCGCGCATTGAATGTGGCCGAAGGGACTCGACTTAACTCACAAATAGGTGCTCGGGCGGGGTTTTTCAATGCTCGAGCACCAACTCAAAAAATACAACTTAAGGTGCAACGGCGGTGATTTTCATCACCTGAGCACCAAAATTTAAAAACTAAGTTAGGTGCAATGGCGATGATTTTCACCGCCGTTGCACCAAAAACAATTAGTGTAAAAAGGTGCGATGGCGGTGATTTTCACCGCCCGAGCACCAAAAACAGACTAACATGACTTAACTCCTGGGTTCTCAAGGAGTCAACTTTTAAACTCAAAACTCGAGCCTATCATCACCTACTCGGACTAGGTAGGATTAGAGACCTCGTAAAACGTGTTTTGCCTCATTTTGCGTTCTTGAAACACACGGTCCTAGGAAACGGACTAGTTTCGTAGGGGATTATCCGTGAATCGAGCACTGCTAGATTCTGTGACAACACTTTTTAATCCCCATCAAAGTAGCATAAATTTAATAGACTAATGATTCAAGCATCCCCAATCTAGAATCTCAGAGTCAGAGTTCTAATTGTTTCCAAGCTAGTAACTAGACACCAAAAATTTGTCTAGTCTCAATGAAATAAAATCTTTACCACATCTCCTATTGCTATAGGTGAAACAACCATTGCTTGGTTTTATGTCCACTAGGTTCAGAGAAGCCATGTTATCTCTAAGAAGAGTGGAAGAAGGATCCAATATTCCCGCTCCCCCTCTTTTTTCCTCCAAAATGATAATAGAATTAAGGTCACAAACCAAGATCCAAGGATCGGGAGGTGTTGAGGATCAAATGTAGTGGATATGAGCCCATAAATGATCTTTGCTATAGAAATCAATCGGGGCATAGTCATTGGAAACCAAGATAATCTCACCTATTTCCAAGCTAGAAATAACCCCCAAAATTGAAGATCTACTTGATAGCCACCACAAAGGAGAAATCTTCAGAGGGTTCCATAAACAAGAAACTCCCCTTGCATTGCCATATGCACCTATGCATTAACATTGACAAATCCTCCACAAACTAGGAGCCAAATTGACCATACTATCCACTGATAAATTTGTCTCTTAAAGAAATAAAATATCCAACAAATGATTTCTAACTAACTCTCAGACAACCTTTTGTTTAGGGTTGTTGTTCAAGACCCTTACATTCCATGAGAGAATGACCATCTTTAGGGGTTGGAAAAGTGTGAGTCAATAGTTTTAATTGACCCAAATTCCACCGTCTCCCCTATTAGCTTAATTTTTTCTTGATCCTTCTTCTGACCAAATTTGGGGGGTTTCTCAATAGCACCTCTCTTTAGGATTTTTTAATATAATCCTAAAGTATGTGAGGATCTGATTCCCTTGCATGCATCCAAATCTCCCTTCTTCATTGGGGGAGCATGCTCACCTAACGTTGGATCATTTACCCTCTCAATATTTTCAATTATCTCCAAGTCACGGGAAATCCCAAGAACCAACTCTATATCAAGCTGTGCTACATGAATCCCTTCTTGAGGGCTTCCTAGGATAGAAGCCTATTTGGGACTTCCCTATTGAATTTCCAAAATACTTGTCTCTAGGTGCATCCCCTCTAGGAAAACCTCATGTTGTTCCAAACCGTCATCAATAACTTCAAAATGATTAAACACTTCATCACCCTAACTATCGTGAAAAGGTATTTTTCAACCTCTACCCTTGTTACGAGGGTTCACTAGGATAAACCTTTCCTTATCTACACCCTCTATTGAGATAGGGGCTTTCCCTTTGTCTACCTTTGAGGTTTGATGAGGTGGTACATGGGGTTGAACCCCTATTGAGTTAAGTTTAGGGTATTTCTTCTGTAGATTCCCATATTCATGGTAAAATTGATAGTGGAATGGAAAAGCTTCATAGTCTAACTATTGGATCCATGAAGAGGATCCAAGTAAAATTTACATATGCTCTAGTAACATTTTATTTAAATCAATTTCAACATAAATTCACGCAAAATAAATTACATTTTTATCTAGAGTTTATTGAGATGGATCCACTAGCTTTCCAAGTAGCAAAGTAATCATATGAAGAATGTAATTCCCCCAAAGCTCTAGTGTAAACTAGGGAAGACACACCCAAACAAAAAATCTTGAGGGAATCTCCTCTGCTAGATTAAATCTCATATTCCAAGGTTTGATGAAAAGACCATGGTCCCCATTCAAAATCTTTGTTTCTATTTTCTCGACAGTTAAAAACCACCATAAAATAGTTGTTTGCCATTAACATCACTTCCATCTCACCCTCGGGTCTCCATGTTTGATGATACAAGTATTCCAAAGAAATTAGAGGAACTTGAAGCCCCATAAACTTGCAGATTAGTGCATGGTTAGCCAAATAATTAACATCTTCTTCAATTGAATCACC
This sequence comes from Sequoiadendron giganteum, assembly GCA_007115665.2. Classification (NCBI taxonomy): domain Eukaryota; kingdom Viridiplantae; phylum Streptophyta; class Pinopsida; order Cupressales; family Cupressaceae; genus Sequoiadendron; species Sequoiadendron giganteum. The sequence continues at coordinate 981,645,059 of CM021100.1, read as the reverse complement.
ATAATAGGACGATCATGAATCCTTTCCATCCATTTATCTTTGATATATGATAACCCAAATTTTGAGATGAACCATGTCCACTCAAATATTTACTTAAAAAATCAATTATGTTTGCATGCATCAATGAGGGTAGATTGCCCCTTCATAAAAACTCATGAAAATCCATAAAATAAAAAAAGTAAGAGCCTCTAAGCAAGGTTGAACCTAAAAGAGAATGGATAACACTCTTAGCCAAAGTCCTACACAACCCCAAACACCAAAACCATCTACAAGATAACTGCAAGAAAGAGAAAAAATCCCCACCCAAACACCCACACTAGAACTACAATACCCCACAAAACCTGCAAGAAATAATAAAAACACAACAAAGAAACCCGCACTAGACCTACCACACACTATTCCCACATCCCACACACTCCACACCTTAGAATTCCTATAAAACAACAACTACAAGTAGGTAATGATTCACAACTAGGGCACATAGGCCCTAACCCATGCAACCACAAACACTATCACACAACCATCCTTCACATATTCTATCCATGTTGGGTTCTATTATGTTCACATTTTTATAGTACTATAAAAATAAATAATTTATCATAGAGCTAGGAATTTTCTAAGTGTGAAACAAAACCTAGTTCTCTTTCTCAGAAAAAGTGTGTTGTTCACCTTGCATAATGTTAATAATATAAAAGTTATATTTATTTGTGGCGCACCTAGGAAATATAAGGATGCATGCACCACATGGGCTAGAATGGAGGCAAAAAATAGGCTACCTAAATGTTTTGATAACTTTAGGTGTGACAAGGGACCCACTGCCAATGAACAAAATAATGGAAATTAATTGTATTTCTTGGAATGTAAGGGGTCTTGAAACCCTAGATAGGAAACATATGGCCAGGAGACTTATCTCACAAAAGAGGGAGAAGTAATTTGTTCTTTTACAAGAAGTTAAATCGATCGACTTTGCCTTGGAGACTAGCCTGGGGGTGATTTGGAAGGACGCTTCTCAGTTTGTCACCAATAATAAAAAAGGAAAGGGAGCTGTAATATTAATGGCTAAAAAATGAGCTTAGTTTGTGGAAAATCATGGTGTTTATCCATGCAATTAGGTTGCTTGGGAAATCATCAAAAGGAAAGAGGACTTCTTTGGTATATGTTTAGTCTATGCCCCTAATGATTATAAATATAGAGTGCTTCTTTGTAAATTTATGTATAATCTATAGGACATCCCTTGGATAAATGGGGGAGACTTTAACTTTATTGAAAAAGGGGAAGACAAATGGGGAGGATCTAGACATGAATGGAAAGAGAGTGAGAGATTTTATTGGCTAAGGCTGAAATCCAAGCTAAAACTTGAAGACCCCATTGAAGGTCAAAAGAAAGAATGCAAATACATTTGGTACACTTGGTGTAACTTCCAAAGAGGAGGGAGGAGAATATTTAGTAGACTAGACATATTTTATATCAATAAGGCCTTCTTCTCGGCTGCTCTGATTAAAGAAGGCTGCAAAGTGGAGTTCACCCCCTACTCTCTTTCTGATCATCACCCAATAAGGACTAAGTTTCTTTTCAAAGAAGTAGAAATAACAACTGTAGGCCCCAAAAATGAGTTTTGTCTCAATACCAACCTTCTCAAAGATGAAGATTGCATAAATGCCATAGCTTCTCTCAGGTTAATCAATAAGTGTCTGTATAGAGATTTATCCCCCATTGATTGGTGGGACCTGAATGTTGAAGGATGGAAGATCCTCTTTCAAACTATAGGGAGTAAAAGGGCCAAGGATAGTCGAAAGAAGGCGTCCCTCATGAAGGATAAACTTTACCAAGCTGAATTTGAAGTCCAAGAAAAACCTAATGATATTCTCCTAGTAGATAAGCTTGCACTAGCCAGAGACAAGCTAAGGAGACTCCAAGCCAATAAGATTTAGGGAATGAAAGTCAGGGCCAAAATGAATTGGCTTGAGAATGGGGACAAAGGAACCGAGTTCTTTTTTTAGATATTTAAAAGAAAAACATGCCAAAGATTAGATTGATCAGATCAATGCAAATGTCAACATTCTAATAAAGCAAGAGGAGATAAGAGAGCAATTTTTTCTGTTCTATCAGAGCCTTTTCACCTATGAAGGGGGTAATGAACCCTACTCCCAAGCTAGAGACTATATCAAGGAAATCATGCCAAAGAGGATTAGTTATGAGATAGCTATAGAGCTAGGAAGGGAGATTTCCAAGGATGATATAAGGAAAGCCTTTCTCTCTCTCAAGAATGACAAGTCTCTAAGATTGAATGGTCTCCCTGCAAAATTTTATAGGCCCTTCATAGATTGGGTAAGTGAATATCTCTCCCATGTGTATAAGGAGGCCTAAAGAAAGGCACCCTAGGAAAAAATGTCAATAAAGGAATAATTAAGTCGATCCCAAAAGAAGGGGACAAAACCCTTGTCAAGAATTGGAGACCCATTACACTCTTGAATGTTTCATTTAAAATCTTGGCCAAAGTGCTAGCTGAAAGACTGGTGGGAATCCTACCCAACATCATCAAATCTACTCAAAATAGATTTATTAAGGGGAGGTACATCTTGGAAAACCTTATCACAAGCTGGGAAGCCATGAATTGGGCGAAACACACAGGGCAAGATGCAACAATGCTTCTATTGGATTTTGAAAAATCCTATGATAGGATTGAATGGGATTTTTTGCTCCTTGTTTTGGAGGCTTTTGGATTCCCAAAAAATTTATGCCTTATGGTTAAAACCCTCTTCCAAGATGCATTTGCATAGGTAGAGATGAATGGAGTACTTACCCATGTTACCTCACTTGGGAGATCAATAAGATAAGGTTGCCCACTGGCTCCATCTCTATTTGTAATTGCCTCATATGCACTTCACTATGTCTTAAAGGATAACCCATTTTTACCAAAAGTGATAGGTATCATGATGCCCGATAATAATGAACTCATTAACCTTCAATCTGCTGATGATAATTCCATCCTTCTAAACCTAGAAGAGGATAATCTTAAAAATTTAATGGGTAAGTTGGAAATATTTTGTCTTATTTCGGGGGCCAAAGTTGCCCCTACAAAGTCTTTCCTTTTTGGGATGGAAGGTGGAGCCTCTAGATCGGGTAAATAGATATGGCATCCAATAGGGGGGACCCCAGAAGTTGGTGAGATACTTGGGTATCCTGTTTGCAATTGACCCCAACCTAAAAGAGATGTGGTGCTGGATCAGAGACAATATTGAGAAGAAGTTGGCCAAGTGGAACATATAGTGCCTATCATTGGTTGAGAGGTTCCAAATCTATCAAAAAATATTATCTTCTTACATCATTTACTTTGTCTGTGTGTGGTTTTTCAGCTCCTACCAAATTAATGTTCAAAAAAGAATAAGAGAGTTTATTTGGTAAGATGGTAAAGGGAAAAGGAAAAGAAATCTAGTTAAATGGGAGTGGTGCACCATATCAAAACATAAGGCACCAAAATGGGTGATTGAAGCCATGGATGGTGAGGAACCATGGAATGTGATAATCAGGCAAAACATTGCCAATGTTGTTCCTAAATAGGCCAAATCATGGAAGTCTCTGCCCTTCAATGATATCCTTAGTAGTGAATGGCCTATGCCACCTACAGGATCCAATGTATTTAGAACCATATTGAAGGCTTGGGAAATAATAAAAAAGAATCTATCCAACAACCACTTCACTAAGGGAGATAACAGGGCCATCCTAGCTAATAGATCTATATGGTGGAATTTGTGGTGCACCTTGTATGTTGTATGTGCTGGAAATTGTTTTCATTGATGTCAACACTAATGGTTGTGTTGTTGTCAATGATATCAACACTGGTGATTATCATTGATGTTAACACTAAGGGGATTGTTGACAATTGTTGTCAACATTGATTGTTAATTGTAATTGATGTCAACACTCGAGTAATATGTTGTTAGTATTTGGTATTGGTTATCTTTGTTATATTCAGTTTGGGCTAACATTGGTTGGATGTATGCCTTATCAAGGAAGAATTTAAAAATTTCATGATTTGATGTCACATTCCTTATCAAAGAAGAGAAAAGTTGAAGAATTTCATAGTTGGATGTCATGCCTTATCAAGAAACAATTAAAGAAGTTCATGATTCAACGTCATGCCTTATCAAAGAAGAGAAAAGTTGAAGAAGTTCATAGTTGGATGTCATGCCTTATTAAAGAAGAATTGAAGAAGATCATGGTTGGATGTCATGCCTTATCAAAGAAGTATTATTGTTGATGTTCATATAATACATTATTACTATCAACATAGTTGATTTCACAATCATATATTCAGATGAGGATTAGAAGCATCACTAATGTTGGAGAGATGTTGTTGAAGGTCTACAGTCCATCTCATGCTCTCTCTTGATGTTCTTGATAATATATGTGTTGCTGAAAGGAAGTTTTGGTCTCCACAAGCTGCTCAAATATTTTCGATTCAAGAAGTTGCATTAAAGTATTTATGAGAGAATGCTCTGCCTTCCTTCGTTGTTGTAGTTTTGGTCATGTGGTTTGGTATTCATTTTCAATGCTTTTTGTATGTTGTACTCCTATCTTTTTAATTCACTTGTTTTGTCGAGGAGCTTCCTATGAATTATAGAAGGTTGGCAATGTTGCTAGTTGTCTGGATAGGTTTGGGAAATGCTCTGCATTTATTCGTATTAAGGTCTCTTCTCCTATATCTTGGTGAATGTTCTCAGAATATATGGGAAATGTCTCAATTCCAATCTCATATGTTGATTGGTCTGCAAATTGTTCTACAAATGTTACATCATCTAATTATGTATTCTATGTTTCCTAAATAAAGGTTTTTGTACTTGGTTGATTCACGGTGGCTATTGATGACATGGAAGTATGAAAGAAGAGTATGGAAGAGATGTTGGATATTAAAGGAACATCCCTATCTGATCCACATGTTGCTAATTGGCTACTTTGGTGTCATATTTGTATTAAATTAGTTTTTTTGGTTATTTGTGGATATCTAGCCAATAGGGCTTGTTCCTTTACTTGGGCCATGTGCTTGGGGGGCTGCACCAGCAATGGAAGATGCATCAAGATAGATTTGGGTCTTGACTTGTCTCATTTAGGACTAAATCAAGCAAATTCAATTGAAAGAGTGTATATAGGCCGACTGGTTATGTGCTTTAATGTTTCATCCAAACATTTCCTTAATGTCGAATTAGGTTGATGTTCCCATGCATGTAAAATTTTTAGATCACATTGAAAGGAGTGTTAAGATTATTTTTGGCCCTCTCTATCCTTGGGATAGGAACACATTATGCTTTGGTGGCTGACCAGTTGGATTCATTGTCTATTCTCCTTCTGGCCAATTTAATATAAGAATTAAAGTCTTATGGTGGATATAAATACAATATCATTTTAGATGCAACATGATGGAGTTTACACTGAAAAAAAGTGTGTATGCAAGCTGCATTGAATATCCAATAGAGATAGCGCTAAATATTATGAAAGGAAAGATCAATTGAGCTTGCACGCCTGAGTTGTGTTGGAAATATTTGTAATTCTCTTATAAATATTTTGTATCTTTCTCTGAGATAGTGAATCTCATCAAGTCCCTATATCTTGTTCTTGGAGTTGGTTGGTACTTTAGTGCTACAATTCATTTTTGTATCTTTCTCTAAAGTAGTGAGCCTTCCTGCAAGTCTTTTTCATATTGAGCCTTATATTGTTAGTTAACTCTCATCATGGTTTTTACCTCATTGGGTTTTCCACATAAATCTGGTGTCTCCTTGTGCATGTGTGTGTTCTCTATCTCTTTCTCTTTGTTGTTGATCTAATCACTACTATATCTTTCATTGGTAAAGTTTTCTAAAGGTGTTAAAGATTCAAATTTCTATATTCTTCTCTATTATTGATCTGATCAAAGTTCTATCTTTATCTACTAGAGGAGTTTGAGTTGTGCTAAAAGTTTCAAGTTTTAGAAGGAGTTAAGTTTTGTGTAGTCTCATTCAATCCCCCCTCTTAGTCTTCAAAATTGTTCAACAATTGGTATTAGAGCCAACTTCCTCTGTAGAAGCCTAATAGCTCTAGACAAAGATCTAGGATGGAACATGATGGTTCATACAAGGGTCCTAGGTTTGATGGGACTAATTACGCCTACTGGAAAATGAGAATGGAATGAAACCTAAACTCTTTTGTGTTTTGGTGTTTGGAAATTAGTCAAAAGTGGTTATGTTGCTCCTACCACTCCTATTATGGATCTTACTAAAATCAAATTGTATGAATGTAATGTTAAAGAAAATAATTCTATTCTATGTGGACTATTTGATTTTGAGTTCTTGAAGGTGATGAATTGCACTTCTACCAAAGATGCTTGGGAGAAGCTTAGTAGTATCTATGAAGGAAATTCTAAAGTGAAGCAATCCAAGATACAAATCTTGAAGAGAAGATTTGAGACTCTGTGAATGACAGGCATGATGATGATATTGCAAGCTGTATGCTTTGGGCTCAAGAAGTTGTTACTGGAATTACTTGTCTTGGTGGAGAAGTGAAGGAAAGTGAAATTAATCACATGAAGTTTCTAGAGTCCATGATTAATTAATGTTGAGATTTCTGGAATGTAACCATGTTTGATATTTTTTGCATCAAAGTGAAATTGTGAAGAAGGTTTTGAGATCTCTCCCAAAGTCCTATAGTCATAAAGTATTTTCCATTGAAGAATCCAAAGACTTGGATTAGTAATCAGTTGAAGAAATTTTTGCTACTCTTATTTCCTTTTAGATGAGAGAGTTTGGTCAAGATGTGCCAAATAAAGAAGCTGCATTCAATGTTAACAAATTTTTTGAAGATAAGGCTCATAATAAAAATGATGAAGTTGATGAGGTTGAAGCTATCTTTGTGAGAAGACTGAAGAAAGGTATTGGAAAATACAAAGGTAAGTTACCTTTTAAATGTTTCAATTATGGAAGAATAGGCCATTTTGCATCTAAATGTCCTTATAAAGAATCAAATGACACCAATAAAAGAGATAAGGTCAGGAAGGGTCTCTATTCTAAAGAGACCAGTGGTTCCTCTAAAGATAAGGAGAATGATTCAAATGACAAAAATCTCGTTATGGCCTTCAATAATGCTAGTAGAAAGTATAATGTTGATATATGCAAGGAGTTAAGCTCCTTAAGTGATAAAGACACATTTTCCTCTGATTTAGATCTAGAATCTATGAAACCTAAAGGTTGGGACTTCAATTTAGATGAATGGGGGATTAAATTTGAAGGGAAACTCTATTTTGCATTGGAAGACTTGAATGAAGCAAGAGGGCTAGATCAGAAATATGAAAGCTTGCTTGTACAATCAAAATGAGAATATGACAAACTGAGAATTAATGTTAAAGAAGGCAAAAGATATGAAAGCATACTAAAATACGTAGGTGTGATATTTGATTTGAAAATAAAGGTTGAAGAAGGCAAGAGGACTGAAGATTGCTTGAATATCAAACTCAAAGATAAAACTGTTGAATGTTTAAAGCTTGAAGAAGAAAATACCACACTAGGAATACCCTAAAAAGAGAAAAGGAACAAATTGACAAAGGAGAGAAGTCTGGTCCAAATAGTTCAAAATCAAATGAAAAGATTGAAATAGAAGAAGAAAGAGCCTACCTTGAAAACTCTAAGAATAATGCCTTTGGAGATACAAAGAATATTCATAATGGAAAGAAAGAAGGTGGATCTAGTTCTAACTAGAAGATTTTTTTTTCCAAAAGTCCTCCATCAACAAAATAGCATGCTTCTAACAGGTTCAATCAATCCTTTCAAGGTTACTATTTTTCTTGCAATATTTTTAGGCATAAGGTTGTTGATTGTAGAGTTAAATAAAGAAGGAATAAAATTATAGGAAGAAGGTATTTTATACCTCATGGAAACAATACTATGTTATTTCATGATTATTTATTTACCTACAATAACTATGGTCACAAGACTAATGAGTGCAGATCTAAGATGAAGAGGAACAACTCTGTTCCAGAGCATAATGTTATGTGCTACAAGTGCAATAAAATGGGACATAAGGTAAACTATTGTATAAATGGTTTTGTGAATCCATCTACTCAGTATCATAAAAAGGATGAATCCCTTAATCAACAAAAGAGGGGAAATGATAAGACCTAGAATGAAGACCATGATAAGAAGGACAATTATACTCTTGTGCACTCTGAACAAGATTCCAAGACAAACTGAGATAAAGTATTATCTTTGTGGAGATGTCACTTGCAAACAAAATTTTCCCCCTAAAAATAAAAAGGTGTTGAATAATTCAACATGAAGGATGATTTAAATCCGACCAATCAGTGTGTAGATATGTTGTGCATAAAATGGACCTTGTTTGGTGTTCCTAGTGGAAGGTGGTAATGTGTGAAGGTTGGTATACCTATTCTAATTGATGTTATTCTAAGTTAGTGTACCAAATTTAAAGATAAAGTCTTAGAGAAGTAAGTTTCAGAAGTTTTCCTAGACATTCAACATACATTTTGCTAAGGAAAAGTCAAGGTTTTTGGTTTGCATCTCTCTGTAGAGAAAGTTTTGGCTTTTCGGTCTAGAGGTATTTTTGATTAATATTTGAAGGTATCATATCCATATTTTCAAGTATTTATACACTTTTAACATAGTAGATATTAGCGACAGTGTTTTGGTTTGGCTTAGTGAAACAATGTTGAAGGCTTGTTGAAATGTGTTGTATTTATCCACAAGCAAAGTTTTGTCTATAAAAGATGATTAGATGTACCACAATGGTCTATAACAATGTGTTATAATGCCTATCCATTTGTTAGAACATTTGTTGGGGTACGTATTCCAACTGATGCTTGAATAGATCAATTTACGAGTTGGTGTAGTTGTCAGTTTTTCTCTGCATGTAGTGTGTTTGGTTACCAGAGTTCAAGCCAATCCTAAGTAGTCTCATGAAAAATATGTGAAAAGGATTTTCAGATACCTAAAGGGTACTCCAAATTATGGGATATTGTACAAAAAGGATCAAAATTTATCTCTGAGTACCTATATTGATGTTGATTGGGTAGGTTGTATTGATGAACGAATAAGTACAAGTGGAAGTGCATTATTTTTGAGAGACAAATTGGTCTCATGGTTCAACAAAAAGTAAGATTTATTGTCTTTTTCCACATCAGAAGAAAAATAATTTGTTGCAGCATCTTGCTGCACTCAAGTGCTTTGGATGAAGTAGACCTTAAAGGATGTAAATGTGGTGTATGATGAACCTATTCCTATACTATGTGACAATACAATGCTACTAATTTTTTTGATAATACAACAATGCATTAAAAGACTAAACACATCTCAATCTGGTACCATTTTCTTAGAGAGCAAGTTGTAGAAATTCAAGTGAGAATGGAGTATGTTCCTACAAAGGATCAAATGGAAAATATCTTTACAAAGGGTTTTCAAAGGATATTTTGAGTATCTGAGACAAAATATAGGGGTCATTTCCCCTCCTTTTTCTAACAAGATGCATAAAAGGTACATCTTTCCAAGGGATAAATTCATGTCATATCCTTTCTCCTAGATTGATGGGTGCTACCCTTCAGGGGGAGCTACTAGTAAGGGGGAGTCCTGAAGCAATTGCACAATTGTTGTATATGTGTGTGAAGAAGAAGTGATGCCAATTAAAGGGGGATCATGTGTTGCTGCTTCAAAAGATCATTTTCCCCTTTCCTCCTAAAGACATAAAAAAGATTTGTTGCCTTGTGTAGAAGTGTTTTTCCCTTTTTCCTTGATGTCAAAGGGGAGAGTGAGTAGTGTGTTTTTATCAATGTAAAAGGGCAAGATTGAGTAGTGTGCTTCCATCAATGTCAAAGGGGGAGATTTTCGGTAGTTGTTGTCATGGATGTCAACACTAATGGTTGTGTTTTTGTCATTGATGTCAACACTGATGATTGTCATTGATGTTAACACTAAGAATATTGTTGGCAACTATTTTCAACATTGATTGTTAGTTGTAATTGATGTCAACACCTTATTAATATGTTGTTATTATTTGGAATTGGTTATCTTTGTTATATTTAGTTTGGGCTAACATTGGTTGGATATCATTCCTTGTCAAGGAAGAATTGAAGAATTTTATGATTGGATGTCATGCCTTATCAAAGAAGAGAAAAGTTAAAGAAGTTATAGTTGGATGCCATGCCTTATCAAGGAAGAATTGAAGAATTTCATGATTGGATGTCACACCTTATCAAAAATAGAAAAGTTGAAGAAGTTGATAGTTGGATGTCATGCCATATCAAAGAAGAATTGAAGAATCTCATGGTTGGATATCATGCCTTATCAAATAAGTATTATTGTTGATGTTGTTGTAATGCATATTTACTGTCAACAAAGTTGATTTCATAATGATTTATTCAAATGAGGATTAGAAGAATTAAGATGAGGATTAGAAGCATGACTAATATTAGAGAGATGTTGCTAAAGTTCTAAAGTCTATCTCAGGCTCTCTCCTGATGCTCTCAATAATATATGTGTTGCTAAATGGAAGGTTTGGTTTTCACAAGTTCTCAAATATTTTTGGTTCAAGAAGCTACATTGAATTTTGTTTGGGAGAACTGTCTGCATTCCTCCACTATTGCAATTTTGGTCTTACTTTTTTGGTATTCATTGTCAGTGCTCTGTGCATGATGCACACCTATATTTTTAGGTCACTTGTGTTGTAGAGGAGGTTCCTGTGAATTGTAGAAGGTTGGTAGTGTTGCTAGTTGTCTGGATAGGTCCAAGAAATGCTCCACATTTCTCTGTATTGAGGTCTCTACTATTATGGCTTGGTGATTATGATCACAACGTCTATGCAATGTCTCAATTCCAATATTAGATGCTAAATTGGTCTGCAAGATGTTCTAAAAATGTTACATCATCTGATTATGTATTCTACATTTCTTGAATAGAGTTTTTGTACCTATTTGATCTATGATGGTTGTTGATGGCATGATAGTATGAAAGAAGAGTATGGAAGTGATATTGGATGTTCAAGGAAAATCCCTATTTGATCCACATATTTCTAATTGGCTACTTTTTTGCTGCATTGTGTCTTGAGTTGGCTTTCTAGTTTATTTGTGGAAATTTGGTCGATAAGGCTTGTTGTCCTCATTTTTTGTAAAGCAAAAATTGGACAACCTATAAGATTTTTTCTTTAAAAATTCCTATTTTTTTTCTCTAATGCACTTTTTTCAAGGGAAAATCATGCCTTGTATAAAATTTAAGGTCTTAGGAAATTTTTATCCTTTTCAAATTAGTTTTGATGTCTTTTTGGTCATATTTTTTTGCCTTTTCTTTTTAAAATCGGGTTTTGAGTGCCTCATTACAAGTTGGGGGTCTTGAGTGTTTAAATGCAAGTGTTCTCTTCACTTGCAATCGGGTCCTTGAGACCTGACTTCATATAAGATCATTTTAACACTTTATATTGTAAATATTTACTTGCAATCGGGTCTTTAAGGTTCAATTTCAAGTGAAGGCATTTAAGTTTTTAAGTTACTTGTAATCGGCCCTTGGGAGTCTAATTGCAAGTTAGCAAGGGAAGTTATGTTTTAAAAAGTCACTTGTAATTAGTCTTTACAAACCCGACTTTAAGTGATATGCATTATATGACTTGTAATGAGTCTTTGAAGACCCGATTTCAAGTTAGTGAAATTTGTTTCACTTTAAACCACTTGCTTTTGAATTTAGAAGACCCAACCATGGGTTTATTTTTGTGTTTTCAAGTGATGGTGTGGTTCTTTCTTTGTTGTTTTTGTTGGGTTTTTAGTTTTTGGATGTTTATCTCTTTTGCATGACTTCATCTTCATGTTCTTCTCCTATTGCCTTACATTTTCCTTCTATGTTACATCTCCATAGTTTCATTTGCAATTTATTTCCACAATTGCAAGTTGTTTTTGTTTGCATGCTTGCAATCGGGTCTTTGAGACCCGACTACAAGTTAAAATCTTCATCAAAATTGGCGACCTCCACCTTGCCTTACTTTCAAGATGCTTTTCAAAAAGGCTTTGCATTACTTTCATTGTGCCACTTGTAATCATGTCTCTAAGACATGACTACAAGTATTTATTGCTGCTTACTTCCCTATTACATACTCATTTCTTGCAATCGAGTCTTAGAAACCCGATTACAAGTAAATTTTATAATATTCTCAACTTGCAGTTGACCTTCCCAGTTCTGATTTCCTTCCCATCGGCCATCGCTATCCAAAGCATATCTGCAAAGCATCTTTGAGTCATTTCAAGTTTTTTCAAGTTAAATACCCATGCAAATATTGATGGAAGCATTGATTTTTGAGGATTTGGCATCATGAAATCACCAATAGCTACTGAAGATGTTCTTACTCTTCTGAGTTTTCATCACAGTGTTTCAGATTCTTGTTCAATGACAGAAGAGCCATCATCACCTCCAAATAAGAAATCAAAGTCTAAGTATTAAAAACACCTGAAGAAATGCAAACTGTCCTTGAAGAACATAAAGAAGCAACAGTGAGGTATTTTGATGCGATTCTTAAGACTATTGCGGTTGCCAGGAATACATTGGGTCCTGATCTTGATGAGTTGCAAAGAACAATCAACAATTTCCAATCCTTCAAAGCCAAAAATGAAATGTAATAAAAAGTGTATCATGATACTTTATCTTTATTTTATGTATTTTATTTTCGACAAGTTACATGTAAAAACAAATATTGTAATTGCAAGTGTTTCTTTCGCTTCGATTTTTGTAAAATGTAATTACATGCAAGGCAACTACAGTTTGAGTTAGATTAGGACTATATTTGGAATAAGTCATGGTGGTTGAGAGAATTTCTCAAGTTAGTTGGGATCCTCCCACCTTTTCTCATACCTCCCCTCCTATATATACTTGAGGAGGTCCATTGTAAAAATCATCTTTTTGGAAAGCAAGTAAATTCTACATAATTTTGTACTTATAAAGACTTTGAGCTTTATAGTTATAAATTGTTCTTTTTCAAGTAATATCAAGGATTTGGAATTTCAAAATTTGTGTTGGAGTCCTATTTTGTATCCACTGTGTTCTTGTGTCATTTTGGGGCATTTCCTTATGATTATTTGAAGGTTGTACAAGATTGTTGAGGAGAGCTTCACTCTAAATATCTGTAGACCTTGTGTTGCAAATATTGAAGATTGATTTCACAATTTGTGATTAGGAATTGAGAAGAATTGCAAGTCTTTGTGCTTGTAGTAATTCTCGTTTAAAGTAATTCATAGGTGCACCATACTTGCAGACTTTGTGTTGCTATATGTTGTTTATTGTTTTTAGGTAATCATTCTAAAAGGGTAGATAGGATTTCAGATACTCAAGTATTTGTGCTTGGTGATTGTTTTCCTATCTTGGAGGAGGTGATGAAAGTATTTGTGCTTTCAGGAAACTTCATTTCCTCTCTCTTGATTTCATTTCAAATTATTGTTATAGTTTTCCTAAAGATTGTTGTTACTTTTTTGTGAGGAGAAAAGAATATAATCCTTTCTTAAAAAAGAAGAAAGATTGTCATCCTACCCATATTAGTATTTTAAACTTTGGGAACAATAAACATGTACTCCATTATTTTTTTATTTGGGTAAAATGTGGTTAATACCCTGGTTGTTGCAGCCTTTGAAGTTATAGTAGGTGTACTATTTATTAGTTGTTTCCTTTCTTTTTTATACATTTTTTATTTCTTTTCAAACTCATCATTGTAATCAAAACCTAGGACCGTAGACATAATGGAATGCTTGAATGGAAAAGGAGTACTTGCAATGATGTAAACATCTCTAATTATCTGATATTGAGCTTAAGGATGAGGATTATCCATTGTTGTTGCAGTCACATTAACTAGAGGAGTTCCTATAAATAACTCCTATTGGGTGGAAATTAAGGTAGTGGTATTGCTATTGGTAGTTGGACTTGGACCTATCATAATCCTTTGCTTCTTTAGAATGCCTTGATCACTAGGTTTTTGTGTAGTATCTTATTGTAATTTTGTAAAATTTCACCCCTTACAATTTCACATATATTCTTGTATCCACTTTAGTGACCACTCCCTCAATATTTGTGTAGGCTCATTTTAGCCCCTGCATCAACCTTTTTCCCTCTCAAGATGTTCAGGATCCCTTTCTAGTAGCTACCTTCGTGCGTCAACTTCGCATCAAACCTTGTGATTTTCTCATTCTCATCATTTTGTAGCACAATGTGTCTGGACATTAGTGTGCCGCATAGACACCTGTGCACCACGCTAGTATCCTGTGACATTTCAACATTCAAAAGACCATTCATGAGTGCCTTGCCACTTTTCAGCTATTTTTTTTTGGTGGTAACATCTCAGGGTGCCTTGTAATGGCTCGAGAAGCTTATTTTCCCTTTTATTCTCTCTTTAAAAGCTATATTTTCAATCCATTTGACCTTCTTCTTAGTCTTTCTCTCTGGATGACACTCTCTTCTCTCTCACTCTCTTGCATAGCTCTTTATAGCTTCCTACAACACTCTCAAGATCTCTTAACAACACTCTTTGCAACTCTCTTGGCTCTCACAATTGTCTCTTTCTCCCTTTGGCTTCCTCAAGCTTTGCAGGTGATATCTATCTTGTGCCTTGCATCTTTGATCATCTTGGGATTTCTCACATCCCCTATCTATTGCATCTCTATCTCGTGATATAGGTTCCCCTCCTTGAATGAGGATTGCTTTTATCACTTTATATTGGCTTACTTTGTTCACTTTATCTATCTATCTGTCTATTCGTGGAGGTGGGAACACCAAAATGAGGGTTTGACTAAGGAAAATCCCTATACAGCCCCAAAAAATTTCCTCCATCTTATGTGTGCACATATTAAATATATTTACTTGTTCGAAGCTTCATCACTTGGATTGTTGTGAGCACTTTCTTTATCCTCTTTAGTTCTTTCATTTTCTTTACATTAATTTAATTCTTTTACATTCTACTATTTTCTTGTATTATGGAAGTTCTTAGTAATCAGATTGTTAGTAGTCACTCTGATGTTCTCTGAGACATCCTCATTTTCGGTTTGTACTAGACACCAACGCACCTCTAGGACTCCAATATGCCACATTGTATTTTGTATAATGTGCTTACATCCTTGGCTGAAAACTTACTAGTTTGTCCAAAAAACCTATGTGATCCACTCTTTATGATTCTGGAACTCTCACCTTTTATCCTCTCACTTGAACATTATTCCTTGAGGTAGTTTAGGTTAGTTCGTTCCCTAGGACTCTCTTGAGAACAAAGAGACTCGTGAGCAGAAAATCTCCCTTCTCTACACTTATATTGTTGGCCTCTTGTGTGTAATTTATTGTTGTGGCACTTGTTGATATCTACTAGTACTACTACCCATACCATCACCACCAGTGGTAGTGCTAGTTGCACTAACAAATCTTTGGTACACTACAAATGGAATTTCAATTTATTTATCTAATTGGAACAAATTAAATGCTCACATTTTTGCAATATTGGAAAACACACCGTCCCTTGTCAGACTTTATTTCCTCATGAATAGTTTTTGTTTTGTATGCACCAAAAATATAATTAATCCCACCTTCAAATTTAAGAACATCTCTTTGGTACACTACAAATGGAGTTTTCACTTTCTTCATCTGGATGGAACAAATAAAATGCTCACATTATTTGCGGTGTTGGAAAACACATTGTTCCCTCTTAGTTCTTTCATCATGAACAATTTTTTTTTTCGTACACACCAAGAATGTAATTAAGTCCACAGGTTCAAATTTTAGAAAAAATCTTTGGTATAGTGAAAATATATTTTCATGTCCACCATGGGAAAGTCTTAGTTGTGATTTTAACTGAACATGAGGATTAGGAATTGAAGTTGTAACAAAATGAATTGTTACAGCTGCCCCTATATGTCCTTGGGGTATTTTATCAGCTCCAAGTCCAAGGTCTTTCAAATCACTAGGTTTTCTATGGCCTACCTTTATTTCCCTCCAAATTCCTTTTCCTTTGAACCCCAAACCATCACCTTCAAAACCCATTTTTTGTTATGGCTATTCTTGAAGTACATGTTTGTTTTGTAGTCTCACTTAAACCAGATTTGAATTTTTTTGCATATTTTCCACTTTGTTCTTCCCTATCATCATCAAATTCTTCATGTTTAGAGGGATGCTCTTTTTTCCACAAATTGCTAAACTTAGAATCTTCTTCGATCTCTTGAAATGATGCATTAGTTTTTGGTTCACCTAGATCTTTCTATTAAATATCCAATATATTGAGAGGGTGGGGGTGAATCAATATATTCTTAAACTTATTGTATAGATACCATCCAATCATTCCAAAACATACAATAATTAAGATAAGAAGAATCATCAAAAAAACATGAACATAATGCATAAGAGACACCAAATTTTTTACGTGGAAAACCTAGAGTGGGAAAAACCACGGTGAGGATTAACTCGCAATATAGTATAATTGGTTATAAGATATTACAAAAGGTGGCTCACTTCCAAGACTCACTGTCCAAAATGGGAGGCTCACTGCCTATAAAAATGAAGTAACAGAATGGCTAACCTCTAGAATGAACTGATAGAAATACATCTCAAGTGTAGATTCATTTCCTTTGTAATTCAATAAAATTCACATGCCAACAGATCACACTTCACCTTTTTCGCTTCCATCTATAGTCTGCTAATATTCACTCAACACCATACATTCATCTCTATATCCAACTCTACAAAAACATCTTATATATATATATGATTGTCAAGGATTACAATCAAGCCATCTTGACAAATATTCTCAATTGATAATCCAAATGTGTGGCATGCTATAGTTTTTGGCATGGATTATGCAAACAAATTTTAATCCATTACATCTTTATTTGTTCGATAGGTCGACCAACAATAGACCTAATAGCAAAGACAAAAATTGATACCGGAGATGACCACGAACAACTGCGCTCACGAGTTCCTATCCATGTATGCATTTCTCAATCACATACTATTTTCCAAAAATTGAAGTAGCAGCTATTTATCAGAGAGGATTTCAGAGAAAAATACCAGAGGCTGGTCCTATATTACCGATTCAGAATACCAGATTGGTATGACTTAGAGTCTTGCAATTGTAACTTGCATATCATGGTGACATCAATGACACCAAAACTGTTAACAAGGGATATGATCTTCTTCATTCTTCCAACAATATCCCCCTTTGTCATTGATGGCAACATGTGCCAAAAAGAATATACGAAACTATACATACTATGCTCTACTTCTCATTCCTCTTCTCCCCCTTTGCATCAAGGACAAAGCTCAAATCACAAAAAAACATGAAAGATATGTACGCTTGATTTAGAATGTTCAAACACATGGAATCAACCTTCTGAACTCCCCTTGAGGATTTAACTCATGCAAATTAAAACAAAAAAAAAAGATTTTCCTCGGAGGAGGGGGCATTTTGCAGTTTCTGTAGAATGCCTTTCTCGGCCATTTTTCCATCCTCCCAACTCTTCTTAGTAGACATCAAAAACTTGTTCAAAGATTCTAAAGAAATAAAATTTTCTTCAACTTCATCCAGAGTATCCAGAGATAGATTTATCTTGTCCAAATTCTTAGCTTTAGCCAAAGTATTGGCTACCAAGGCATACTCCATTCTCACATTATCACCAAGCAAGCCGAATTTCCTGATTATCTCTTCTTTTTGCTTTTGTAGCATAAATAAATTCTCTCTGTGCGCAAAAATGGCATTCCAAGTTGATCTATCTCTACCCATTGATGCATTATAGGTGTCAGAGACAGTTGTCAACTGGGACTCAATGGAGTCCATGAGATTTTTTATGCTTTGAGTGGCATCAGGCCACCTTATATAATATGTAAACTCAAAATTGGCTTCAACTTCAGAACCCTTCATAGCTTCGAGGATTTTCTCTACATTGGCATGTGTCGAGGCACATTTTTTGTGAAGGATCAACAACCTTTTCTCATTCAGCTTCTCCTCTGCATCTTTTTTTTTTTTTCTCAATAAGTCCTGTAGCATGCTCCTTAAAGGAGTCCTATAGAAGCTTCAAGTTCTCAAATGGAGAAAGAGATGTATCAATAGATGTATCCAGAGTAGCATCTTGTAGGGCCTTGATGGTGTCTTCAATAAACTCAGTCCCTTTCTAATGCATTTCTAAGATTTCTCTCCTACCAAATGCATGAAATACATCACCTAACACGAATTTATGTACCGGAGAAATCTTGTTCAGGTTTGCATAACCTTGATTCATTGGAAGCTGTAGGAGTTCTGAAGGAATTACTAGTTGGAATCTACTATATTTTGACAACAATCGTTTCAAAACATCATCACCAGAGGAGGATTCTCCAATGGACTTTTGTAATTCTACCATTTGTTGGGATACTTCTTCATTCTTTCCAGCAACAGATTCTGAATTTTTGTTTTCGACTTCCTCCTTTGCTTTTTCTTCCTCAACGTTCTCCTTTTCTGCATTCTTCTCTTCCATTTCCTTTTCTTCATATTTTTGTTCTTCTACCTTATCTTCAATTTTCTCTTCTTATTTTTCTTCATTATTTTTTCTCTTCTTCTTCACCTAGAAGTACTATAGGGGTAGCAACATGCACTTCTGTTTCAATATTTCTTCAACAGGTTTTTCATTTTCCAAATTTTCATTGTCAACATTGATTTCCGATAAAACATCTGTACTACCTATTTTCAGAGGAACATTATTGTCGTTCACTTCCAAAGGTTCATTATCATTTGCAGCATCAGAAGAAGGTTCTACCATGACTTCTGTAGAAGTTTCTTTTCTCGGTTC
Source organism: Sequoiadendron giganteum (assembly GCA_007115665.2). Classification (NCBI taxonomy): domain Eukaryota; kingdom Viridiplantae; phylum Streptophyta; class Pinopsida; order Cupressales; family Cupressaceae; genus Sequoiadendron; species Sequoiadendron giganteum. The sequence goes on along the minus strand of CM021100.1, from coordinate 981,626,269 downwards.
AGAGGTCAAACCGGATGCACCAATCATGCAATACTTCTCTACATCATCCCTGATAATGCTTAATATTTCTTTCCTTATTTCTCTGATTTCTTTATTATCTCTTGTCATCAAGATATTGACTCTTCTTTTCTCCCTAAAATATTTAGCACAAATATTCTTCAAAGATTCTAAGTTATCCAGAGTTAGAGAGGATGCAAATTCTTTATAGGCTTTGTTTCTTATTTTCTCTACTAACTCAACTGCCTCTACTCTCCTTTTCCTCAATATTTCCAACAAATTTTTAGGAACATCACACACGATGTTGTCCCATTTGGCTTCCAGAATGATAACGTATTTGATGATAGCCATAATTATTGTTTCTTTATCTTCTTCTCCTACTAAATTATACACTTCTGTAGTGGACTTCACCATATCGTCTTGATTCACCAAATTATTTACCAAAACATCAAGTTTTAGAGGTGAACCAGGCCTTACCAGAGAGGTGTTTTGCTCTTCCTGGTCCAACAAAATTTCTTTTGTAATTTTTTCCTTCTTTGCTTCATGATCATCTTGTTCATCAGCTGAAGATGACACATATTTAACTTTGTTGGTTTCCTGTGATGCACCTTCATCGAGGAGACAATAACCCTTATTTTTCTTGTCAATTTTGTAGCAGGGTCTTCTTCCTCTTCCTCTTGAGCATTTGTAATACTCATATTATTTTCTCTAGTAGCATTTTCTTTTCTTCATTTGGCAAGGGCTACCAAAGGAACACCTTTCATTTTTCCTGATCTAGTAGTCGGTCCGGAGGGAGCCAAGTCTTTGCCTTTATCAGCAGTGCTGGGCACAAAATTCATTGTAGTAGATCCAAAAATTAGTATGGAAGGAGAGGTCCTACCAGATCTCCTTACATTAGGTAGTTCTACAGATTTATGTCCTTCAACAACTCTTGCTTGAGCTAACTGTTTAGGTGTGAAACATTGATTAAGCATTTTCTCCACATTTATCTTACTTTGAGCTTTGTGTTGCTCCAAGCGAACTTCCCTAGATTTTTTTGCATAAGTTCCTATCTGTGGTTCATTTGGATCAATAGGAATCTTCAACAAGAGTTGCACATATCCTTCAACAAAAAATTCCGAGTTTTCATAATCCAGAGGCTGAATCCAGATGGTTCGAGGTTCAACCGCTTCTATCATACACTCATTAGAAGATACATGAAATATAATCTCATTTTTGTATTTCTCCACAATCTTCCTTGCAATTCTGTCTCACTCATTCATATTCTTCTTAAACACCGAAAATAATGTCGTCATGGAATTTACTACATCATTCACATCTCCCAAATTCCTCATGTGCTCAAAAATCTGATGTGCAACAGGTCGGGATGGATCCCGACACACAGTTCCAGATCTTCTTGGTAGCATTCTTAGAAAGTAGAATAACAAACATACAATTAGAGAACCAAAATTAAATGGGCACTTCTTCTCCTTTGACATTCTCAAGTTCTCAAGCAACTATTTTTGAAGAAATTCACACAAATCATAGCTTGAACCATTTACAAACATATCATAACCAATATTTATAGCTATAGCAGACACAAAATTTTCTATGTTGGTGAAGTAGATTTCGTGGCCAATCATTATAGATGTATACTTCATGATTGGGTTTTTAATAGGTTTTGTCGCTAGAGCCCTTTTTTCATAGGCAACACCGGTGAGATATGATACCGTTTCATTTTTCACTGCCTTCAACACAGGTACTAATCCAATGTCATAGAGTCCAGTGACAGATTTGATTGCTTCCTTGTTTATCAGGTGCAGTTCATTAGTCCATACAAATTGATCATGCATTCTGCTAAGAATTGGATTTACATATGGGTCATCCACTATAAAACTAAAAGTTCAGAAAATTGTTCCAACGATCCAACTTCATCTTCACAAGATTTGAGTATTCAGGTTTTAATCAAAATTTATCATTAGTGAGTTCATTCATCCATATATCAATTAGTTTTATATGATTGAATTCTTCCGACTTAACCCTAATGTACATTCTCGTATCCTCTATCGGCATGATGCTGTGAGGAATCAAAGAGAAAGCACCCACAGGGTCATCTTCGAAGACCTTCATCGAATATTTTCTCTAGGAGGGCCTAGCTCTTTCTTTTTTTTGTACGACTATAGGAGTTGTCATTTCCTATATTTTGAGAACTTAAAAAGATTCCAGAAAGAATTTCCACAAGCTCACAATAACACATAATTGAAAAAAACCTTTTTATTTGCAGATACTTGAAACTAGGGTTTGCACCAGTCACTCCTTAATTCGCTCTAAATAACTTCAAAATATTCTCCACTTCTTTCGAATGCACAAATGATCAAAATTCCTTCACAATATTGCTTTATAGATTAATGTGATGCCCTAATTCACATTTAATGCAGTTGGAATTTGAAAAACTACTAAATTTCTTTAGTTGAGCTAAAAAACCCTAATGTGCTTTGCAAACGAGCATACACACCTCTTTTCTTCCGGTTTCTTTTCCAAAACCTCTACATACTGATCTCCTTCAACTTTACTTCATGTTATGGATTTGGCACGCTCACAAATGGGGGTTTTAAAGATTTTCTGCTAAAGCTCCCCTAAGACCATGCTAGGTCTAGTTACTAAAGGGATCATCTGCACCGAAAGAGGGTATAGATGCATCAATAGTCTCTGACTCTTCTTTATTTTTCCATACTTTACTCATTTCCTACTTAACTTCTTCTTTGTCAACCTTCTTCTTTTTCAGAACATACTATTTTCCCTTTTTGCTTCTGCATGCCTTTGAAATATGTCCTAGTTTATTGCACTTGTAACAAACAACATTTGTTTGACTTGATTGACATCTATTAAAGCTTGTTCTGCATTGATTCTCTTTATGCCCATTTTTATTGCATGTATAGCAATAGCCAACAAAGGATTGATTCATCCTTCCTCCATTAAACTAGTTCATCATTTGAGTTCTACATTCACTAGCTCTATGTCCAAACTTACTACATGCATAACATTGTCCAGGGAAAGAGCCAAAAAATTGATTAATCCTACTTCTACATTCAGTCGCCTTATGCCCATACTTGTTGCAAGAAAAAGAAGTGCCATATAAAGATGGGTACCTTTGTGCATTTGGTTGTCTGATAGGTGGTTTTCTTCCTTGATTCCTTTTATGCTTTCCTTTTTCATGAGTCTTTTAATCTTTTGTTGCTTTAGAGCTTTCACCTATTTCTAATCCCAATCCTCCTTTGTCTTTAAAGGGTTTCTGTCTAGCTATCAATTCATCAAGCCTGGTAGATCTTGTCTTGAAACTATCCTCACATAATTTCTCCTTTTCTAGTTCTCCTCTCAGATTCACTACTTCTTGTTCAAGTCTAGAGCATTCATCAGACTTATTTTTTATCTTTGTATTCAAGCATTCTTCAATTCTTTTGTTTTCTTTCACTTGTAGCTTCATTCTAGTAATGTCTTTATTTGCTTGTTTCAATTGGTCACTGACTTCTCTATGTCTCTCTTTGAACTTCCTTAATTGTTTCTTCAATTTTCGGACACATTCATTTGCCTCATCAGGATTCTCTTTCAGATCTTTATTCTCATTTTCAGCTTTGTCAGGATCATCAAGAGCAGTCCAAAGCTCTACATTACCCTCCATCTATTCAATCTTCAAGATCTCCCTCGAATTGTTAGACTTCTCGAGAGGAACCAAGCTTTGATACCAATTGTTAAATATCCAATATATTGAGAGGGGGGTGAATCAATATTATCTTAAACTTATTGAATAGATACCATCCAATCAATTCAAAACATACAATAATTAAGATAAGCATAATGCACAAGAGACACCAAAATTTTTACGTGGAAAACCTAGAGTGGGAAAAACCACGGTGAGGATTAAATCACAATATAGTATAATTGGTTATAAGATATTACAAAAGGTGGCTCATTGCTAGGACTCACTATCCAAAATGGGAGGCTCACTGCCTACAAAAATGAAAGAAACAGTATGGTTAACCACAAAAATGAACTGATAGAAATACACCTCAAGTGCATATTCAGTTCCTTTGTAATTCAATAAAATTCGCATGCTAGCAGATCACACTTCGCCTTTTTCGCTTCCATCTGTAGTCTACTAATATTCGCTCATCACCATATGTTCATCTCTATAGCCAAATCTACAAAACCATCTTATATATATATATCTGATTGTCAAGGATTACAATCAGGTCAGCTTGACAAATCTTCTCAATTAATAATCTAAACGTGTTGCATGCTATAGCTGTCGGCATGGATTATGCAAACAAAATTTAATCCATTACATCTTTATCCGTTTGATAGGTCAGCCAACAATAAACCTAATAGCAAAGACAAAAATTGATATCGGAGATAACCATAAACAATTGCACTCACGAGTTCTTGTCCATGTATGTATTTCTCAATCATAGACTATTTTCCAAAAATTGAAGTAGCAACTATTTACCGGAGAGGATTCCAGAGCAAAATACTGGAGGCTGGTCCTGTATTACCGGTTCAGAATACCGGATTGGTATGAATTAGAGTCTTGCAGTTGCAACTCGCATATCATGGTGACATCAATGGCAACATAATTGTTAACAAGGGATATGATCTTCTTCATTCTTCCAACACTTTTCTCATAAACCAAAAGGTAGTAATTTTGATTGTGTCTAATTTTTTTTCTTTACAATCCATTTTTAGGGAATTTGGTATTTTTACTTTAGTATATGGTAGATCTCTTTTTTCATAAAAAAATGTTGTACCTCCTGATTTTCTTCTTTGCTTCTCTCTTTTGGTGCAATGCCATAATTTTTGCTGATAATTGTTCAAAAGGAATACCTTTCTTAACAACATTTTTCTCCATTTCTATTTTGACCTCATCCTAAGAATCCTCATTTCTCAAGTTTTTACGAAAGGGTTTACTTTGATTTTGAATTCTACTTGCAACATTCTTATTGGCCACAATCCTTGATTTAATGGTGTCATATAGATCATACTGCTAGTGAGAGACAACATCAAATTATTATTTTTTCAAAATTTCATGTACAACACTAAATGCTTTTCTCTCAAATGTGAACCCTCCACATGAAAAATGTAAAAAGAAAATATGCTCATATTTTTATTATTGACAAAGTATAGTTGATTAGTACTCTCCATCTTTCGTACATATTCCAATGCAAAAACCCTTTCTATCACATGTATTGGAAGTTTTTATGGCTCTACTACCGATCCATAAAATCTTAGTACAATATATTCTTCCATTAAGTAGCAATCAACCAATTGTATTTGTTTTCCTAGTTGAATGTAATTTCTACAAGACATAGGAAATCTACGTATTGGAGTATTTACAATTGCTTGATACAATGGAGATAAGTAGCATACAAAATTATTGTAGTTCCTTTAAGAATTATACATCCTTATCTTACTGGTCTAATCATATACTGGAGCCATTTTTTTCCTCAACATTCATATAGGGTGAAATCTAAAGCTTGTTGGTCAGAAACATTCCATTAAATTTGAATAGAAAAAATAGCAAAAGTAGGTTGTGAACCTAAATGTCTTAGTGGAACCTCCTTTAATCATTATTTTTTTTTATGCATTGATTCTACAATGTGCTCAATAAAGTTATATTTGATAGGCCACTTACCATAATGGATATTAAATACCATTTCAAGGAGGCTTGCACCTATTTCCCAATTGCTGTCCAATTTGAGGCAAAATTATAGCATTGAAATAGTGTCCTAAACCCATTATTTAAAAATTCCTAAATCATAAGGAGGCTTATTATTATTTTTGAATAAGTTATTATGACTATCCTAAACTATTTTAATAATTAGAAAATTATTTTTCTCCCCTTCATCGACTACTTCATAATCACTAGTAAGCTTTTCTAGGTCAATGTGGACATTTCCAAATTCTTATGTTGTAAACCCCAACACATTTCTAAATTCTTTTGCAATAATGGATAACATTTCTTCTTTTCTATATTTATTAATAATTACTCTTTTTTTATCATCATAATTATGGGCACAAAACATGATAAATTCTAGGCAAGGGAAAACCTCATGTAACATCATGCGCCCCAATCCAACTACCCACATTGCAATGGAACTATTAATTGGCATTATTTGACTATTTTACATTTACTTTGAAACCTTAATCTCACATGAAAATATAATTTTTGAGGTAATCCTACCATGGATTTTAGGATCATAAATATCATGGTATTCATCCGTGAAACTTGGGGTTTTAAGCACTCGAGCATAATATTTTTTATATTTTTTTTTTCTTTTTCTTTCCCAACAACTAGTTTAATAGTGGTGGTAGACATGCTTGTAGAGTGTGAATTCCCTCTTAAGTCCTTAATTTTTCTTAAGTCTCTCAATTTCTTAACCCTAAACCCAAAGATTAAAAAATTAAGAAATGATGAAACGTAGGGTTTTTGTCTCACTTACCCAAATTTTGATTCTTGAAAAGATTAATACAAAGACACTGAAAGGCGTGGACTAGCTATATTGGAACCCACAATCTCCTTGGTGCACTGTAATGAGAAATATCCCTTTGTATTGACCCTCTCACTTAAAAATAAAATCACTTAGCAGTAGAAAGTTCACTTTTTTTTTTTCTTGAATATTAAAGTGAATGAAATGTGTTACCTCAAGACTATACAATTATTACATTACAATTTTGTACAGATTCTTAGAAATAAATTCAACACTTGTCCTATATTTATGTACCTTCTATTAATTGATTACTTTTGAAAAGAGGTGGTGTCGTTTAAATGTTTCATCTCAAATTAATTCTCAAATTTTTAACTTTGTAAATATAATGATTATAGGGTGATTCAGGAGGTTTGACTTAGAAAGCCTAGCACTTTGTGCATTTCATTCTAGAATTCAACTATATTAATCCATCAAACATTCATTAAACAATCAAGTAACTTATGATATAAACATGTGTTTTAAAACTTTAAAGTGCACTAGGATACAAAATCCTCATGAGATTGTGCCATGTTTTGTCATTCTTGTTGTTCCCAATCCTAGCCTTCAATAGAAAATACATTGGAGACATTAAGATGAGTCCACGTGTCCTTATTTTGCGGTTCTGCGAGTCACATATAGATCTTCTCGAATCATCTTGTAGACCCACAAATTCTCTTTAAAATGCATGACATTGACACCTGCCCTCTTTTTCTGGTTCCACGACAATTAACTTAATCTTTATAAAACTATCCACGGGCTCAGATAATCATGCCCAAAGGAAACCACTAATAAGTATTGATTCATCCTTCTTGGGCGTTGTAGAGTCATTTTGTGTTATGGGATGCATATCATATTCTAAAACCATGGGTCTTGTTGACCATGCTTGGGATCTTGGCATTTCACATGATAGCTCCAAGCCACTACTATGGTTCTACATTTATAAAAAAAATTGTACTTTGGTTCTGCATCCCTCGATGGTGAATCACGAGTCGATAGTTAAAACAATCAATATAAAAGATATTGCATAATATGCTCAATCTGACCCACCAAAACAACCTAAGATGACTTTAAAAATACACAGGGATTGCCTACCATGCTAGGGAAAGGGAAGCTATGAATATAGCCATGACACAAGCATGAAGAGAAATGCTTAAACTAACTACTGCTGAAATGAAAGGACTGGAAAATTATCAATATCATGACTCAAAGATTAGATTACCAACATTTGCGAACTTGACTCAGTAGAATTCCAACCATTTAATGCAAATAGAATGAATTAAATGTCATTTAACAACACATTCTCAAAGGAAAGGTATATCCAAATTCTTGTCAAAGCTCAAAGACTTTCTCACAAACATTAACATCTAATTCACTATTACTGCACAAAGGCAATAACATTCACAAAAAATAATCAGAAATAAAATTATATTGCTCTTAATCCCAATCTATCAGATAGACTAAAAATCGGACCAAAAGATCTAATGCTACCCCACACAGCCCTCATAGAGACTCTCAGTTACACAACCAAAAGATCTTTGAATGTTTTTTCCCTTACATATTTAAGGATTTTCTCAATAAATCCCCCTTGTTCAGTTTTATGTAACTACTTCTCCTATAGAAAACAACTACATAATTGAAACATTAAACTTCACCCTCATGAAAATTAATATTCCTGAGCATAAAGTTCCGAAGGTATTATTCCCAGCTTCGCCTATGCATATACTTGTCACTGCCACGTATTATAATGGTCTTTGCATTCTCGTGTATTTTCTGCAAAACATTCTTTGAAAGTCCATAATGATATTTAAACTATCGCCACGTGGCAATGAGTATTTCACTTGTTTTCTCCTTTCCTAATCGCCTCTTGGTTTATTTATTTCGGTTACTACTTGAACTTTTGTCATCGAGTGATTTATGTGGAAAGCTTTTATTTAAGACTAGAATTTAATGATAACCTTAAATTGGACATTCAAATGATGCTTTATTTGGAATGTCGAGTAACTTGCAGTGTCATCTTCACAAAACCAACTTTCAAAACACTCTTCATCATGATCAGAACTGTGCTCTACCCCTTGGCATTAGATTCAATATAATTTGAATCTTTGTAGGATGAAATCACTAAACTTAGTTGCCATCGACCTTCACAGTGCATAGATAGCACTGTTCTTAACTATAGCATTTCCAAGAAACCACATCTAGACAAAGATTCGTGTCTCTCATAATAGGGCTTGTTGTTCACGGTTGAAAACCATATCAAAAACGAAGTGGGACTTAGCTAGCAATGTCAAGTCTTCTGAATAGTTAAAACTACTTAGTAGTTAGTCACCAATAGAGAATATATTGGGTCTTCTTCTCATAGAGGATCAGTTTCTTAGCCTCGTTCCGTTGATTTAGAAATGCATATTGTCAAAGTATGAAATTTTCATACAGTAAAAGCCATTCTATATGATTTATCAACAAGCAAACTCTTTGTGGGAATATATGACTAGCACAAATTCCTTTCGAACTTTTCACCCAATTTTTTGTATTAGGGGTGAAACTCGACATTCTTCTACGAAACCGTTTCACCTCGACGACTTGAGTGTGAAAGAATTAGGTGTCGAATTCCTCAATAATTTTCCTCTAAGAACATCAAAAACTGTTACACACTCTCCTATACCTCTCGTGCCATATATCTTCGCTTCTATATTCACTTTACCGAATGAAACCGCATTTCTCTTAAAGGCATTTAGTTGCATAGTTGATGGGATTTCCATTTCATGGTGTTCACTTCTTTAATAGTTATCATGATTGTCGCGGGTGTCGCCGATGGTTATAAAACTATTCAAAGAGGTCGATGATGATTTGCATACCAATATCATGTGTTAATGAATATTATGCTTCCTATTTCTTTCTTTAAGACACACATATTTAAGATGGAGTGACGGGCTTTAAACACTTTTCACAACTATTTCGGTGGCCAAAGTTAGTTCTAGAAACAACACAAAATGCCGAAAAACTTTATTTGTATAATTTAGACAAGGTGTGTCAAGCTCCGATGTTGGTTTTAAAACCAACTCAAAAGGTAGATATAATCAGTTTAACTCATTGGGAATGCATTCCAACCATCTCACACTTAACCTTTGGTGTCAAATTCTTTACTTTCAAGGCATGGATTTAACTTATCTTTAATGGACACGCATAGACAATTTTAGAAAATCATTGTTCATGTTGATTGATGTATAGGAGCGAATTTGCACTCCTAATGCAATTTCCTCTTTACCCCTCTCCACTTTAGAAAATCAAACTCGGAGGCTTAATTCCACATAAGCCCGCTTCTCTTCACCCACTTGGCGCCTGTTTTGAGTGTCGGTGGAGGTGTTTCTATCAAGGATGCCCGTGTGACGCGCAAACATCTGTGTAGTGTGCTTATGTCTCTGACAGATTCCTGCAATTGGAATCTGTAGAGACGTTACACTTCCTATTGGAAGTCCAATTGTAATGCCTCCCTTTGGCTAGCTGACTCGAATATGGTCGTTTCTTCATCTCCCTCCATATTCTTCATTCCTTCATCCATTTTGAAGCTTACGAGATCTCTAGACATCTCTTCACAACTTCATTCACTCATCCACAAGCTTTGAGCATACACATCAAGCATTGCAACAACAATCCATCACTCCATCACTTCAATAGAGCAAGCGTAGGATGACTCCGTTGCAGTAGAGGCTTGAGTTCCTCTCATTTTTCTCCTCCACTACTCTTGAGCGCTTTGGACAGAGGTGGTAAGATCCTCACTCATCTTCTCTATTACTTGGTTGAGTTAGCACATTATTGTTTTGTAGTGTTTTGTGTATTTTACTTGTGTTTCCTTCTTTATCACATTATTTCTGCATTATTGCAAATTTGGCTGTCTGTGGAGGTGGAAACACAAAAACGGGGGTCTGACTCAATCAGACCCCTAAATAGTCCCCCAACATTTTCCCTCTTTTTTGTATGTAGGTGGAGATATCTTGGAGCAAGCTGGTGAAAAAGCTATTGTGTGAGATCGTCTTTGTCACCCTCACGATAGTATACTTCTTTTATAACATTCGTCTTTATCTTTCATATTTCATAGTGTTATTTTGCACCTTTAGAAACTCTTAACTAGGTTGACAGTTCATTTTTGAGAGGTCCAACCTTGTCTTCCCGGTTTTCTGGCCGTACGGATGCCAACACACTTGAGAGATGCCAGTGCACCGCGTTGTCATCCCAGAATTGTGTTTCTATCCTCTGATAGAGAGCTATTCGAGACACATAGTCGACCCTAAAAACCGACTCGCCTAGTCTCCTTTCAACTCTCGGGTTTGTAAAGTGATCGAAGGCCCCATAATCCTCATCATTCTCATCCCACCTATCCTAACATTCCTTTAAACTGAGGTAAGTTAGGGCAGCCATACTGTTCTAAGCCTTTCGTGACCTGAGCCTTGCAGTGGTTAGTCCCCCTCTCTTACAATTGATAAGGACAATCTTGAGCTTAATGAATGATCTCCTTAATTGCCTTTGTGCTAGTGCTAAATTCTTAAGTGTCGTATGTGATCCTTATACTGAAATACTAATGAGGATAACTTTACTTCACATTACGGGATTGAGAGAGTCTCTAAATACATTTCTGTCAAGATCTAATTAATGTCTCTGGAAACTTATAGATTTGAGGATTTCCTTTCGTTCCATCTATAATATTTAGATTCAGGTTTATGCCAATGATAACCTTCATCAACCGTGCCAAAGCTTCTCGTATATTGTTGTCAATCATATACGAGATCTAAATCAAGAGGTTGATCACTCGCTATGAGAAATCCCAGACCCGAATATGCTTCAAGGGCTTGGATGCGTGAAAAGGTGATTTACTCTTCACATGATTATGTAGATATTAAGGACATGTTTCTAATCTTCGCGTAGGATATTTAGGAAAATAGCTTATTACTCTATGGAAAATTATGTATAATGAAATGCCTCCAATGATTTGAGTTTCCCAAATCAATTAATTGGACAACCGAATCCTCATTTATGATACTAGTTTCAATAAAATTCATTTAGAATATCAACAACAACCCATGTTTCTTGGTTCAGAACTACTCTAAGCTTTGCTATGCGAGAATGTACTGGTAGTCAATAAAAGCTTTCAATTATGACTGTAAACACCCTCTGATACTATAGTTGAAGCGATCACCAATCTTTTCAGTTGCAGATATAAAATCCCGAGTAATATTGTAAAGATTTGAGAAGTGTTACAAATGTGATTTTGGATGAACTAGTATACGATCATCAAAAGCTTGACCCATGAATATCACAAGCTGTATAAACATCCTCTACTGCTATGCCTTGATGAATGCCACCGATTATAGAGGATTTGATAAGAAGCATGTTATTATAGTGCACGACTGCTTTCAATTTGTTATATTTAGCATAACCATTAATTACCATAAGAACGTTGTCCTCATGTTAAATGGTGAGCGTATTTCACGTCTTCTAGGAATGATCCATCTTGTAACAACCTTGAATCTGAACTTTAATGAAAAATAACAACCATGCATCTGTAAACACACTACTGTCCCTACAAAGTTAAATTCAATGATACTCTCAGTGTTAACATCATGCTTCACTGAGGCTGAATAACAAGGGGAGAGCAAAAAATTGGCCATACTTAAAAGGTGGCAACAAAAGATAAAGGGTAGTAAATCTACTACCACCCTCTGTGGGCAACTCCAAGGCACTAGGAAAGCACAAAATGTATTTGAAAGTCCATAGTTCTTCTTTGAGGGCCTTTGTCAAAATGGATTATGAAAAATCAATGAATTTCAATGCAAACAAGATTAAAATACTTATTATATGGCCACACTCTTTATGAAAGCATTTATCTCCAATAGATCTCCTCATCCTAGTTCAAAACTTGGCTCAATGACCAGGTGAAACAAATCAACTTTTTTCCAATTCCACCCATTTTGAACTTGAAGGAAATTGGTCTTTCTTTTACTTTGTAAATACATAATTAGAGGCAGGGTAATTTAGAGTATACCCAATAATATCAAAACATCATCTTATTCCTTATTAACTTTGCAAAATAGAAATGCTTATCAGAATTCAAAATATTGTACTCAAAAGTAAAGCCATTTTATGGGCTTCTAAATTTTAAGAATGATTTTAGTTGAGTTCATCATCCCTATTTATGGGCTATGACATTTACTTGTGAGTCATGCAAGGTATAATTGCTTTTTTGTGCTAACCAAGTAACCAAATTTAATTGTGTAAGAGCCCCTTGCAATGTTATTTTGATTGACGTCTAGCTACATGTAGACTTTACATCAAGCTGACAAGCTGTAAGCACTCAAACTATATGAAATCTATTACAAATCTTATTTTGATTGATAACTAATAACATCATCATGTATAGCACATCGTGCAATTTGTAATATCAAGTTATCAAATCAAGACATTTCACTTGCTTCAGATCAAAAGAGGACATTATTTCTTATCTTTTAAATATTTCCCATCAGCACATTAAATTAAGAACATCATGAAAGTACTACATATGGCATTCATCCATGGTTTCGCAACCACACTTTCTTCAATGAAAAATAATCTTGTGGAATTGCGAAAATCAATAAAAAGAAAACATGTATCATTCTTTCTACCATTTTTGTGCCTTCCCTCTTCGTTTGTGAATTTTACCTTGCAGATTAGAGAAAAAGGTTTGCTAAGTAGGGGAAACTATATTAAGCATGAGTTCACTAAAGTGATTTATTTTTAGCACATGCATAAAAGTATTTTTAAGTGAGCACATGAAGTTTACTTACAGATATTTAATAACGCATGTGAATAAAGGTCCAATGTCGATCTTTGTAAATCTAATGGATCTAAGGTGATTTTAGATGTTCGATTTTGCAAGTCTAGTTCTTTACACATTTCTTTCTAGAATGCAACTATAGTTGTCCATTGAGCATTCATCGAACGATGAAAAATTTGAATACACCAATTTTTATTTTGTAATGTGTCATACATAAATAACACTCAAAAATAAAATATGACATTATGAATAATAAATTAAAGACATAGTCAATTAGCTATATTCCATCGTAGCACCATATGTCAAAGAAAACAATTTTTATTCATTTCCAAATTTCAAATTTAGAAGTTACAATGTTTGACTTAGGCCAACATCGCCTCTTAGTCAATCAAATTGTATTATGAAGTACAAGTACAATAATCAATATTATGGAATTCTATGTGATTCCTCTTCAATGCTTGTCACATTTGGTGGATGAGAACATGGTTCAGGTGCTTTTCCACCCAACCATGAAGTTACACTTCCTCAAAATTCTTCCCAACTCAAAAAATACCCACCTTGCATGGAATACTTAGCAAGAGATACAGTATGCAAGGTGGAATCTGGTGCATGCCTAACATCTACATGCATTTATATCTACATTTAGAACATGCAAGATCTATGCTAGGAAATTATAGAGAGTTACATTATACAAGTTAGACCATTCAATGTAATGGACTACAACGCTTGGCCAAGAATATGAGTTGTATATAGCTAAAATAATCGATTTTGGAAAAGCAAAATCTATACTCTCTGATAACCCATTTTTGGCACCCGTCCCAAAAGGTAACCTTCCACATACATAAAATAACATACATCTTATCTAAGTCACACATTATGCAAAACAATCAACTTGTTTTCTAGTAGTTTTACTAGCCAATCCTTTTTATAATAAGGAAATCAAACAATCAACAACATAGTTTACGTTTATCTCATCTTGGCTAATTTTGTTTAACAATATATACAAGGAATTAAACCAGTTTTGATAAAAATGACATAGACATTTATTCACAGTACATGATCCATTCTGTCTGTAAGAATATAACAATTCATGCATGGCATTCAAATTTCCACCATTTCTTTATGAAAATCTATGTGTTTCAAATAAAGAGAAATAAGTAATTTTAAAGAAGGTATATCACATGTATGTGTCATGTATAAATAAAATATTTTGCATGTGTACACATATATGACCTTTTGTAAAAAAAAAGTGTATGTCCATTTACATAGTTCAAGATGTCAAGTTTCATCAAATACGTAATGAGATTCAACTAAAATTCAAAGGTCAAGACAACCAGAATGTCACAAGGATGTTTACATAGAACAAATTATAGTCAATCACCATGATTAATCTGTGTTCAATCGGGTCATTATGAATGTTTTGTTCAAATCCAAGACAAAGAATATCTAGTCAAGGAATATTATGTTGGTTTGTAACTAGTTTCCACCCTCTTCGCTCACCGACAAGAGTGTCATTTTGGTTTGGTCAGATATTGTCCTAGATAATGTCATATCTTACAATTTCAATTCATTCTTTAAATCAACTTTATCAAATAAATACAGTGAAACTTTTGTTATTCAAATTAACTCATCTTTCAATGTTCAAGATTAAAACAACAAGAATAACACCACTCGGATCTAATTATCCTTTAGAATACATGCTCATAGAATGGGTCGATATACAAGCTATTGGCCAACATTATGTGCCTTAATTTTTAGTCAATAACAAATATTTGATGGAGCAGTCGATCATAACAAAGACACCATTAAACCAGAAAGAGATCAATGTGAGTATAACATTCAACACCGATGATTAACAACTTCAAATAATGGATGTGTATGTATATATGCACATACACATACACATTGTATTAATGAATGGAGAAATTTGAAATGCATCAAAAGGATTAGCATTATCTCGTAGATTGTTATAGACCTTTTCATAGGTTGCGACTTAGGCAACATGTCACATGAAATAACTATTCTTAATACTTGGTAAATTGGAACAATATCAATCATTTTGCATCATTGTAATTTTTGGAACGATAAGAATCACCCATCAACAAGCTAAGGCCTTGAATCGCTATAGTCGTTCGACCAGCTAAGACAATATAACACAATCTTTATCAACGAGTATAAATATGGCTTCGTTCGACCATCTCTAAAACTGAACAATGGAAATCGCTTAACAATAGATATGTAAATATCTATCTATATATATATATTTATATATATTCATATGAACGGTGGCATCATTCATCAATGGCAAGACGACATTAGTCGATCAATGCAAATATACAAAACGATAGAAATTGTTCTTTAACAACATCATAACTGAATGAAATAGTCGTTCATCAAGTTAATGTTAAAAAGGAAAATGATCACCATTTACGATGATCATGGGTAAAATTGACACCCTATCCCAAGAAACAAAGCATCGTCTTTATGTTGCTCTTTAGCTCAAACATGCAAATGGTTTGACGTTGATACAAAGATGATTCCATAATGGGGGTATGCTAAACATACTCGATCCTCAAAATAGATAAAAAAATAAATAACAAAGGAAGAAATAACATCGGTTATGGCCATAGAGTGGTAACAAGCAAGAAAAACCCGACTATGGTAAGAAAAAGTTTGACTAAATCAAACTATTGCATGATTGACATGAAAACATGACAAATAACAGAGGTTTTTTCCCACTTTACACAATGAAAAATGAGGGCATTTGGGTCAACTTAAACAAATAACAGGTTTGATAACTCTATTTACCAAAGATAAGAAAGTAATGAATTACATAAACCTTAATGAAAATGAACTCAAGTCATTCTATCTCTTTAGTACAGGTTCAAATCAATAACATATAAAAAAAATTGAGATTCGAATTACCTCCCCATTGTGTAAGTCGATGATTTTTACCCTATCAAATGTGGAAAAAGCTCATTTCAATAGGTTCATTGCTGCTTTGTCATCCTCTTTCCCCAAAATATTCTCTGCTTTTTTTTCCAAGATCTATACACCTTTCTAGAATCGCCTCTCACCAAGATTTTTTGATATTTTCTATAATTGGAGGTGGTGGCCTTAACTCTCCCACATCCTCTTCTCTTTTGGCCACCCAGTCCTCCATGCTCATTTAGCATAAAATCTCTTTCCATGATGGGTGATGGTTATGATCATAGTGCTAAGAAGTGTTACCAATGTTTTTCCAAGGTGCTCAAATTTCACATATATGGATTTTAAATTCAAATAGAAGTAATTTTTTTTGACATAATAATACACATATAAATATATTCATCGTTCATACAAGGATAATTATTTCCTAATTCCAATTCAATCATTTCATTCGAGAATAGTTAATATGCAAATAACAATCATATTTCTACACCATTGTTATTGTGACTTTAGCATCAAATGAGCAAGGTAAAGCACATGTTCCGATAAACCATAAGCTTACCAAATTAATCATCTAACATTTCACACCGACAAAAATTAGCTACCAAATTGCAAATACAATGCAAATGCTATGTGTTTCAGTGGTGTGTGCACATTCCAGATTCCATCAATCTTACCATTCATCATTCGGCTAAATATTCCTACCTCAACCATGTTCTCGGTCTTCAACTTGTTCCTGCATTCACACACTTTCTCTTTGCAAAGTTTCATTAGTAACCAATAACCAATGCTTGAAATGAAAATATTCCATTCATACCATAACATTCATCTTTTGTACTCAATCATATAAATATATTTCAAATTCCATTGAAATCTTAAATTTATCACTAGTCAACTGATAAATTTCATTTTCCATAACTA
The DNA here is from genome assembly GCA_007115665.2 of Sequoiadendron giganteum. NCBI lineage: Eukaryota > Viridiplantae > Streptophyta > Pinopsida > Cupressales > Cupressaceae > Sequoiadendron > Sequoiadendron giganteum. The sequence continues at coordinate 981,609,121 of CM021100.1, read as the reverse complement.
TTTAAATAACTTATCATTTATTAAATGCAAGCAAAATTTTGAGACGTGACATATTTTCTATTACAACTTAAGAAAACATACTCCAAAAAAAAAATTGTGTTTACAAAAACATTGACCAAGCCCACACACAAAAACATTGACCAAGACCTCCATACCATGAAACTTTTTTGTTACAAATGATTAATAATTTAATAAACAATAAAATTTAATTTTAAATTAAAATTCAAGTAGTTAAGAAAATTTTTACATCAATACAAAAGAATAATTTGTATAGCTCTCACTTGAGCTTGCAAGATCAAAAGGTGGCGAAAAGAGAGGACATGCATGTGGGTCCTCTTCAACATGCTTTATGAGAAAATGAACAAAATTAAAAATATATGACTCAAAATATAATGATTCACCCACAACAAAATGAAAATCACTCAACTCTCTAATAAAATTAGAAGGGTTGTCGCCTACAAATCCATTGCCCATCACATATAGAATTGAGATTCTATTGTCACCATTTAGTAGCTTTCCCTATATGGAAAGCCACCCGATCCCACCTTGGATAAACTAGAGATAAGATTGTAGCTCTCCAAAGCTTGAGACAAAGTAGAAATGAGAATATAGAAGGCTGGAGATAACTCCTAACAAGGAACTTGACCAGGTTTGCACACCAAATAATATCCATTAGATTTGAAACAAATAAAGAAGCAACCTCAAATGGGAGAGCCAAAGGATTATTGTGAAGCCGTTTTCTACCAACCACTATTGTAACAACTGACTCCACTTGATCACATTAATATAAGAAAACATGACGTAGCTTCTCCCTTGAAAAAGGTAAATTGTCTCTAACTTCTCAGTAGTGATAAGGGATAAACACTATGAACTAGGACCCCATTTGAAGCCAAAAGAATAGAATTATAGAAGTAGGAAAAAAGAATAGAATCTCTGAAGCAGGCAAAAAGAAGGGTTGGCCATGAAATATATAGCTAAAAAATTAAACAGCGAAGACATCAATACTTGGCAATAACACATACAAGTTAAATGGCTTGTTGTACCTTAAGAATTAATCAATATTCACTAATAAGTCACGATTAATTTCGCTCGCTTATGATTAGAACTTATAAATATGTTGGAATTTGATATTTTTGCCACCCACACTAATTTGCATTCGCATATAAGTTTAATTCTAATAACATGAGAGAATTATTGAATTGTTACATTAAAATAAAATAGAATAAAGATGTAATAATATAAAACTAATAATAATACAAATAATAAAAATATACATGTCAACATTTATATCTTTGATAATGTAGAAAATATAAAGGTGCTTGCAAAATATACGTAAGAAAGTTACTAAATAACATAATCATGCTAGTAGCAAAATACATTATTCACATACATTTATCAAAATTATATCAAAACTTCATTCCTCAAAAAATCATATCCCACAATGACTAGTTGGCGATGTCCCATTAAAGTGACATTGCAGAAATTCGACACAAAAAAATGTCACGTTACAATGTCTCCTTCATTTAAGAATCGTGGAATATCCCTTGGTGTAGGGATTCCCACTCCAATGTGCACAACAACCAAAACATCCCCTAGGCATCCTAGATAATCATGTAGAACTATCAAACTCACCAAGAACAACACATACCTACAAAACTCCAATGTCTAGTAAAGAAGCCACAAACCATGAAGAAATATTGATATTTAGTCGATATCTATTTGCATCTTCTACAAATTTGAATCCCAACACCATCTTGATAAAGACTACAATCCATCTGTTGTGTAACCTAAAAATCTATGCAAGTCTTTGGTTAGTAATTGCTCTTAAGAAGGCTAATTGCTGTCAAGGATTGGTTAGACAAATTCGAGTGTATCGAATTCCATAACAATTTTCAAACCAAAGATTCAATCAAGATTATGATGAACTTCATCAGTAATGCCAACTAAATTTACATAAAATTTTGGACCTTGGTTTTGCATCCCACTATGGTGAAGTACAAGCCCATAGGTAAAATATTTAATACAAAAGATATTGCATAATTTGATCAAGGATCTTCATCTTGTTATCTTACCTTGATTTACATATTTTAAATTTAATATTGTTAGAAGAATAATTAAATTTAATTGAAAGGTGAGCCAAATTTACAATTGTTGCATTCACACTTCGTCAGCACATGGGAGAGCCATTGCAAATGTTATTTGGAATGGCATCTAGCTTCAGGAAGAGTACTTTAAACCATTGAAAAAATAGAGAATTAAATGGCCTGTTGTACCTTAATCATTATTAATATCCACTAACAAGTCACAATTTATTTTGCTCACTTCTTATTGAAACTTATAAATATGTTGACACTTGTCTTCATTCCAAAGACTTTATGGATGAATTTGGGTGTGTGGAAAATTCATCTCGTAATTAGAATAATAAATAGCATTTGATATTTTTGCCACCCATGATATGATTTTTATTGGCATACCAATTTTATTCGACGTGAAAATATTTCATTGGTTTGAATAAAGGTTTAATTCCCTCAAAAAATTATTTTATTGGTTTCAAAACAAATTTAATTTTCCAAAAAAAATATTTTATTGGTTGAAAATAGGTTTAATTTGCAAGCAAAAATATATTATTGGTTTGAAAACAGGTTTAATTCGCCAATGAAAATATTTTATTGGTTTGAAAACATGTTTAATTTGCCAATAAGAATATTTAATTGGTTTGAAAACATGTTTAATTCACCAATGAAAATATTTTATTAGTTTCAAAAAAATATAATTTTCCAAGATTTTCTACAAACTTCTAGTAATTACAAAAGATTCACTAATTGAATTTATATTTTTTCCTCGAAAAAGAAAAAATTCACCAATAAAATAATATTTTTTTGGGAATAATACAAGATTCACTAGATTTTTACTCCTTTTCTGAGGGAAGGTTCTTAAAGTTAGCCCTGTACATAAGTGCATTGCATGCGAAGAGTATGCTATATAAAGCCACCTCCATACTAAACACAAAACTAGCCACTTGGATTTTAATTAAATGCTCTTTTCAATGAGAATATCACTTAGAGATTGACAATCATATTCATCCATGCTTTCTAAAAGAGAGAATTAAGAGTGAGAAGCACCAAAATTGGCTAACAGATCCATTGCCCTATTTTGTTCTTGAAAGCAATGTGATTGTGTGATATTTTGGAATATATTAATTTCTCTTTCCATAAAAGAATTTCTTTGAGTATCAATTCAAGTTGTCAGTTTTGATAAAAACCTTTGTTGACCATATGAATTGTTGAGTGTTGAAGCCAGACGACCAACCTTGTTTTTTCCCTCCAAGTGAAGTGATTCTTCACTTTCCTATTCAGAGGCTTATCCTTTGTGGATAATGTAATTGATTATTATTCATTGTTGTTTACACATTGATGTTTTTGAAAATGTATTTGAACTATGGAGATAATAAAGAGAATTCCCCTACATAAAAGTGGATGTAGCCAAATTGGTGAACCACTATAAATAATTGTATTCTTCATGTTTGCATATTGTTTAAATTATATTTTTATTTTTTGCAATCTCTTTTTCATTTATACTGTGATAAATACATCAACAATTGGTATCAGAGTTTGGCATAATTGGTGATTGAGAATTGTGATAATTTCCGAGAACGAAGGAAGCAGATAAATGGAAGATAGATAAGTTTGCGGGGTAGAACTTCGGATTGTGGAAAGTGCATATGGAGTCTTTGTTGATTAGAGGTGATCTTTCACTCGTGTTGGATGGAAAAGCAAAGAAGCCAACTGTGATGTCAGATGAAGACTAGGAAAAATTAGATAAGAAAGCAAGAGCGACAATTATCTTATCGTTGTCCAACAATGTTCTCTTCAATGTCACAATAGAGAAGACTTTGAAAGAATTGTGGGACAAATTAGTAGACTTGTATGCGATGGCTTTAGCTTCGAATAAAGTTTATCTCATGAAAAATTTATACAATTTGAAAATGAAGGAAGGTGGAATTGTATCAAACCACTTGAATGAATTCAAAGCCATCTTACTGTTGTTTTCTCTTTCAAATAGTTGGGAAGGTGATGTGATGGAAATCAACACCTCCATATTTGGGAAAGAAAAACTTAAGTTTGATGACATTGTTGCAACTCTTTTCAGTGAAGATATGTGAAGAAAAAATCAAGGAATCACATTTAGTGATGCCTTGAATTTTGGTAATAAAGGTAGAAACCAAGAAAGGGGAAAAAATAACAATAGAATGAGATCAAAATCAACAAGTAGATCAATGCCAAGGAGTAGAAATGGAGGTTGCTAGTTTTGTGGAAAATAAGGCCATACAAAGAGATTTGTTGGTCATACAAAAAGGTACAAAATCAATCAAAGGGCAACAAAGTGAACACCACGTATGAAAAATATGAAGGTGTTCTAGTTTTGTCAATCGGTAAAACTATGACAGATTCATGGGTATTGGATTTCGGTGCATCCTTTCATGCAACCTCATGCCAAGACGCCTTCCAAAACTATCAAGAAAGTAAATCTATTAAAGTGTATCTTGGTGATAACAAGTAATGTATAATTACTGGCAAAGGTGACATAATGTTGAAGTTGAAGAATGGAAACAAGTGGCTATTGTACGATGTAAGACATGTTCCAGAGGTAAAAATAAATCTGATTTCTATAGGACAACTAGATGCTCAAGGATGTAGTATCACCTTTGAGTCAAACAAATGGAAGGTGACCAAAGGAGCGTTAGTGTTTGCAAGAGGCAGAAAATTGGGCACATTATATGTGCTAGATAGTCCCATTAAAGTGGGAGCAGCGATGAAACTTGTGGACAACAAAGCAAAATTATGGCATAGAAGGCTTGGGTACATAAGCAAGAAAGGGGCTCAAAATATTGCTCAAAAGGGACCATCTTCTGGATTTAAAATCTATGGATTTGGAATTATGTGAGAATTGTCTATATGGAAAATAGAGGCGGATTAGTTTCTCGAAGACTTGACATGACAAAAGGAAAACGCCCTTGGAGCTTGTGTACTCTGACATGTTCAGTCCTATAGAGGTAACCTTGTATGGATGAGCTAATTATTTTGTGACTTTTATTGATGATTGCACTCGAAAGGTATGGATTTACATGCTTAATAGGAAATCAAAGGTGTTTACCAAATTCAAGATTTTTAAAGATGTTGAAAATAAAATGGGGAACAAGGTTAAATGTTTGAAAACAGATAATGGTATTTAGCGCATTAAGATTGTACCATTCACACCTCAAGAGAATGGTGTAGCAGAGAGGCTGAATCGTACAATTCTTGAGAGATCTCGGAGCATGCTCTCTAATGTAGGTTTGGGAAAATAATTTTGGGCAAAGGCGGTTAATACAGTATTGAATTTGATTAATCGCAACCCCTCTTCTAGATTGGAATTTGATTCTTTGAAGGTGAGATGGATTGGAAGGAAATTTTCATATAAACATTTACGGGTGTTTGGTTGTGAAGCATTCGTTCATGTTCCAAAAGAGAAGCGAATGAAGTTAGACTTCAAATCTGAGTGGTGCATATTTGTTGGGTATGGTGAAGATCAATATGGCTTCAGGTTATAGAATCTAGTGATGAATAAATTGGTTCATAGTCAGGATGTGGTGTTTAAAGAAAATATATTTCTAGGGTTGCACAAACAAGGGGATTCGACGAAAGAGTATGTATCTGTTGATGATATTGTTAGTGGGAGCAATTCGTAGTTTTCACATCTAAATCTGAATTTGGTTTCTTTTCAGTTTCCTACATAGCCAGTATTAAATCCTGTTCGTGCTAATTTCCTTATTTCCTCATCTAGTGTGAATCCCATATCATTATATGAAGATCATGTTTCTTTTGAAATGACAAATTAGGTACCTCAAATTTTCGCACAACATGAATTTGAATCTAGCTTTGAATATTTTAAGTCCCCTGCCCCTACCACACATGATATTTGTTCACAACAACAACCATATTCTATCTCATTACCTTCATGTGCCACTCCATCATTTAAGGTGTATATCCCAAGTTGTTAGGTTCATACTTTGACAAAACAATGATCTAAAATTTCTACACAGTCTACTTCACATGGTTTGTACCTTGCATCTTGCTCACGCCCTTTGTCATTGCTTGAGGCTCCCACATCCTCATGTGAACAAAATTCAACACTTCTTGTGGAAAATTAAAACTTCATGCACCCCATCCTTGCCCATGCTGGAAGTGATTTTGATGTTCATCATGTTAAGTGTGAAGCCCAACCGTTGCCCTTTCGTCTTCATCTTCTCATGACTCTTCGTTTTTCTTGAAGTGAACATTATATATTCTTTTGCTTGGTGATTGACGATGATGTATTGTAATCTTGTTGCTATGAATAATAAGATATATTTTCCTTGATTTTCCCGTGGATGTAGCCAATCTTTGGCGAACCATGTAATTTGATGTTGTTGTTTATCCCTATTTGTGTGTTGTTGTTATGATATTAATTATTTGCACTTTAAATCTCAACCATTGGTATCAAAGTTGTGGTGTTCAATCACTTGGCATGAGATATTTGATTTTGAGTGGGAGCAATGTCATTTGACGAAGGAATTTGTAGGAAATCACAAGGAAGGTAAAACTATAGAGAGAGAGAGATGTTGGCTGTTGGTATTGTGGCAAGAAAGGCCACATCAAGAAGAATTGTTGGTCTTTGAAGAAGTTTGAAAATCAGCCAAAAGAAGATGAAGTGAATTCGATATGTGAAGAGGATGATGGAGCAACAATTGGTGTTCTTATTTCAACCTTAGAAGAAATAGTAATAAATATTTGGGTGCTTGATTCAGGAGCATCGTTTAATGCCACTTCGTACAAGGAGTATTTCAAAAACCTACAAAGTGGTGGCTTCGGTAAGGTCTTTCATGGAAACAATTAATCTTGTGATGTTATTGGAAAAGGGGATGTTTTGTTAAAATTAAAAAATGGAAATAGTTGGTTGTTGTGGGATGTTAGATATATCCCTCAGCTTAAACAAAATATGGTTTCAGTTGGACTGGTTGAAGTTAAGGTTAAATGAATGGTTAACCTGTTGAAGAAATAACCAGTTCTCAACAATGAGTTCCATGGATCCAAACTCCACCACTCCACCTTGAATTGGAATGCAAACCAAGGTTTGAATCCCCAATTGTTGAGCCTGTTATGTTCTTCCAAGTTTGAAACTAAAGAGCCACCTATTTATACAAATATTGATATGAAGGGTTCTAGTGTGGGGAAATTTCCTAGGTTGAATTAGTTCTTGACAGAAGTAGTGCAAGGGAATTATGCAATGGACTGGTTGGTTGGTCTAGTAATTAAGTAACAATGAGCTTGGAAAATTAGGGGGAGAGCTCTATATGTTGCAGCACAGTTTGGACTTGAAGTGGGAGATTGTTGAGTGTGAAGCCCAATTGTTTCCCTTTCTTCTTCATCTTCTCATGACTCTTCGTTTTCCTTGAAGAGAACATTATATATTATTTTGTTTGGTGATAGGTGATGATGTATTGTAATATTTTTGCTGCAAATAATAAGAGCTATTTAGTATTTACCCTACTTTTCTCGTGGATGTAGCCAATATTTGGCGAACCATGTAATTTGGTGTTGTCGTTTATCCTTGTTTGTGTATTGTTGTTATGATATTAATTATTTGCACTTTAAACTCAACACATCATTCATTGTATGATTTAAATTGGCCAAAATCAAACTCATCCGCCCTTGTTTCAATCTCTATGCAACCAAATTTTAAATCAAATTTGTAGAATCTTCAACCTCAAGACTCCCATCTTCTAGTGCATGAGGTAACAAATTCCCAAAGTTCATCATTGCCTCTTAAAATTTCAACACAACCAATATTGAAGTCAAATATTCCCATGCCATCCATATTACCTCAATCTATTTCAAATAATATGCATAATATGAAGGTTGTGGATAGGAATGTTAGGAGTAATCCCACACAACATGATGGATTTTCCCACACAAAAACATATTTGCAGTCAACAAACATGCCGATGGGGGAGTTAAATCCCGATAAAATTTGTAATCCTTGTGCATCTATTTATATTGATATGCAACAAGGTAATGATCAAACAGTGGCAGGTAATGTAGAAGATGTTGATTATAATGTGTTTACTCAAAATAATGCAGTGCAGAGGAAAAACGTTGAACATAACTTGTAAGAACAGGGTAATGTGCAAGAAGTGATTCCTCAAGTGTGAAGGTCTACTTGGGAGCATCGACCTCTGACAAGGTTTGATGATTACCAGTTGCTAATCTTAGATTAGTTAGAGCTTGCAAATTTCAAAGAGGCAGCTTGCAAAGACATCAATCAAGAGAAGTGGTTAGATGCTACGCAAGAGGAAATGGATTCATTGGTAGTCAATCATACCTAGAATTTGGTGAAGCTTCCACCCAATCAAAGAGCTTTGAATTTTTACTCATGTAGAAGGTTTTATCCATTTAAATATCTTATGATTTTGATTTACTTTTACCAACCCTTCAATGAGAATAATATCATTGTGTTTTAATTAAAGTGTGTTTATGTTAATTTTCAGTAGCTCGAAAGGTGGAGTGTGGAGTTGTTTTAAAGCAACTCAAGTTGGATATGCTTTAAATCAATTCGAGTTGGATTTTCAGCAACGACATGATTTTTATTCATTAATAGAATGTTTTTGGTTTGTAAGATTGATATAAGACCAAGAGTAATTTTATGTGTGATTTAAAGCTGAGTAATGTAAGGAAAGTTTCTTTTCTTGCACGTTGGTTTAAAACAACTGAGGCTATATGTGTAAGATTGTTGTAGCAAATCAATAATGTATTTTCGAAAGAAAAGTTTTTTGTTAGGCTGAATAGAAGATCCAATATTTGCAAGTTTTTCCCCACACTGGGGTTTCCTGGGTGTATCTATGTTATTGTCTATTTGTGATTGGCTTCTTGTTAATTTTTATTTTGTTGTTATATTATCTATTAATTAACTTGATTGTATAAATTGTTATAAATTAGATTTCTTTTCTATGATTTTATTGTGCAATTAATCTATTGCTAGGTTATAAGAAATTAACATGGTATCAGAGCTCTGAAATCTGAATATGAAGCCAAGATTTGTGATGTAGATTTCAAGAAGAAAAATCAGAATTTTGTCTCTAGTTTATTCTGTGACTATGGCAACCAGTGTTCGATATGAAGACAAGCTTGAGGGTGCATCTAACTTCTTACAATGGAAGGTTCGGATTATATCCATTCTTAAGGAGAACATGTTGTGGATCTATGCTGGTACAGAGTTGAAACCACCAATAAATGATCCTATTGCCCTAGATTCACATGACTCTAAGGAGGGCAAGGCTCAGAGGATTATTCTCGATGGGGTAAGAGATCATCTAATTCCTCATCTATCATGGAAAGACACCACCAAGTATATGTGGGATACACTCACAAAAATTTATCAGAGTGACTATTAGAGTCGTAAGATGATGCTCAAGGACAAGTTGCATAACATCAAGATGTCCAAAGGAGAGAGTGTGACATCTTACTTGTCCAAGCTAACACAGGTCAAGGATGAATTGGCTATTGTTGGAGAGATGATTGTTGAAGATGAGTTGGTGCATATAGCCTTGAATGGTTTCTTGAAGCACTGGGAAGTGTTTGTCAAGTGTGTTGTCAGTAGATATTGCCTACCCGACTGGGCAAGGTTTTGGGATGATTTTGTTCAAGAGGAGATTCGTGAAGGTGCTCATTGGGGAGATCAGATGAAGAAGGGTCAAGACAAAGAAAATCTTGCTCTTGCAAGCAAGGGTAAAATGAAATCCAATAAAGAGAAAACAAAAGGTACTTCTTCCAAGAGTGGGAAGAAGAAATATTTGAGCAAGATAAAATGTTTTTTTTGCCATCGGTTGGGTCACTATGCCAATCAGTGTCTGAATAAGAAAAATAAGGACAAGTAGAAGAAGCAAGTTGTTGCTACAACAAAGGTGGACGAGTTTGCATCATGATTTGAGAATGAGTTTTATCTCATTGCCTATCTCTCGAGTTCAATTGCAAAGAGGGTATGGTATATTGATAGTGGGGCTTCCTGCCAAATGATGGGAGTCAAAGAATGTTTCACCAAGTTGGAGGAGAAGAAGTTGTATTTCTACATTGGGCTAGGAGACAATGCCAAGTACCATGAAACTGGTGTTGGCACAGTCAAGTTTCAGAGGGAGTCTGACAAACCTCTATTGGTGGAGGATGTGTTGTATGTCCCTAGCATGACAAAGAATTTAATATATGTTTCTACTTTGGAAGATGAAGGTTACATTGTGATCTTTGAGAGGGGAAAATTCTATATGCATCCCAAGGATTCGAAGGTTGCAAAAGTGAATGGAGTCAGGAATGACAACTTGTTTCAGTTATAGTTTGATCCAACACATGCATTGGTAAGTAGCTATAGTGGACTAGGAGAATTGTGGCATAGGAGGATGGCTCACCCTCACTATTGATCACTTAATATTCTCAAGGAAATAGTGATGGGGCAACCTGAGATGTAGAAAGAAAAGCATGAGGTGTGCAAAGGTTGTGCAATTGGGAAATATGCCAAGACTAGTTTTCCAAGAAGTGACACTAGATCAAAAGGTATTTTTGATCTTGTACACTCAGATGTGTGTTGGCCCATGACAACAGTATCCTTGAATGGCTATGAGTATTTTGTTACTTTCATTGATGACTTCTCCAAGAAGACGTGGATATATTTTTTGCAGAATTATAAAAATGAGGTCTTCGATAGGTTCAAAGAGTTTAAGGCTCTCATGGAGAACCACACTGGGAGGAAGATCAAGATACTGAGGTCTGATAATGGAGGTGATGGTGCAGGGGCACCCACAGGTCTATTATGCCTCCAAGGGTCAAAAATTGTAATTTTGTTTTGTTTTGTGTTGTTTGCATGTAATAAGGTCTTATTAGACCATTTCATGGTAGTTGGAGTCTAGATTGGGTCATTAGGTGAATGATAGAGTCTAAATGTAAAAATTATCAAAGTTGCATAATGTTGTCAAGCAACTTTTGCACTTTTTGTCATAACAGGGCATAATGATGTTTTGTTAAGTCTATAGTTTGAAATATGGTTTGTAACCATTGGAATATGGTGGGAAATACTTTAAAAGGCCTTGTACCATCGAAGAGAAGGTTGGTTGATGAAATTTTGGAGTTGGAGCAATAAAATAATTTTATTTTCTGCATTTTTTAACGTTTCTTTGTTGCTCTTTTGTGTTGTATGAATTTGTACGATCCTCTACTAATCCAAAATAAATTGTGGATGATAGGGCATTGAATATAAATTCATTTGGCATTGGTTTCATTGAAATTCATTGTAATTCAAGTAAGTTGTGTTGGTTTTTCTTTAGATTGGTCTAAACCCTAGGTAGGGTAACCGGTGAGTGAATAAAATGTAGGAAACTCCATTCCACCAATATAAATATCTAAAACTTGGTTGAATGGATTGTTTGGATGTGTATTTTGATTTTTCAAGGTTGCAGAGGTAAGAGATGGGGTTTGGCATGTGTGGAGTTGTTGTAATGGTTTGATATCTTCATGTATCAGACCTAGGAGATCTAGAGACTTAGGGAATTTGTTGTAAAGCCTTTGGAGAATGATCTACATGATAGGAGAAGGTTATTGAGGCCTCATGTTATATGTTGAAGGTGTTAGAATAGGTGTTGAGATATTTTGAAGCCCTGAACCTAGTTGTGCCATGCGTAGTTGCTTAATTAGGCCTAGTCAAGAAGTAGGACAATCAATTGTTGAGCCCTTATGTACAAAGGAACCCTACCTAGATTTTGGATATGTTTAAGAATGGACAACTGGGTATCTAAAATAGGCCTCCCTTTCTATATATCAATTTTGGTTTGAGTTATGTCCAAAAATGCCTTTTTGAAAGACTACTAGCAATAATGAAGGTTTGTGAAGGAAAGCCCATCAGTTGATGACTAAGGGTTTGAAAGAGTGGTTGTTTGTTCTTGTGGTTTTCATGCTGCCCCATGCATTTGAATATTTTTCCACCCTTGAAAGTTTAAGGGACTACGATTGTGTTAAAGGTTTGCCTTGCCATGATTGCCTTTAAACTTTGAGGAAGAAATGAACCCATTGTTGTGAAATATGGTATCAATAGACTAGATTATGCCCCTGCTCTGCATCATACGAGTATACCTCAAATGAATTCAAAGATTTTTGTGCTTAGGAAGGTATCAAGAAAGAGTTGATAGTTTTGAACAACCATCAACAGAATGGGGTTGTTGAATGGAAAAACATGGTTATAGTTGGAGCAGCTAAGGCCATGCTTCATGATCGGGATTTTCCTTGGTTCTTATGGGCAGAAGCTTGCAATATAGTTGTGTATTTGCAGAATAGGAGCCCTCACAAAGTGTTGGGAAAATTGACTCCAGAAGAGGCGTTCACTGGTAAGAAACCAGATTTGGGGCACATTATCATATTTGGATGCCTTGTGTATTGTCACATTCCTGTGGAGAAGAGAACCAAATTGGAACCAACTGCAGAGAAGGGTATCCTTATTGGGTATAGTGAAAATTATAAGGCCTATCGGGTTTACATTCTTGTCCTTAGGAAAATAGTTGTTCACAGAGATGTGAAGTTTGAGGAAGAGAGGGCTCTTTAGAAGTCTAGCAACTTGATGAATGAGGAGGAGCAATAACCCATGGTTGGGGCCATACAAATTCCTCAAACTTCAGTCACACAAGCTGGAGATCAGAGCAAGCATGCCGAGTAGAAGGAGGAAAAAATAATTCCTCAACCTGAGATTCCTATTACTGAAAAGAGGAGAAACAAGGTAGTTGAGCAGACACTGAGAGAGGCACAAGAATATGTTGGTGATCCATAGGATTCAGTCAGACAGAGAAAGGCTCCCAGATGTTATTATGACTATGTGGCACTTATGAGTGAATTAATTGAAGTAGAGCCTTCCATCTTTTAGGAGGCGTCCCAGCACCAAGTATGGAGGGATGCCATGGTGGAAGAGTATTCTTCCATCATGAAGAATAGCATGTGGGAGGTAGTACCGCAGCCAAAAGGTAAGTCTGTGTTGGGCTCAAGATGGCTGTATAATATTAAGCATGTTGCAGATGGTAGTGTGAAAATTTTCAAAGCCCGATTTGTGGCTAAGGGGCTTTCTCAGAAGGAAGGGATCAACTATGACGAGACTTTCGCTCTGGTAGCCAAGTACTCATCCATAAGAGCTATCATTTCTGTAGCAGCATAGATGGGTTGGAGGATTCATCAGATGGATGTAAAGATGACCTTTCTCAATGGAGTGATTGAGGAAGATATTTACATAGAAAAACTAGAATGATTTGAAGCACATGGGAGGGATTCTCATGTGTGCAAGTTGAGAAGAGCATTGTATGGGCTCAAGTAGGTTCCCAAGGCATGGTATTCACGTATTGATAGTTACTTGCAGAGCATGGGATTCATAAAGAGTGAGGCAAGTCTAAACCTATACTATGTTCAGGTGAAGGGTGAACCTCTCATCCTGGTGTTGTATGTTGATGACCTATTTCCCATATGTTTGAGAGGAGCTCATAACACACTGCAAGCAGGATCTTGCGGGAGAGTTTGCGATGATGAACTTGGGGTTGATGCACTACTTTCTAGGATTGGAGTTGTGGAAGAAAGAGGGAGAGATCTTCCTTGGACAAGGGAAATACTTAATTGATATCCTGAAGCGATTCAGGATAGAGAATTGTAAGCCCATGTCCATGCCACTTGTGACCAACTGGAAGAAGATTGATGCTTCCAGATCAGAGGCAGTGGACCCGACTTTATATAGATAATTGATAGGATCTCTTATGTATCTTGTCAACACTAGGCCAAACATTTGTTTTGCAGTTAACTCAATTAGTTAGTTTATGGTGGAACCTAAACATGTGCATTGGATAGCTATGAAGCATGTTTTGAGGTATCTCTGAGGCATAGTTGATTATGGGTTGAAGTATGTTCAACAAGATGGAGTGAAGCTCGAGGGATTCGTCGATGTAGATTGGGCAAGCAGTACAACTGACCGGAAGAGCACTTCAAGGTGCAGTTTCAGTTTGGGATCAAGAGTAGTCTCTTGGTACAACAGGAAACAAAAGTTAGTTGCACTGAGTTCTATGGAGGCTATGTATATGGCAACTAGTATGGCTACATGAGAGGCTATCTGGATTTGAAAAATTCTAGCTAGGCTCTTTGATCAGGAGCTAGCTATCCTACAATCATTTATTGTGATAGTCAGATTTGTATCAAACTCTTTGAGAATCCAGTGTTTCATGACAAGTCAAAGCACATTGAGATCAAGTACCACTTCGTTAGAGATTGTGTGGAGAAGGGGAAAGTAAAGCTCCAATACATTCCTACAGACGAATAGATAGCAGATATCATGACCAAGGCCTTGATGAAGAGTAAGTTTGGATTCTTCAGGGATAAGTTGGGTGTTGTATAGAAGACCTTCCTCGCTAAGAGGGAGTTTTGATTTTCAGTAGCTCGAAAGGTGGAGTGTGGTGTTGTTTTAAAGTAACTCTAGTTGGATATACTTTAAAACAATTCAAGTTGGAATTTTAGCAACAGTGGGATTTTTTTTCATTAATAGAATGTTTTTGGTTTGTGAGGTTGAGATAAGTCCGAGAGTGATTTTATGTGTGATTCAAAGCTAAGTAATGTAAGGGAAGATTATTTTCTTGCACGTTGATTTAAAACAACTGAGGCTATATATATAAGATTGTTGTAACAAATCAATATTGTATTTTCGAAAGATAAGTTTGTTGTTAGATTGAATAGAAGATCCAATATTTGCAAGTTTTTCCCCACATTGGGGTTTCCTGGGTATATTTGTGTTATTGTCTATTTGTGATTGGCTTCTTGTTATTTTTGCTTCCACTATTATTAGCTGTTAATTAACTAAGTTGTATTAATTGTTATAAATCAGATTTCTTTTTAGTGATTTTATTGTGCAATTAATCTATTGCTAGGTTATAAGAAATTAACAGTTTTACTATTCTATGTATTTTCAAATTTGTATCTTGCATCTTGTTGGACTAATTAGGTGATTGACAATATTTTATATATGATTTTTATTGGATTTTCTTTTTATATCTGATGTTATTAGTGATTATTGATTTATGATTTTTTTTAGCCATTTGAATATTGATATGGTGATAGAGATTTTTATGATTGGCTAAATAATTTTAGTAGATTTAAATTTGAATTTTCCAAACAAGTATCCAAATTTGTGTTGATTGTGGATTGACCCTTAGATTAGGGACCATTTTCATGATTGAAACTCTGATCAGTGAGTTGTAATTCCTAACTGCTTACCGCTAGGAGAGATGACACTAGTAAAATGCATTCAATTAGTCCCTTGTATCCCCTCTTTATAATTTTCTAACAGAGTTGGCTCAATTGTGATCAAGGATTCATATACCCAATAGATTTCTACTTCATTAAATGAGTCATTTTCTTGCCTTCAACTACTAATTCTTATTCATTTTTTAGCATCTGATGCCGAATCAATTGTTTTCATTTTCTTTATAATTTTTAAATTGCAAGGCTCATGGTGTGTATTAGGATTCTAACGTTCTAAGTTAGGAAAGAGAATTCTCTAGTAGGCATAACACATTGGTCATTGATAGGCCAAATGAACTATGATTACAAATAATTACAAGGAGAACTATGCCAATCCTACAAACTGTAAGTCCTAATAGTCTTACCCATGTAACCAACCAACACTATTATCTTAATGGATTAGGCATCTTAGTATAATTTTATAATTAGTCAGGTGGCCTGAGCTTAATCTTAAGAATATTGCTACTCTATTTCTTGGGCATTTATCTTGAATTTTCTGATCTAATCTTATTCTCAATGATTTGGATTTCTAGAAAGATAAGCAATTACAATTTGTGTTTGTAGTTTTAATATAAGATTATTTTAAAAATAAACATTTAATGGATCAGGACCTCAAAATTGAAGATTGGAAGCTCACAAAATCTAGAGTAATAATTATAACCAGATGCTGTACTAGAATATTACTCCTGAAAAACTATCATACAACTTCCACAAAAAATTAAAATCCAAAGTGGTGAACTTAACCTTTTTCCTTAAAAATGGTATGGAGCTCATTCAAAGCAAGATCCACCATGATGCTAGTAAAATATATTCATTTAGGCCCTATTAATTATGAAAGTGAAGTTAATTTACTATTTTTTTTGGGTTTGCAAACAATCTCCCTACAGGTTGCATAATTCAGATGTCAAGTCTGAGGTGTAACTATCCAGCCAGCAGCAACCTAGTGTTTCCACCTGGATTTATCTCTTTTACATGACATGGCGTCTTGTACTAAAATATCTAACCCTCGTGAGTTGTAAAGTAACCAAGTCAACTTCACCATTGATCCACAACTAGATTCACTATTTTGTTAATTTGTTTACAAGATGTGGGAAAGTAGTAGGAGAGTTTGCTCCACAATAATCTATGATTTAAAAAATTAAATTTGATTCCTTTTTCATTATATTTTGGGATGTGTTATTCCCTCATATGACATATGATGCATAGATGATTCATTCAAGGGATGACATTTGATACAGAATTGAAGTTTTTGCCGGGGTCTTGTTGGTTGCCTTGAGTTTGTTGTTAATAATTGCTTGAAGAATGTTTGTACCCCATCTCTCAATCACAATTTGTTCATTTTAATATAATTTGAAGTCTTTTTTTGAGAACCTAATTTAACATACTCATATTTCTATAAAATAATGGCAATCACAATTATTTTATATATATATATATTATAAAAGTAAATGTGTGAAGATTAGAAGACTTCAAAAAATAGGTGCAAATATTATGTTTTTAAATCAATGAAATCATTCAATCTGTCTAATTACAGAAGGATGTTACTCTTGTGATGCATTCTAGGAAAAATTGTGCTGCAGCATAATAATCTACCTTGAAATATGAAGCAGAAGAGCTTCTTCAACCTTTAGTTGGGTTATCTGTTGATGAATTGCATGCCCATCTTGCCAGTATTTTAAGATTTCGATAACAATTTGTTTAGTAAACATCAAATTTTCTTATTTTTATAAAATGTCTTCCTATATTTAACTGCCAATTTTTCTTTATTTGTTTCTTCTTTTGTCCTGGTGATCTCCTTGGAATCCTTTCTTAAAGTTATCCTCATTAATTTAAATTGGGCTTAACATCTTATGAAGGCTTGCTCAAGTTTGATACCCGTTATCTAAAAATTGCCATACTTAAGATTGACGACTAGTCATTTTATTGGGATAGACTTTAACCCATTTGTGAGGAGGTTGCAAGTGTGGGTTCCAAGTTATGAACACATGCATATAGTGTGCATGACACTTCTGATATCTAGCCATCATCAACTAGTTGTAGCCTTTATGATAAGTAACTTGCAGTCACCAAACGTGATCTATTAATGGCAAGCCAAAAATTCAAGCTGACCAAACATCTTTATTACCCTCGATTCCTCATTACAAATCTGGCAACCTTATTTCACCATAAATTTTAAAAAATAACGTGTACAGTTACATAGAAATATATTGCAAAAAGGCAAATTTTTCGCACCAACAAAATAGGGAATGAACTGAAAAAGCTATATTTAAGCAAAAGCTATATATTGCTCAATATTTAAATATCTTTAAGAAATTATCACATATTATGTGCCCGTTCAACAATGCATGCTACGTCTATGGTTGATTGAATTGTTAATTTGTTCATAATTTAGGAAATAACGATGAAAAGTACTTCTCAAGTCATAGTCTGTGTACAAATCTAATAAATTTCAACCATGCATATTTAAACTCCAGAAAGAATGATGTTTTGTAATTATATGAAAGACATTGGGGAATCTATCTATTTAGAAAAACTTTAATGTTATATCTATTGATTTTATCAGATATGACAAGAAGAGCAGGGAAAACACATTTTGAATATCTACTTCAAGTGCAGACAGATCTTCTACTAAATGGCAAGGAAACTTGGATCAAACAACCAAACAAACACGGTCTCATTGACTAAGGATAATTGTATTAGTCAATGAGAACATGTTTTCCAACCACTAGGGTATAGGTGTCATATAGGATATGATCACTATTGTACTCATGAAGTATAAAGGAGTTAATATAATTATGATGTAGAATTCTTTAAAGGGAAAGTGTGCATTTAGACAAAATTTCATTCAGATGTTTTATAGCATCTGGGATTGAATTAAATTGTTTTCAGATATGCTGCTTGGTCTTGGAAATTAGGAAAAAATTCAAATACAATGAGAAGAAGTGTTATCTATATTCTCTTGTCTTAAATGCCTTTCCTTATCCTTATTGAATTTCAAGTTATTATGCATATCTATATCAAGTCAATACAGGTGAAGATTGCTTGATCATGTTTATATTAAATTAATATTTTTGCTTGAAGACAATGGAAAGAAGGTTGTTGTTGTGTTTGGATAGTCAATAAAAATACGAATGATCATTTTAAATTGTTATCTTAATGGATTTAGGCTTGACCATAAATTATGATTATTATAGGTTATTCATCCATGATTGTTAATGTTATAACTTTATTGAAGTGTTTGTTGATTGTTGGACATAAGAACCATACTTATATATACATTTTGAAGCTTGTATGCATCACAACGATACACAAATAAAAGAGAAAAAATGTCACAACCCTTTTTAATTCTAAACTCATGTTACTCTATTATTCGGATTTAAAATATTAATTATAATTGAATGAACTCACTTCCATTACAATATTAATAACGTTGTTAGTAATTAAAAATATTTAAAGATAAACAAATATTTATTTTATGATGCAATTATTACTTTAAGATTTATAATTTATTTCAATAGATATTATTCTGAAAGCACGTTTTCATATTTGATTTTTATGTCTGTGACTCTAGTATTCATTCACACAAAAGTGATAATAATGAATTTTGTCTGAAAATTTGCATAAAGAAAATAAAATACTAATCATAGTCGATACAAAAAATATATATAATAAAATCAAAACTTGGTCAAAGCGTATAAATCTTGTAACTGCATAGTGATAGAATTCCCAATATAGAATATGCTCAACAGGAAGTGGCACGACATTTATAATCCCCATTCATTCTTTAAAAAGGGGACGATTCTCCCTGACCAGGGGGAGAATAATAGGGAGCATCATTGCCAGGAGAAGAATATTGCTAGTTAGATCTAATTCTAGAAAAGATGGTACAGGAATGAGAAGACTGCAGAGGGCGAGCGGTGTAAGATAGACATAGGAGCTTGACTGGGATCTCTTCCTCCATCATCAAATATTCAAACAGCAGGAAATTCCAGTACTCTATACCTATGCATATGAAAATGTTGGCCTCACATTTAAAAAAAAATGGTGAAGGAGAACGAAGGAGAGCGTGTTAGGTAAGCAATCCACATTCTTTTCTCTTTTGAGAAATATCTGCTCTTGTTCAAGAAAAGTGATAAATTCTATGCAAAGAAATTGGGAGTTGGTTGGTTGTCTCTGAACAGGCTACGTTTCCTATCAAATTTGAAAGATATTTCGGCACTCTCATAATTTATTTGTCAATTATGTTCAAAATCTCAGGGTGTTTCGTTATGCCTTGTTTGTGTAGAAGTTTTTGGTTTTGTTGGTCGGTTTCAATGTTGAGATTTAAATTTGAATCAATGGCCTTTCAGACTAGAACCCTGATCTATAATAGGGCTTTGGTTTGTATCCATTACACGAATTTGGTCATATCCCTTATAATCTGTAACTGCATCGTTTCATAATATTTTATTGTCCCCTATGATTTCTCCCAATACTTGTCTAAGATGCTCAATAAGCATGCTTTTGGGATCTGCTGACATACATTCTTTGGTATATATTAAGTAATAACTCATATTTGTTGCTTCAGTCTGTTTTTAAATCAGATCCACTACCTAATGCTATTTGGTGCTTTCTGTTAAGAAATAAGATTGTTCAGAAAAGTTACAAGACGTTTTTAGAATCTTTTTGAAACTAGAAGCAATTAGAAGTTGTTCAAGGAAAAAGAACATTCCAGTTTTAGAGTTCTTTAGAATATTAGAAATTTCTGTATCTTAGAGACACTATGTATAAATATGAGGCTGTTTATTGTGAATGCTGAGGTAAGTTGTTGGATTGTATGTAAGCAAGTTAGAACAATATAATTTCTTTCAATCATTTCTCATTGTTTTATGCTCTGATTTTACCCTGTTTGCTGCTATTATTTTATTATTTGAACTTGTTCTTACGCTTTTTACAAATCCTTAGGACAATTCAGCCGAAAATCTTCATCAGATCACATTTTATTTGTAAATTGTTTGTCGAATCTGTGTTTACATGAAAACTCACTATGTACCTTTTATTTAAGTTTTATTTTTAGGACGTTTTGACAATTGTCAACATTTTCATGCCAGTTTTCACGGATGAATACACATGAATATTTTGCAGATTTATTTTGGTAGACTTAAGAATCATTTAGGGTATTTGTTTTGCAGTTACAGTTTAGTAGCTAAGAATATAGTGTCGATATTTTAACTCATCAAGTGAATTCAGAATATGCATATTGTTCTTGGTTTCTACAAAATGCTTCCAAAAAAATATTTTCTAAGAATAAGACTATCCATTATAATTAAAGTTAATTTTAACCTGTCTAGATTCACTAAGAGTAGCCCAGGATGGCATGGTCTTACCAAACCAGACAAAGACTCCATGAGATTCATTAATAAAGCCAAACTCATTCATTTTGTATGAGTGGTCTAGGAATTGATGAATGTTTTGTAGATGTATTGAGTCACAATCCAATTTTTCAATTATTCAGATATTTCATAATATTTTCAAAGATGATGATGGAATTTACCCATTTTCTGCTTGGTGTCTAACTCAAAATAGAAGGTTACGGTTATCTTATGTCTAATTCTCATTAGAATTAGCTTTCAAACAAAAAGACAACTTAAAAATTGGTATTTCATTTGTTGAGTACAATAAGATGCTACAACAATATACTTTGCTTTTGTTGTTGATAAAGATATTGAATCTTTCTTTTTACTATACCATGAAACCAACATTTTCCCTAAAAAGAAAGAACCACCATTGGTACTTCTTCTATCATAAAAAAAAAATAGCCCAATTAGCATCAGTGTATGCACTTAGATCAAAGTCATTACCTTTTGGACACCATAATCCATAATCCGGAGTGCTCTTCAAATATATGAAAATTATCTTGACTTCCTTCACATGAGTTTCTTTAGGATTAGCTTGAAATCTTCCAACCAAACATACCGCATGCATAATATCAAGTCTTGAAGTAGTTAAGTACAATAGGCTTCCAATCATAGATCTCTATAGAGTTTAATCAGCTAGGGAAGACTCATCATCTTTGCTCAAATGACAACCAGTTATTATAGGAGCACTCACTAGTTTGCAATCTTCCATACCAAACCTCTTCGACATCTCTTTGACATACTTTTCTGAAGAAATAAAGGTACCATCATTTAGCTAGGAAATTTGAAGACCAAGAAAGAAGGATAACTCACCTATCATAGGCATTTCAAATTCCTTTTGCATTTCTCCAAGAAACTTCTTGCACATCTTATCATTTCCACCAAAGATTATATCATAAACATATACAACAACTATCAAAAAAATTCCATCCTCAATCTTGAAGTAAAGATTACTATTTGCGGCAGCTTTCTTGAAACCTTGTTGAAGAAAGTACTTGTCCAACCTTGCATACCAAGCCCTAAAAGCTTGTTTGAGGTCATACAATGCCTTTTGAGTCTGCACACCATTTTTGGGTCTTCTGATAACCAAAATCCATCAGGCTTCTCTCTATAGAATTTTTCTTCCATATCTCTATTTGGGAAGGCTGATTTGGCATCCATATGATAAACTTTGAAGTCCTTGTGGGTTGAAAAAGCAAGAAACATTTTGATTGCTTCCATTCTTGTTACCGGAGAAGAAGTTTCCTCAAAATCAATTCCTTCCACCTGTGAATATCCTTTACATACCAATCTTTATTTTTTTATTACAACTTCTCCATCTTCATTCAACTTATTCTTGAATACCCACTTTGTTCCTATCAAAATTTTGTTTGCAAGCCTTGGAACTAGTTCCCAAGTCAGATTCTTCTCAATTTGATTCAATTCTTCTTCCATTTCTTGTATCCATCCTTCATCCTTGCTAGCATCAACAAAAGTTTTTGGTTCTATCTTTGATAATAAACAAAATTTTACTTGTTCATTGTCCTTGCAAGCCTTCTCCTAGTCAACACTCCATTCTTATCTCCAATAATCTGACCCTCTAAATGATTAAAGACTCTAAAATACCCGACAGTTGCAGGTCTTCCATGCCATAACTCATAAGAGGTCTTAGTGTTGTTCACCCTTAACAACCCTCTACTAAGAACATAGACCACATTCTGAACTACCTCTTTCCAATAAACATCAGCCATATTTGCTTCCTTCAACATAGTCCTTGTCATTTCTTGAACAATCCTATTCTTCCTTTCCACTACCACATTTTGTTGAGTTATAGCAAAAGATAGATTCCTCTTTATTCCATGTTCTTCACAAAATTCATTAAAATCGTTTGATGTGAACTCACCTCCTCTATCAGACCTCAAAAACTTGATTTTAACATTCACTTCATTATCAAGCATTGATTTAAAAATCTTGAATCTACTAAAAGCTTTAAATTTATCTTATAAGAATGTTACCCATGTAATCCTAGAGAAATCATCAATAAAGAGCATGAAATACCTTTCTCCTAGAAGGCTCTTTGTTTTGGTAGGTCCACACAAATCAGTATGAATCAACTCAAATGGTCTAGAGGAGGAGTACTCTTTAGACTTGAAACTTATCCTTATATGTTTTTCAAACTGACATTCCTTGCACAAAGTACTTACATGATGAGTTGATCTCCACAAGATTGTTAAAATTGATGTCCCATTCTCTTATGCCAAAGCCAACATTCACCTACTTGTACCAGAAGATAACTTATCCCATTGACATCCTTTAGACTGTATATGCCACCATTTGTCCTAGATCCTTATAGAAACCAATTTTCCAAACTTTCCTTTTTTGATTTCCCATCCTCTTTCATTAAATATGAGACTGTATCCATTTCTTCACATTTGAATTAAACTAAGAATATTGTGCTTGGGACCTTTAACATAAATAACATTTTTCCTATGCTTTTCATCAATACTTATTGTACCTTTTCCATAGATATGTACTAAAGTATCATCTCCAAGCTTGACTATGCCTCCATTCCACTTCACAAGCTTGATAAACTTGCTCTTATCCCCTGGCATGTGGTTGGAACAACCATTGTCAATCACCTAGGATTTTTCCTCATCTTTTGCGTGAGAAGTAGTACTCACAACACTTGAATCTTTAGTGCCATCTTTAGTCTTCTTAGCCGACAAAAACAGGATTTCATCCTCATTATCCAAACCACTCGATTCCTCATCCTTTGAAGAGTACAAATCTTCCTTGGAGTAGAGACTCTTTTTAAACTTATTTCTTCTAGGATCTTTTTTTCTCTTTTCAGAATCTTTTAGGGGACATTTAAAAGAAATATGACAACCCTTTCTCCACACTTAAAATATTTGAAAGGTACCCTACCTTTTTACTTGTTGGTACCCCTCTTCAACTTCCTTACAAAGTTTAATTCTTCCTTATCAGTGTCACTACTCTGATAAGCTACTTCATACATCTCCTTCTTACTGGATTTGAAAGTTGCTTCCTTCTTTAGAGCTTCTTTGTCAAACTCTCTCATTTCATAGGTAGTGAGAGCACCATATAATTGACCCATTGAAAAAGTATCTAAATCTCTAGCTTCCTCAATAGAAGATACTTTAGGACTATAGGCTTTAGGAAGAGATCGCAATACCTTTTTAACCACCATCAATTCTTCCAATTCTTCACCAAGTCCTTTGAGTACATTAACTACTTCATCTACCTAGAGCAAATATCCTGCAATATCTTCATCCTTTGACATTTTTTTCAGGTTTTTAATCTTGCTCTATAGATTTGCAACTTGGCTTGTTTTATTTTAATTTATCCTTCATACATGCCACTGAGCTTATCCTAAGCCTCCTTTTTTAATCTTGCAATGCACTACTTTATAAGATCAGAGTCTGCTAGTCCACTCAAGATAGAATTCTTCACCTTTCCATTATTTGCATAAGATTTAATCTCTGTCGAATCAGCTGGAGGAGTAGAAAAAACAATATAACCATCCTTGGTTGATTTCCAAACACCAAAACCTAAAGAGGTCAAATAGGTTTCCATCTTGAATCACTAGAAAGTAAAGTTTATTTCATCAAACCTAGGCACCTTGTGAGACCCTTCTTGTGCCATCCCAGATCTTCCTCAAGTTGTTAGACTTCTTCTAAGGAACTTGGCTTTGATACCAATTGTTGAACACACCAGAATATTGAGAGGGGGAGTGAATCAATATTCTATCAAATCCCAAACCTTTTGAAACAATCAGATACTTTAACCTCTATTGCATATGTAAGAACCTGGAGATGAAGTCAAAGCACAACACAACACAACACTAGATACATGTGGAAAACCCCATAGGGGAAAAACCACAATGAGAAAATATGCTAGGAGCTATTGTCCTAATCCATCCTCACAAGATGAAAAACATTTACAACTTTGTTTTAGGACTACAACCTAAGGAATCTACAACTCCTTGATTATAGTTTTAGGGTCACTCCCAAGGAAGCTACGACTCCCTCATTATAGTTTTAGGGTCACTCCCAAGGAAGATACAACTCCTTGATCTGAGCACACACTTAAGAATGATTACAGAATATCAGTCCTTTCACTGTTTGAAACTGACAATTAAGCTCAACCCTTTTGATGATTGTAATTTTGTTTTGCAACCTCTACAAATGTCTTCTTAGCTTCCTACTAGCTCACTAATTTCAGCAATTAAGATAAGAAGTTTTTCCTTTGGATCATTGCCTCTAGTAAACAATCAAGCACACCTCTTCACTTCCCTTTTGTCATAGAGATATGATCAAATGAAACCGGACAAGATCTGCCACAACTCCTCTTTGTCTTTTAATTGCTTACATAATTATCATCATTTTTGCACTCTGCCTCCCCCTAGATCAACTAGGTTTAAAATTTGTACATGATATTACATTGATTACATTTCACATGTTGGTCTACAACAAGGAATATACATCTATAAGTCAACCAAAGATAAAAAATAAAATATGAAACGTGTAGAGGGAAAGACCCAAAATACTACACACAACACTAGGAAGAGGAACACATCTTGCAGATTCCAACACATGCTTAACTTGTTCCCAAACAATATTCACACCTTCGATCTTCTATGAACATCATCCACACACTTTGCAAATACAAATAAGGTTGACAATAAACAAGAAAATGTAGCTTGTAACATGTCAGCCTTCACATCCAATGGGGGTACACAAGAATGATAAATCATCATTTTCATCTCTTCCAGATGAGTCAACATGACTCATACAACACCTTAAAACACTCCATAAGCTTCACTCACACTTGAAATTGTGGCACACATCATCAACATGCCTTAGTCAGCCTCAATAGAAGCATATCTTCACAAAATAACTTGAAACATCTATATGGTACTAGAAAAAAGAAAGATCTTTATGTGCTTCAAATCTTATACATTGTGATGCACGTGGAGTGTCCACACAAACTCATACAACTAAATTTCACAGCCTTTTGTTGTCACAAGTAGATAGACATTAAAAGTAGTCACCGGACAACACAGTACTATACACTATCACTTATAAATTTCTCTACAGGAGGATTATTGACATGAAAATTTGGATATAACACCATCACATCTCAAATAAATTAACTTGTGAACTGCATAACCATATCTATAAATGTGGAGATAAGTAGAGCCAATCTTTACACCTCTAAGAACATCCCCACACAATCAACACAGTCTTCAATCTATCACTCTCAAAAGCACCTTTACAGTGACTCAAATGATTTATAATTTGGATCACACATGCCTTGACATAACATAAGGCTATCCTCAAAACCATGGGAGCAAAAATCATTAGCGAAAAAATGCAAAGCATTTCTCAAACTCTAGCAACCATACAAACAAACTGCAAGATACTCCATAGAACTTTTGACATCAATGACAACCAAACTACAACATGTAATGGATTATTAAGCATTATTTTTATTGACATCACATATTTTTTGTATATAAGTGCATTGCTCTTTATTCCTTAGGGATCTTGGCTTATTTTTCTTTGATAGATTATGACTTTGTTACCCATTGGATAGGAACCAATCTTGGAAACATGTGATTCAATCACACTCCTTAAAATGAATTTAAATCTTTAATGAACATAAATTAAACATTAGTTTTAAGTGTTTTTGTAGTTCATGATTCATCAATTTAAACATGAAAATATCATTTGTGAGCCTTATCATATAATAATTTCATGAATCATGCATACTTTCACTTTATGCAATGATTCACTTATTAGTTATATGAGAGGTTTTATGTATTCGATTATTTTTTAACGTAGTGAGAATCTTTGGGGTTAAAACTACTTTGGATATAACTAAAAACTTTACACCTTGCAACATCTTTCAAGACCTTAAATCCTTTTCAAGATACCTCTAAGAACTCCCTCTTGGATTTAAGTTAAGCCAAAAGCATAGAATATATTATAAGCTCTTGTTAATTGGCGTTTTGAAACCATCCTCAATCTATTGATGAATCTCTATTTTGTCTTCTTGGTGACATCTCTTGGCCTTGAAGGTAAAATAGTGTTCAAAGATTATGGAGTAGTAATTTTACGATCCAAAATAAGATATGATGAATAGAAATGAATCTTGATCCCCAAATCCTTGTATTTAGACCTCATATAAGTGGGAATACAAACCAAAATGAAGTTCCTATGTCACTACAATACCACTTGGAAATTATATTAAGTGAGGTTTCTCTAATGATAGTGGTTTGGGGCCTAAGGTAGAACTTGATGGACAAAATGATTAAATAGATTCAATTAGGCTATGCTTAAAGAATATTTAATCAATGATAGATGTTAAATTTATAGAGTGCAATTGAACAAGGAAAATAGAGAAGATAATTTGGTGAGATGTTTAGAGCTATAGTTACAAATTTGTGTTATTCTAGTTATGTACATTATCTATGAGAAAATATGTATGATTCATATGTACTTATACAATCCCCTATAATTTCTAACTACAAAGAAAAATAGTGTACATAATTATACAAAGAGTGGGGAAGGTGAAGCATCTATTGAAACTAAAACATTTCATATTCTACTTCAATTATCTCAATTCTTTCATACTAGTTAGGTCTTGTAGTACCATTGAATTTGAGTTATAACTTTTAATTTCACACACGAGTTTTGAGCTAGATGAGGAACTTATCGATGAAAGCACAACAGTTATCAAGCAACACCAAGATGCGGTAAGATCTAGTGATCAAATCCTCCTAGATCGATGATAAATATGCTTACACAATTGCATCTTATTCTATTACTTTATCATTTTATTGTTTACTATTTTCATGCATTTTTCCATCTCCTCTAATTCCTTACATTCGTTGGATGCAACTAATTGGATGGAGGCATATATTTTCACCAGTTTTTCATAGTTGGTATTTAGATGGTGTTTTGTGCTAGAAAATGACTCATCATTATATTCAAGTGGAGTTTTATCACATCAACATTGGGTGTATATTTATTCCATATTCCATGTAATTTTATCATATGACCACATTGCACAAACCATTATCATTCTTGCATCGTGTAAATTTTCATACCAATTTCTAAATAGGTAGAATTCCCCATCCTTTTTCTTCTCTTCACATTTTTTTAGTTTGTTGTTTATTTTGACCATGTGATAGAATTTTAGATAAAGTTCTCATTTTAATCAAGAAAAATAATAATTGTATCCTTTTTAAAGGACATATATCCTCTTATGAGTGTTTTCGTATTTACTTTTCAAGTTGGTTGAGAATGTCCATACACTTTGAAATGTATGCTCATATTAGATTCATACACACATTAGAGTGAGTGCAAAATTTAAAGGTGAAATTGGCAATACCTATATTATTTCCCATTTATTTTTGTGCCTACTTTGATGTGAATGTCTTAATGTGGTAACAATCAACAAGTGGGGTACTCTTGTATTAGATATCTAATAATTTGGCCATAATTATCCATCTTTGTTTGACTTTTATTCACACTAGTTCTTGAATATTCATTCCCCACCTTGGAATCAACACTTTATCCTTTTAAATCATTTTCAAATTCTAGGGGATTGATATAGATGATCCCCACAGAGCACATAAATGACGTTAAAAGACACTAAATTCAGATTCATTTTTTTGTGCCCCCTTTAACTAGCCATTATGAGTTGACTTAACACATGTTTCATGTGACATGTCATGTAATGGTATTTAAAGACATGAATTGTGCATTTAAAATGAATGAATGAAGTATGAAGGAGAATGTGATGATCACATAAAAGAATAATTAGAGCATGATTAAGTTATAAAGGGAAATAAATGAATCAAATCTACATCATCATAAAGGTGATATGCATTTTTATGAACAATGTCTTCAATATTACTTATTGTCATTAATTTGGTCCACCAAGAGATTTAAACTAGGAGATCTTGTTCACTAATTGAGTCAACAAGCTCATCAACAATGTGTTTAGAAACTTCCTTGACTTCTTAGATATCTATTAGTTGAGGGTGAACATAATTCTTAGGCTTTTTGTTAGATCATTCTTGCATGTCCCATATCAATTTCATGTGTTAGATTAGCTTTTTAGTAGTTCTAAATGATCGTGCAAGGTACAACATTGATCCAAAACATTTTTGTACTAGTTTAGACTATGAGATATTCATCAAACTAAAATAATTAATCTTCTAAATAGTGGAAAAATAGTCTATAACAACATCAATATTATTTATCCTAGAGCTATGTACACTTATCACTCATTTTAATTTCACATTTATTTCAATTCTATTATCTATCCTAACTCTAAATATTTAAGTTAATTGATTACACTTGTTTAATTAGGCTCTAGATCATTTTATATATAGATGTTTTTACCTCTATAATATGTTTAGGAACTTGAGGTGTTATTTTCACATATTATCATGGTCAAAGATGAGACCTCTTGTTCATGCCCTCATTAACTAGAGTGAATTAATTCCATAAATTTTGATCAATATTGATAAACAATACAAAAAATAGAGAATCTCCAAATGCATTCTTAAAATTAAATTATAAATTCTCATTTTTCTGATCTTAAAACTATTACACCACTAAATTCCACATACACATATAAAATATTGAGAGACATTATACAATTATAGTAAGGAGTTTCATTATGATATTAATATCATGTTTCAACTATGTAGTTTTTGAGTCAAACTTATTGACTCATATTTCATGAGAAGTGGTTCACATGAACCCATCTCTCATGAGAATGAATGCTCCACTTATCACTTTTTACATCTAGGCGATGCTTATAGGGGTGAAGCATCAAAACTTTCAAGGAGGTCACCCATCACATTATTACTCAATCAAGCATGATTAACCATAGTGTTTCCCCTAATATTAATTCCACTTATTCTATTTCTCCATTTTCAAAACCTTTAGCAAGTGGTGTGTCCTATGAACCATTCATTATAGAGCCCATTTAGCTCATTCATTGACAAGTAGGAAGTAATTTTTACAATGTGTTAAATTATGATATTTTTATTAAGATTCAAGTGTATAGTTTTTTAGTCAAACTTGTAGGCACCTAAAATATGATGTTACCCATCCTTTCCTAATCCTTTAATTAAATAAATATTTATTATTTATTTAATTAATATCTCTCTTTATAATCTATTAATTAAATAAATATTTATCATTTATTTAATTAATATCTATTATCATAATCCTTTAATTAAATAAATATCCCTATTTATTTAATTATTTATCCCCATCATAATCCCATTAATTAAATAAACATTTTATTTAATTAATTAATTACCCCTTTCCTTGTGCATTTAATCCTATCCCTCCATCTTCTTCACATGTCTAACTAACTCCTTGCTTAGATTCATTAAACCTAGAAACCTACCCAAAAGTCAAACTGTCTTTTAATCTTATCCATTCATCATTTAACTTCTTAATCTTAGCCATTGCCACTATCTTTTAATATTATCCATTCATCATTTAACCTCTTAATCCTAGCCATTTCCATAAGGATTTTCTCCTTATCCCTACCCTAAACCTAGATCCTATCTATCATTTAACCTCTTAATCTTAGCCATTGCCACTATCTTTTAATATTATCCATTCATCATTTAACCTCTTAATCCTAGCCATTTCCATAAGGATTTTGTCCTTATCCCTACCCTAAACCTAGATCCTATCTATCATTTGACACTTGTCATATGATTGCATCCTTGATCCAACAATTTTATTTTTAGCCATTGATTTTGTCTCTTCTATGCTATATATCTAGAGGCTCTCATCCTTCATTTTTCACATCATAGAATCTCATACTTACATGCTATCATGATGATCTCTTATCTTATAATCATAATTGAATAATATCAAGGTTATGCTACACAATTGAGCAATCCACATATCAATATCAAGAGCAAATCAAATGAAGTAAGGGTGCAATCTATTTCTTCTCATTAAGGAGAGAAGAAAAGATTCAAGGTGAAGGTATTGTGCTTTTTTATTGATTTTATCTTCCTTTTTTTACCTTCAATATTTTCTAACCTCTTCATTTTTGCATGCCTGGTGGGACTCTTGTCCCTTTTCTAACATTTTTGTGAGTTTTGGTGATGTAGGTGCCATTTTTCAGACAAACTATGAAGTGGTGCCTTTGTTGCACATAGTGGTGCCTCTACCTCACATAGTGGAACCTTTGTCTCACATATTTGTGCCTTTGTCTAATAGAGTGGCACCTCTGTAGTTTGAAGTGACACCTATGCTTCATGAAGCAGTGCCTCCATAAACCAAAACTACACTTTCGTTTTGTTGATAACATTTGATCATTTTTTCCTAGATATAGGGTTTGTCTAACTTTTAAGATCTTGTTATTTAGGATACCATCATTCTAATACTTTGGTTTTAAAGGTGGAATCATATTTTGTTTGCTTAAATTAGTCTTTTTAGGATTTTGCAAAAGTTAGGGTTTCTTACAAGGTTTATAGGTGACCTAGGGTTTTGCTTCATCTTGATATATTTTGAGCATATAACTTGAAATATTTTTGTAATATATATATTTTTTCAAGTTTTCTATAGCTTCATTTTGCAATTTCCTTAGCTGGGTTGATGAAAAACTTCATTTTTCGACCTTTAGAGGTAGTTTTTTGGCTTTGTCTGTGAGACTGCACCTTTGTTTCATAGAGTGGCACTTTGTTGCATAAAATTTTGCCTTTGCATAAAGTGAAACTTTTTTCTTAAAGTTGTTCCTATGTTGAAGGAAGTGGTGCCTCTATCAGGTAAAGCTACACTTATGTTTCAAATTGCATCTTTTGGGTTTTTTGAGTTATTTTCCTCATCTAACCTTCATTTTTGAGTAACTAATGAATGGTGCACCTATTTAACGCTTATCAAAGGAATTTATCATTGAGACTACTAACATATTTCTTACAGATTCATTTTTCCAAGGCTTTATTTTCCATTAATTTAGGCACATTTATTTTCTTAAGATTAATGAACATTGTTTGTCATGTTTGGAAGTGTGTGTAGACATATGCTCTCTCCTTGCACTTAGTGTGATCTTAGAGATCATAAACCTCACATATCTTCATTTATTTTTATGTTCTAAGTGTTATACCAAGGCTTGCTATCTTGTGTATATGCTCTCCCCTTGTACTTTGTACGATTTTCGATGACCAAAAGTACGTAGTATAGTACTTCCTATTAGGAGGTCTGCTTGGGGATTTGATCACCTCAAGGATGAAATCAACCACTTTTTCAAGCCAATTCACATGACCCTCGATCCACTAAGATACGTTTGGTGAGGAGAGTGGAGGAGACCCCTCCAATCTCGGGCATTATAGATAGGCCCACTATTCATTGATTCCGCTAAGAACCTTATTTTTTAGAAGACTTTTAGAAAAAAATTCCATTGGCTTAATGTGATGAAGGGTACAATATCATGCCCAAATTTAATCGCCATGTACTTTCTCTTGTTGAGGTGACACATACTCCTTGGTAGGGCCTTTTCCTTCCAAGGTAAGGGATGTAGAGGTGGTACATGACCTTTACATACCCTATTTAACCATTCATTTGAAGGTATTGCACTCTGATAGGTGGGCCTACACCAGGTTAACACTCTTGCTTGATTAAATATAGGTTGTGCTATCGTGCTTGGAATTTTTGCATTGTGTAAAAATAGTGAAGCAAATAATCTTGCATTGTTGAAACTTATCCTTATCACCTTGATAGTTAGGTCAGCTATTGTGTCTTCTTGTTTGATTGTATCTTGCCAAAAAACATTAAAATCTCTTTCAAACTATCAAAATACACCTCTACATCACCTCCTTGTTCTTTTGCATCATCTTAGGGTGCCCTTGTATAGTTCTCTATGAAGTTGTGCCTCTACAACCTAAAACTATGCTTCTACATTAGCTTGGGGCTCCTTTTCATACTTCTTTGTGAAGTTGTGCCTCTATCACCTAAAACTACACCAATGTAGCTTGAAGCAGTGCCTGTACAACTTGAAGTGGCACCTCTGTAGCTTGAAGTGGTGCCTTTGTTACATAAATTTGTGCCTTTGTCTTTCACCTTCATTTGACCACCTTGAGGCCTCCATTTGTAATCTTGACATTTGCATCCCTACAAAAGACCAAGCACATCACTCCTCAACCATCCTTTTCACCTAAAAAATTAAACCTTGGCATCATTTACCATCCAAAGTCCATAATCTTATCATTTTCATCCATTATCATACCTTAATCATCCTAACCATCATCCCTAGACCTTGATCCTATCACTTATCATTCTATCTTTATCATCCTTATCATCATCATTGCTTTGATCATTAATTCTCTATCCAACCCCAATCCTATCATCCAATTCCATCCTTATCACCATTGATCCCATCATATCATCCAACCATAATCCATATTATATCATATCAATATTGATCTTGTCAAGAGTCTATCTAGATCCTAATCCTTATTATCAACATCCCTATCAAAGCCTTGCTTAGGTGATCATCCAAGCCTAAGTAATCATATACAAGCCTTACCCAAGTGATTATTCAAGCTTGAGTAAGAACATCCAAGCCTTTCCTAGATGATTATCCAAGTCTAGTGTAAGTGATCCACCATAATTGTCAATCAAGGATCTAGTTAGCTTGAGATACTATTGGTCATGTAGTATCATTTCATCATTATCCTTTTTTAGATCATTATACCCTTTCCCTTTCCTTGCATCACTTTATCATCCCTACCATATTAATTCCAAGGTCTATTCAATCATCCCTAATCGTCCAAAATCTCGATCCCATCTCATCATTCCTAGGTCTCTCTCATTGGATGCCTATCACAAGGTCCCAAGCAAGAAGGTAAAATATGGCCTCTCAAGAGTACCCCTCATTATCTAATGATACAAATTTTGAGTAGGTAGTTCATCAACTCCCCATGGAGAATCCATTCCCATCCTATATCATACATGATCATGATTAAAGTGACCAAGAATCCCAAACATCATTACAAAACTTTGCCCAAGATACACAAGCACTGGAATTGATGCATAGATATATCATGAAGCACCCAAATCAATATATCCTTATGCTTACAAATAAAGGAGCCAAATTACCCCATGATTTTGACACATCTCAAATCATCCAACAACCTCCTTCTACACCTCCACCTTCCATTCATCACAACCCTACATATTTTCCATCTTCTTCTAATCCTCATAATTCTACGTACCTTTCGTCTTCTTCTAATCCTTATTATCTTTCATCTCTCCCATATTATTATAACATGCATGTTGTTCTACACAATAATAATAATTATTATTCTATGTTTTACCATAAGTGAATAGTTTATGCATCTAGCCTTTAAGAGAAATAAAAAAATTATTTTCCTTTGAATAATAAATGCATATTTCAAACTTTCCCATTGCATACAAAAGAATTCCTTTCATTATTTCAAGTAATGATGATACATAATTTCTATATGACATTTCATATTTACAATTCCCATTGAGATGGATACAAGTTACATACATAGCTTAAACAAGAAAGTATATAATATATAAAGAACAAATGGTCTAGGAAGCCCCCCTCAAATCTTGGCCACCAACTAATGGGGAGAAGCATCACTCAAGACTTTTCTGCCAACCACGAACTTACTATGCTCCTCCACACATCTACCTAACTGATAAGATGGCCCTACCCTTCAATGAAGAGATTGGTTTGGTAACCTCATAACAATAGCCTTTTCTAAGCTTAGTGTTGTGTCCTATACATTTCTAAAACTAACATACAGTGGCTACCCCCTAGATGTATGAATATCCCTTGCCTAGTATGCAATCTCGGATCATAGTGAAACTAAAGTGTAAACAGTGGCCTCTTTACACTACTTTGGCCAAAGTATTCATCACCCAGAACTTAGAGTGGATGTCACACATCACCCACCTTCCTAGCTCAATTTGGTTTTAATTACCATTCATACTCTATGCATAGGTTACCCCTTTCCCATAGATCAGAAAAATCCCAAGAATAACCTATTCAACCATACGATATTCATAATATCACAACATCAAATGACTTTATTTCAAAAAATATAATCTCAACAATAAATGATTCCCATCAAAATTATAATCTCTTTAATAAGTGACTTCAATCAAAAGTATAAACTTCAACAACAAATGACCTTAATAAAAAATATAAACATCAAACAAATGATCAAATAAACAATCCAACCAAATAGGTTATTCTCAACCTATGGTTTCAATCGAAAGTGTTGTCAAAATCAAGTGTTCATAAAAAAAACACAAAATCTCTCTTTCCATATACCTAAAATATTCTCACATTTACAATGTTCACTATATTTGAATATAATTTAGAGGACATTAACCTGAGAAGGGGTTGTGCTTCTACACCTTCAATTCCTCTCCTCAATATAACTTTGGGTTGCCAAAACATATGTCCTCTTGAAATCCATGAATAGGAATATATCCTTAATCAAAATAACATAAACATATAGTACATTTATCAATCCTATTGTTGAATATTTTTATAACCATCCAATTTATACCCTAACCCTAGGGATAATAATCTCTTCCTACTTTCAAGGAGATATCAATCAAGTATAGACATACTATGTATAGTATAAATATATTGCATTCATAAAAACTCCCATATATAGGGTACATACACATCTATTTAAGTATAGTCAATATGATAGGTTTCTCCAACATAATAAACAACCAAGAAACATAGAAGCATATATAAGCATCACAACAAACCATTCCTTTCCAACATAGTATACATAACTATTTAATCTTTCCAACATAAATTAAAAAGTTATAGAAACTAGCATGCCTATATAAAATCTCCAGTTGATTAAATTCCCTTCCTAGCTCAAGTCCTCTAGCTTGCTTGATACTTCCTCTAAGATCCACTTAATTTCCCTCTTCTAACTTCTCACTAACTCTTACAATAATCACAAATACGAAATAGCAAAACAACTCTTAACTCACAAGCTCTCAACTCACTAACTCAGAAATCACAACAAAACAACATCAAGATAATCAAAATCATAAGTGTAGCAATTGGTAGAATGAGCACCTCTATTTATACTAAATTGTGAGCAATTGAAGGCTACAAACAAGTTAATATTTCTACCACCTTTCTATCCTCCTGCAACAACTGATCAAACTAACTCATAGGTTTGTAACACATAACAATCCTCTTCATTTTAATGGCTGAGTCAACTTGTTATAAGGGACGACAATACTCATTTACTGAGTCAAATGAACAACAAGCTCACAAACATGTTTCCTAATTCGAATTTCTTCACATATTGCTGCCAAGTTTACTCTTGACTGAGTCTCAAGGCTAAAATATTGCTTGATCAAGCTTATGCATAGTATACAAACTTCTTATGCATTACATTCTCTTCCATTATTGGCACCACATATTCTTATGTTGGCTCCCTTACTAGTAAGACTATTTCCACCATTAAAATCTTCATTTACTTATTGTGCAACATATAAAAAATTTCCTATTTCCATGCATGGTTTATAGTTTCCATTGACTCATTCTTATGCTTGCTTTATGCGCATATAAGGCAGCACTAACTTTACACTTATTCCATTTACTTTACATTCAAATATTTATAGTCATGCGTTTTAAATTGAAGTTTACTTCCACTATATATATACAATATATGCACAACATATATGCCTCCTTATAGTATGTGATAAGGTTTGCAACACTCTAAGTATTGCAATATCTCTTAAACATATATAGCGCTATATGTAACACTATTTAATTCCATTTTTCAAGCTTTTAAATAATCCATGCCCTCCTATATGGCCACTCCATATATGCACCCCTTCTAATCTAGAAAATATTTAATAAGCATTCATATTTTCATATATATAATACATTCATATATGTTAATACACACATTTATTACCTATATATTAATATATAGATATACATATAAACATTTTCATATCTTGATATCTTAATATCCACACATAACATATACTTATATATTAATTAATAGATATATATACATACATAATGTATACACATATCAATATGTATGTACTTAATTATATACTCATACATATATATTTATATATTTATACAGTATATACGGATATTAGTATCTTAATATCCAGGTATACACTTATATATATAAACATATGCTAAAACAATCATACATATATATACAATATACATATATGAATATATGTGTATATACAGTTACCTTAACGTAACAATATACATATACATTAATATATATATATATATATATTATATATAGATAAAATTATATATATTATATATAGATAAAATTATTTTAGCATCCATGCTTAAGCACATATACTCGTATTTTCATCTATCAACGTGTATACACAAAGTGTATATACTTCATTGATTAGCACATAAATATGAACACACACAGAACTTCCACTCAACATAAAGACTCAATCACGTAACCCCAATCAAGAACATCCAAAGAACAAGACATATCCAAAACCATTGCAAAGAATTTTCATTCAATGACTGAAGGCTACCTACCAGTTCCACGAACTAACTCGACTAGATCAACTAGGGTGTGAGTGTGTGAATGCTCAATTAGGCTCATTAAGGGTTACCAGACCAAGCTCCTCTCCTGAGTGATACTCCCCCTCTCATACCTGAGGCTTGACTCCTTCCTGCATCCAACTTAGTGCAACACAAAGGTAGTTAGCCATTCACATGAAATATATTTGCATCATAAAAGCATTAGAGTATTCGTATCACAATACATATTCATAAATTGCATTTACATTAGTATTAAAACATAATCATTCCTTCAAAAGCAATAACATCATAATACATATTTCAGTATTTCATTCACCCTTTGAACATATTAAAGTTTTGATAACATTTATCATCATATTTACTTACAAGGTAAAAGTAACCCAGTAACTAAGAGATGAGTGTAACATACTTCCCCCCTTGTGAATAATCATCCCCGATGATTTAAAGTAATAGACAGGGTGTAACATACTTCCCCCTTAAGAATCATCGTCCCCAATGATTTAAAGTACAAATCATATAGATAAAATCAAATAAAGTTTTTACTTTCCATTTTCCAAATCATGAAAGAAATAAAGAAAGATTCAAATAATCTTCCCTCATAGCATGACTCTTCACAATCTCATCTTTACTGGACCTTGCACTAAGGTACTGTGCTAACATAGGAAAATTACTTGTGTGCTTCACGCACACCTTCCCTTTAAAGAATTGTACATCATAATTATATTAACTTCTTTATACTTCATAAGTACAATAGTGACCATATCCTATATGACACCTATACCCTAGTGATTGGAAAACATGTTCTCATTGACTAATACAATTATCCTTAGTGTAACCCAAATAGAAAAGGAATTTTGGTGTATTGTACACTACACCATGGGTCCCATCATTCCCTTGGTCTTTTCACCACCAAACAACTCAGAAGCCGAGACCGTCCATCACTGACACAACCATCTACCTTAAACATAATAAAACCGCTTCACAACTCAAGCTTTGCATCAACAAGTTTTCCTTGATCATTTCAATCTCTTATTCTATTTTGGAAACCTTTCTGATATAAGGCCTTTCCTATTCCCTATCTTATCGCATGTTATAGGAATTCAACTCTTCCTTCTTAATAATGTTTCAAATGGATCAAATTCATTGAGAGTTTGTATTGTAATAAAAGTATTCCACAAATCTTCCAAGATTTGGTTTATCCATTTTTTCCTTACTGGCTAACTTAAAGTAATAAATTGAGCATTCATTTAGTTATTTTTCATAAAATGATCATGGTTTACACAAAACCTCAACATTTCTTTCTTGTTCCCATATGAGATAACCTTCTTAGGAATATTAAGCAACTACTTTACACAATTTTTTGTTTAGGACTGATATCCCATAAATCAAATTTCCCAATCAAATTTGGTTACCTTGGTGAGTCCATCCACCACATAATTACATCAATTTTATTGGCATAGAAGGATCAAAACTTATTCTAATTATCTACCACTTCCTATCTAGAATTTCATGAGAGTTTACAAGTCTTGCCGATGATGACATCCTATCTTCATCCTCTGGAATGTTGGACAACAACTTGCTACATAACTTGCAGAATCTTACTCTATCCCCTTCCAAATTATAGTGGTTTCTCATTTGTTGAATAATTTGTTCATTACTATGTATCTTAAGTACGCCATCAGAGCATTTCATTTCTTTTAATCTCCCAAAATCTGGTACATAGGTTCTTTCTCCGATGCATAGTAGTCCATCCTATCTTAGTAAAAACCTTTTCCATGGACTTATACCACATTTGATTCTCTAAATATAACATGATTGAATATTATTGAAGAGATATAGCTCCTTTATCTTAGGACATCCATACCTTGGATTTATTTCATCCTTTAATCATTTCCAAAATTGTAATCCAATTTTCAGCTCAAACTATTTCTTTCAATGAGTATTTATATTAGTTCAACCAACAATTCTCACTTAATCATGTTGACTTGATATTATCTTCCAAAATATGTCAACAATTATTACATACCTGGTTACCAATCATGCATGTTCCTTGATAACTCAAGATCTTGAGAATATAATTCTTTCCTTCTCTATTGCATAGGTGGTAACCTTGCCTTACATGATCAAGCATACTGCCTATCGTTTTCCAAAATATTAATGATAATATCAATTTGATCTTACAAAACAATTATATACAGATTTTGTGTTGTAAATATTTCTTTCTCATTGGTCATAACCCTTGACCTTTCCAGTACCTTTCACCAATAATTCCAATACCTTAACCCTTTTAACTTTACCAACCTTTTTGTGGTCATTAAGTTCAAGACTTTGGTTAAAAATTCTCTCTTACTAGAGATACAACATTAAACCTTGTTGAAAAGGGTACTTATTTGATTACATCTACTTTCCCTCTTCCCCCCTTAGTGTTTCCAATTCATTTGATCATCTCTAAGTTGAACTCTTAGCAGTCATCCACTCTTTCCAAATTGGTTGAATTGATTTAACCTTTCTTGTTGTTGGCTTTTTATAGTTGTTTGACTATTACTTTCCTTTCTTACCCTCCATGGTATTCCTTGAGTATAATTTTTTTGTTTCCAAAATTGGATTCATCATCGCCTTCTAATTTCTCAAAATTAGCAGTTGGATCAACTATAATGAGATCTAATGAATAATCAACAACTTTACAAGCTAAGAGGTAATCTAGTGTTTTATTCAAATTCTCTCTTCCATGTATTCTAATAGCCCTTTAACCATATTAGAAGAATATGTCATATCTGTAAATCCCCTTTTTTTGATGTGTCAAATGAGCTTGATTGGGGATCCCTATGTTACTTGTGTGTTCACCTTTTTTTATTTGTTTCTAAACTATTCTTTTGATTTGACAACATACTCTCCTCCATATCCAATTTATTTTTTGGAATATCTAAACATAAGTTTACTTTCATTGACAAGTTGGTAAGTTCAATCTTCACTTCAACCAAACTATGCTCTAACTGAGCCCTTTGTCCAAATTGTTTGATTCTTTTTCCAGGATTTTACCTTGCAATCATCTTTCTAAGTAATTTGGTCCAAGTTCTTGGTAATTTCATTCTCTCATAACCTTAAACACTCTAAGGTTAGAACTCGAAATTTACCCTACCTATTTTGGTTGTTGGAATCATGTTGGCTTTTATTCTTCGTAGGTTACCTCTTTTCCTGACAATTCTGGTCTCTACCCCTTATTCTAAGGTATCAACTTTTACTCTTGACTCTAATTATCATTGCAATATTTTAACCTTTTACTGAATCAAGTCTGTCAAAGGTTATCCTACCTCTTGGATACCTCTCTAGTTGATTTTAATTCATATAATATTGACTTTCTACTTCAACTAAGTTTCCAATTTATGCTATCAATTAGTTCTTATCCAATAAAGCATAGTCATAGATTCTTAGTATCCTTAATCCAAATTCCTTGACTCTTCGCAAATACAGATTGCTATCAATAAGGGGGATTACTTCAATTCTTCTTATCCCTCAAAGTCTTTTAAACCATTTTGTAGGGTGAAGGTACTCATTATTAATCCTCCATAACCTTCTTATTGAACTTGGTTGCATAATCATCCACAATCCAAAGGTGTATCTTATTGAGTTGTTGGTTTAGGATTTTTCAACTCCAGGGACGATTCTTTCCTAGTCCCAAACTTTAACAAGTTTTTAGGAATCTAAACTTCCTTTTTGTTTCCACTTTGTTCTTTTCCTCTTTCCATCTTGACATAAGAACTTTTAAACCATTATCTTTCGATAGGGTTTACGCATCACTTACATAATGAGCTCATAGGTTCCAGAGCTGAACCTGGTAGCTCTGATACCACGTGTAACATGCACGTTGTTCTACACAGTAATAGTTTTTTTTTCTATGTTTTACCACAAGTGAATATTTTATGCATCTAACCTTTAAGAGCAATAAAAAAATTATTTTCCTTTGAATAATAAATGCACATTTGAAACATATTTCAAAATCTCCCGTTGCATACAAAATAATTCCTTTCATTATTTCAAGTAATTATGATACATAATTTCCATATGACATTTCATATTTACAATTCTCATTGAGATAGATACAAGTTACATACATAGATTAAACAAGATTATAGAATATATAAAGTATAAATGGCCCAAAAAGTCTCCCTCAAATCTTGGCCTCCAACTGATGAGGAGAAGCATCACTCAATCACTTTTCCACCAACCACGGACTTACTACAGTCCCCCACATCTCTACCTAATTGGTAAGATTGCCCTACCCTTCGATAAAGAGATTGGTTTGGTAATCTCATAACAATAGCCTTTTCTGAGCTTGGTGTTGTGTCATATACATTTTTATAACTGACATATGGTGGCTACCCCCTACATGTATGAACATCCCTTGCCTAGTACGTAAACCTGGATTATAGTGAAATCGACAATGTAAACAGTAGCCTTTTTACACTACTTTGGCCAAAGTATTAATCACCCAAAACTTAGAGTAGATGTCACACATCACCCACCTTCCTAGATCAATTTGGTTTTAATGACTATTCATACTCTATACCTAGGTTACCCCCTTTCCCATGGATCAGACATATCCCAGGAATAACCTATTCAACCATACGATATTCATAATGTCAAAACATCAAATGAATCTATTTCAAAAAGTATAATCTCGACAATAAATGATTCCCATCAAAAGTATAATCTCTTTAATAAGTGACTTTAATCAAAAGTATAAGCTTCAACAATAAATGACCTCAATCAAAGATATAAACATCAATCAAATGATCAAATAAACAATCCAACCAAAAAGGTTATTCTCAACCTAGGGTTTCAATCGAAAGTGTTGTCAAGATCAATTGTTCATAAAATTTTTATAAAACCTCTCTTTCCATATACCTAAAATATTCTCACGTTTACAATGTTCACTAGATATTTGAATATAATTTAGATGAAATTAACTTGAGAAGGGTTTGTGCTTCTGCACCTTCAATTCCTCTTCTAAATACAGCTTTGGGTTGTCGAAACATATGTCCTATTGAAATTTGTGAATAGGAATAGATCCTTAATCGAAATAACACAAAGATCTAATACATTTATCAATCCTATTGTTGAATATTGTTATAACCATCCAATTTATACCCTAACCCTAGGGATAAGACTCTCTTTCTACTTTCAAGGAGATACAGGTAATCAATCAAGTATAGACATACTATGTATAATATAAATACATTGCATTCATACAAACTCCCATATATAGGGTACATACACTTCTATTTAAGTATAACCAATATGATTGGTTTCTCCAACATAATAAACAACCAAGAAACATGAAAGCATATACAAGCATCACAAGACACCATTCCTTTCCAGCATAGTATACATAACTATTTAATCTTTCCAACATAAATTACAAAGGTATAGAAACTAGCATGCATATATAAAATCTCTATTTGATTAAATTCTCTTCCTAGCTCAACTCCTCTAGCTCGCTTGACACTTCCTTCAAGATCCACTTGATTTCCCTCTTCTAACTTATCACTAACTCTCATAATAATCACAAATACAAAATAGAAAACAACTCTTAACTCACAAGCTCTCAACTCACTAACTTAGAAATCACAACAAAACAACATCAAGATAATCAAAATCATAAGTGTAGCAATTGGTAGAATGAGCACCTCTATTTATACTAAATTGTGAGAAAATGAAAGCTACAAACAAGTTAATATTTCTACCACCTTTCTATCCTCATGCAATAACTCATCAAACTAACTCATAGGTTTGCAACACATAACAATACTCTCCATTTTAGTGGCTGAGTTGACTTGTTATAAGGGACAAACAAGACCCATTTATTGAGTCAAATAAACAACAAGCTCACAAACAAATTTCCTGATTTGAATTCCTTCACTTATTGTTGCCAATTTTACTCTTGATTGAGTGCTAAAATATTTCTTGATCAAGCTTATATGCAGTATACATACTTCTTATGTATTACATTCTCTTCCATTATTCGCACTACATATTATTATGTTGGCGCCCTTGTTGGTAAGACTATTTCCACCTTTAAAACTTGCATTTACTTACTATGCAACGTATAAAAAAATTCCTATTTCCATGCATGGTTCATAGTTTCCATTGACTCATTCTTATGCTTTCTTTATGTGCATGTAAGGCAACATTGACTTTACACTTATTCCATTTACTTTACATTCAAATACTTATACATTTTAAATTGAAGTTGATTTCCATTGTACATATACAATATATGCACAACATATTTGCCTCCTTACAGTATGTGCTAAGGTTTGAAACACTCTAAGTATAGCGCTATCTCTTAAACATATACAGAGCTATATGCAACGCTGTTTAATTCCATTTTGCAAGATTTTAAATAATCCATGCCCTCTTATATGGTTGTGCCATATCTACGACCCTTCTAATCAAATATATATATATATATATACATATTAAGGATAAGTACCACCTTAGGGGGTGGCTCTCATTTTTATTGATAAAGAAAAGAAATTACATCAGCCTGTGTGGGAACAACATGTGCCCCAACCCACAACAATAAGCTCAGATAGAACATGAACAAAAGAAATCAAAACATGACACCTTGCAACCAAAATCGACGCTTGGGAAGCAGCTAAACAATAAACACCGATCCTATTTCAAGGTTTGCTGAGGCATTTCCTTATTGATCAAAATTATTAATTCATCATGGCTTTTGTAATCAACCATATCAAGCTCTGAACCCAAGTCGTCAACACCCAAGTTTTCCAACCAATCAGTTGCACCATTCACTTCTTTGAAAACATGCTTTATGGAAAAATTGAGCATATCCAAGCTCTTCCATGCCCGAATCATGAACCTTTCTAGTTTCCAATTCGTGTAGCTCTTTTTTTGAATCCCATTGATGTAGACCATCGAATTCCGTTTGATGTTGACGTTCATCTGACTTATTTTGACACATTCCTCCAAACCCCTAATTAAAGTTGAGAATTTTACCTCATTATTCAAAGCCTTTCCTAATGCTTCAGATATCACCCATACAACCTCCCCTTTGTCATTTCTTAATAGAAAACCGATCCCCGCCAGACTAAGATTGCCCCTAGCGGCACCATCAAAGTTTAATCTCAATCTCTCGCTTGGAGGAACCAACCATCTAGTATTTTTCTAATTTGACATCCCATCCTTAGGTGTCTAAAGTCCAAACCCCAATGAAGCCTTGAGCCCCTCCCACTGCTTACTCATCTTCTCATCCTAGGTGGAGAACGTTGCCTTGTTTCTACTTGCAGCTTTGCAATTGATCATTTTGATCAAGGTGGACTTGATTTTAACAATTAGCTCTTCAGTCAAAAGCTCTTTTCCCTTGAATATTCTTCTACTGCACTTGTTCCATAGGTGCCACACCATTATAGAAGGATCGCACTCCCAAATACTACCCCAGAAATTGTTCTTGTGTAGACTTGGCTAGCTCATCATTAATTCCAACAACCTTTCATTTCTAGTCCAGAACCAACTTAACTTGTCTAAT
This sequence comes from Sequoiadendron giganteum, assembly GCA_007115665.2. Taxonomy (NCBI): domain Eukaryota; kingdom Viridiplantae; phylum Streptophyta; class Pinopsida; order Cupressales; family Cupressaceae; genus Sequoiadendron; species Sequoiadendron giganteum. The sequence continues at coordinate 981,564,206 of CM021100.1, read as the reverse complement.
AACTAGCTCCAACATTCAAACGCCACAGGGCAGTTGTATAGTAAATGATCCCTAGTCTCCTTAGTGTTTTTGCACATGACGCACCAAGACGACCTTGATACACTGATCTTCTTAAGTCTGTCCCTTGTGAGTACTTTCTTGTGAAGTGCGGTCCAAAAGCTTTGTCTTTGGGGAGAACATTTTTACCCTAGCATAAATCTTTTCGCCAACCCACATTGTTTGTTTTAGCACATTGGATTTGATAACCCAAATTAACAAAGTATTTACTAGACTTTGCTTCGCACCAAACGATCACATCTTCTTTATCTTTTATCATTACTTGCGCTCCACCATCAAGCTTTTGAATAGTCTTTTTTTCATCTTCAATATCCATATCTTCCACATGAATCCATTCCCAGTGCACCCTTCCATTGACCTCCACCTTTCTGCAATAATCGATTACCTTTGATCCCAAGTGCTCAATGAGTATCCTTCTGATGTTGCTTAATTTTTCATTATCATCGAGTGGAGGGTGCCCCTCCCACAAGTCTAGTCAAAAATCAGTGGAGTTGCCATTATTTATACACCAGGTGACATGATTTGTTATGATGATACAAAATTCATGCATATAGTTCCAAACAGTCGAACCACTTGGGGGATTGGGGATGGTGATCACTTGCTTATGATCCAGTGTGTCCAAATATTTATGCTACATCAACTTACACCATGGACAATTCAGAGAGTCAAACATTTTCCACACCAGTTTGGATCCAAGAGCCAAATTTTGCATCATGATGTCCTGAATTCTTGTACTGCCATATTCAGTGTTGTAATAGACCGTATCCCTTTTGATTAGTGGCATCCATCGAACATCATTTGATCTTTCCCAAAAAAAATCTAAAAATACTCTCCATTTTAGAGCAAGCCTTACTAGTTAGCTTCATGCATCACATTCCATGGATAGGTAAAGCACACAAAACTGCCTTAAGCATTATAACTCTATTGGCCAATGAGATCCATCGACCCACCCAAGAGGAGGCTCGAGATCTACATGTATCAATGCAATTAGTCCACAACAATGATCTAATTGCTCCTTGAAATAGTGGTACCCCCAGGGATTTTGCACGCAGTGACTCCACAGTGAAACCTAATAGATTAACAATCCTTCTTTGGCAGGCCTTTTTCATATTGAAAAAGTATATTTTAGTTTTTTCTTTATTGATATACTGCCTCGAGCATCACCCATATATATCCAATGTTTCTTTAATAGTTTTCACCTCTCTCATTGTTGTATCCCCAATCAAATTTGTATTGTCAGAAAACTGAATGTGGGTGAAAGGATCCAAATCTCTACATACCCGAATCCCCTTCCAGTGTAATAACCCATTCCAAATTATTACTTAATTAATATTATTGTAAATGACACATGAATATACTCCAAATTAAAAAGACCTAACTAGTAGCTAAAGTCAATCATAGCTACACATGTCCATTTAAAATGAGTCAAAGATTTATATATTCACTTCAAAAGTCAAATTACGATATCAGGTTTGACTTGGCACCTAAAGCCACAAAGTCTTTACATTGTATAATTTCCATCAAGTATATGAATGAGTTACATCAAGTTACATCTTAGACTATAATAGTCTTGTGAACGACTAAGGTTCTTCTTTGATGCTCACCTCCACTGGTGGATGAGAACATGGTTGAAGTGCTTTACCGTCCAACTACAAAGCTTATGCTTCCTCGGTATTCTTTCAACTTGAAGAATGCTCGACCCTGTACGAAAATTTAAGCAAGAGAATAACCTGCAAGGTGGAATCTGGTGCGTGCCCATACATCAACATGCAATTTCTATCTACAAGTTAGAAAAGAAAGTGCAAGATCTATGCTAGGAATGACAGAGAGTGAAATCATAGAGTTCATACATACATAATGAACTGTGTTGCTTGTCCAAGCATAATAAATGTGTTGCAACAACAAAAAACAATAGGTTCTGGTAAAGAAAACCTATACTCTCTAAACTCCATTTCGACACCCGTCCCGAAAGGTAACTTTCTACTAAACATCACATAATAGTTATCTACCCTCTAGCAGCATTTACCCTGAGGTGCTCTAGTCAACTAAGGTATCATTGTTCCATTTAGAATATTCTTTCACTCCAATTTCAATAGAAGAGTTAGATTCTATTTAACTCTCTAAACACAAATCAGATTTATAAATCAAAGAGTAATTCTTCAATCAGTCATATCATTCTTATGACTATTATATACTTTTCATCTTAAGCATTTTACATTTAAAAATGTACTAGAAACAAAATAAGGTATGTCACAATTATGTATACGTACATAGATGAAGTCTATGTGCATACACATATGTGTGCCTACCGATGTTAAAGTTTGTGCATACATTCTTAAATAATTATTAATTTAGATTGCAATCTTAAAAATAGTATTCCATTTGACGTTTCTTTGTCAAAAATAAGAAATCATGACAAGTCTATGCTAACAGTTTCATACATATTGTTATTGCATTCTTACAACTATGATATTCTATCATTGTTGTTTTCATAAGAAATTTATTGTTTTAACAGAACAAGTATTGTTTCCTACTAAACAGTCATAGAACAAGTTGTTTACATATGAACATTCATTTTTTAAGAAAAATAAGTATTGTTTCCTACTAAACAGTCATAAAACAAGTTGTTTACATATGAATATTCATTGTTTAAGAAGAATAAGTATTGTTTCCTACTAAATAATTACACAACAAACTATTTACATACTAAATAGTTTATTGATCAAGGATAACCTCCAACAAAACGGTGTTGTTTGCAAAAGAATAACCACTGTTTACATCAACATATTACTGTTTTAGACTAAATAGTTACATTTAAAGACAAATGATGTCATTTACTCTATTTTCTGATCTCAAGCTACTTACATGCTAAAATATCACTTTACAAGTAATTTTTCTCTATTTAACAACATAATGGGTTTCCACTATAATATGAAATAAACAATCAAATACTCCAGTTTCACACATAAGGACAAGAATGTCTATTATTCAAATTCTTTAACACTTTTTTCACTAGAAATTCAATAAGCAACTTAATAGTATAAAGAAAACTATGTTCAACATGCTTGTCAATGAAATACTTGAGAAAATACTTTAGTCAAGAAGGCTTAGAAGCTACAGATTCAAACAGTAATCATGGCTTTTTGGGCTGCAACAAAAAAAACTACGGTTGCTCTGGATTCGACCCATCTTAGTGATCGAGTGTCTTCTTTCTAAACATCAAAGACATATATTGAAATTCCCCATGAGGAATTACTATTTTACACCATGCATCCAACAGTATAAAACATGTGGACTTTTGTACATTACGCATTCAGGGGTTAGCCCATCAACATTGAGTTCAAACCTAGCAAGGCTTGGTGTTTCTCTAACATAGAGCCCTTTCCATCATTCCTATAGAACGGGGTTGACTACCCATTAAAAGAAAATATACATGATGCAAAGCTCTAAGAGCTTTTGTCCAACCCCATTACAAGTATCGACACATCGATAATAAGCTTTAGAAAAAAATCAAATAAAATGCAGGGGAACATAGACCTACCAAAAAAATGGAGGGGAACATACCCTTCCCACAGGATCAAAAACAATCATTCTCAAGGATTATATTTACAAAAACATACAATAAATCTGAATAAATTTTGATAGCCTACATAAGGCTAAGCTTTAACATGCAACATAAGGATGAAGGCCAAGCCATTGGAGGCTCTTGAGCCTCAGCTTGGCTCTATATAATAGCCATGAAGGCTCTAAGTTATTTCAGTTTCACTATTGCACAGGCCAGAAGCCATGTGCCCTTCATGAGGTGATAATCAATATACATACATACATATATATATATATATTCGGCTTCAAGTCGATTCACTTACAGAACGACCTCAATCCTATGATGCCATGATAACATTCGATTGAAATGAAGGAAAAAACTTCATTGCATGATTCAATATTAGCATTAAATTTTAGTCTATGCAAAATAATAATGGGATCGAATTACCTCTAATTGAACTTTGATGTCATTTTCCTCAGCTTTTTCCAGTTCTCAAGTTCGTCCTTGCTTTTTCCTTCAAATTTCCCAAGTTACTTTCTTCTCCTCTACTTTTTTGCCTGTGTTATCCTTCAAAAAATGGAAACAACACTATTTTTGCATGCTTTCTAGGGCGATAGCGTTATGGTCATGCCACTAGCCTCTATTTTTGAAAATTTGTCTTTATGATTTGACAGATCACATCAATTGTGGATTTTGCTTAAGATTTTTCATTGATTTCCACTGTCCAATTCATAATGTATCGGTTATCAACTTGAACTCAATATGAATTTGAATATATGTATGTATGTATGTATATGTATTATATATACATAGATATATATATATACTCATCTATTTATATATCTATTATCATTTAAATGATTTCATTCACATTTACCTTGTATTCAAATGATATATATATATATTTATATTTATATGCATTCATATACAAGTTGCTTGTTTTGGAATGTCTTGTAGGTTTCATACACTATCATTAAAGTAAGGAATTTGAATTTTCATTTCGAGCATCTATATGTATATATATACCTATACTAAAGAAAAGAATTTTATCTACAATGCTCGCTTTCGTTCCTTCAATCACAAAGTTTGAATAGACAATTTAATCTACCAACCATTCATTTTCAAGTATTGAAACAATTCAAGTCTTGAAAATTTGTGTTCTCTTATATATGCAAATCAGTTCAAATGCAAGTCATCATGCCATTTGTGGTGTGTGCACCCAGATTCCAGCTAGCTTACTGTTCGATCTGGCTAAACAATCCTACTTCAACCATGTTCTCATCCTTCAACTCATCACCCTGCAACTACGCACACTTGCACTTGCAAATTGATCAGTAACGTTCAATTCTTGGCAACATATAAAATAATTTTCCAAAAGTTCACAAAGTCAACATTAGTCAACTTATTTCATTTAATTTTTTGAATATTCCAAAATCTCCATTTAATATTGAATTGAATTTCTTCAATAATTCAATTTACCATATTATGATAAATATGCAATAAGATTGGGTTATGACATATCCTTCCCCTCTTGGAAGAGACATCGTCTCGATGTCTAATAAGTCAAAATAAAATAACATCATATCAAATTTTGAACATACGTGTCTATTTCAACATCACATCAAAATATATATGTCTATTTCAACATCACATCAAAAAATAATATGTTTATTTCAACATCACATCAAAATGTATATGTCTATTTCAACATCACATCAAAATATATATTGTCTATTTCAACATCATTTCAAAATGTATCTGTCTATTTCAACATCACATTATAATATATATGTCTATTTCAACATCACATCAAAAATGTATATGTCTATTTCAACATCACATCAAAATATATGTCTTTTTCAACATCACATCAAAATATATGTCTAATCACAAAAAAATGTATGTGTATTTCAACATCGCATCAAAATATATGTTTATTTCAACATCACATCAAAAATTTATGTCGGTTTCAACATCACATCAAAAATTTATGTCTATTTCAACATCTCATCAAAAATTATTGAGTTTCCTTTTCAAGAAAGCAAATGTGGAAAGGAGTGTTTTATTTCTTCTACATCCTCCCAAGTAGCATTGTCCTCTGAGTACTAGTCCCATTGGACCTTAAACTAAGCAATATCTTTGCTTTGCAACTTAACGTTGCATCTATCTAGGATTCTAATGGGCTCCACTAGCACCACTCCTGGATCCTACACCTGCAAGGATTGCCAATCAAGCACATGAGTCATATCAGGATGATATGGCTTAAGCAAGGAAACATGAAACACATTATGAATTCGAGCCAAAGCAGGTGGTAGAGCTAGTTTATAAGAAACTAGGCTAATCACTTCCAAGACTTCAAACAATCACACATATCTTGGGGCCAACTTGGAAGACTTTCCAAAAGCAATAGAAATTTTATGAGGTTTAACTCTCAAGAAAAATTTATCCCCTATTGTGAATTGTCTAAGAGTTTGGTTCTTATCGGCATAACTCTTTTTTCGGTTTGTCGGCTCTTTCAATCTGCTCTTAATGACCCTCATTTGTTCTTCCATTTCCTTAAGCATTTCAGGGCCTACTATGATCATGTCCTCCAATTTATCCCAACTGATGGGAGTACGACACTTCTACCCATACAAGGCTTCAAATGGCTCCATGCCTAAGGATGTATGATAGGATTTGTTGTAAGCAAACTCTACCAAAGACAAATACTCTTCCCACCTATACTATTGGCCCATACAATACATTCAGAGATCTTCTACTACCTGATTTACCCTCTCTGTCTGCCCGTCAGTTTGGGATGATAAGCCAAACTGAAATTCAATTTGGTACCCAATGCAACATTCAAGGTCATCCAAAACCTTGAGGTCATCTATGTGTCCCTATCAAAAATGATAGTCTTTGGCACTCCATGCAAGTAGAAGATCTCCTAGACAAATTTCTTAGCTAGGGTCAATGATCCATCCTTAAGGTTTCTTAAGATGAAGTGTGCAACCTTAGTCAACTTATCAATCACGACCAAGATAACATCATGCTATTATAGAGTTGTGAAAAAATTTAGTGTTACCATCACCCACTTCCAACCAAGCCTTTCTCTCTTTTGCCTTCCAATATTCTTCTATTTTTCTCGCCACTTCTAACTACATGCTTATCAACACTTTATCCTTATCAAAGTCTTCCCTCCACATACCCAACTTTATTACTTTCTCATTCAAGACTGCTAATTCCTCCTCTATTTCCTTTTCCTCCTTGAAAATGTCTTTGAAATTGGTCTTGTTCCGATTCTTGAATTTAGATTTGATGTGAGACAACCTTTTATTGAATATGTAGCTCTTCATTCCTCCCTCCTTAGGCACCTCCTTCCACCAATTTTCTAGAAGGCCCACAGTTTCAGACTTCTAAACCAAATTATTTTGACCTTGAAATATGATTTCCTTAGTTTCACCATATTGTTAATCTCCAAGCTAACCGGGAAGTGATCCGACAAGGAGATCAAGAGGATCTCAGAAACCGAGCTATATGATATCTCCAGCCAATTAGCAGATAGAAGGAATCTGTCCAATCTTTCTACGATGCTTGTAAAACATCCCCTCCTATTTTTCCATGTATACATTCCATTTTGTGGGGTGACACCCCACAATTCATTATTCTCCACAAAGGCACGAAAATCCCTAATGACCACATTTTTGTTTCGCAAGCTCTCGCTTTTCTCGTCAAGCCTAAGAATGGAATTAAAATCACTGCCAATAATTTATTTTCTTCCTTCAAATCTGACAAGAAGCTTGACAAAATTTCCTAGATTTTCCTCTTTTCGTTTTTCTTTGTAGGGTCGTATACATTGAGAAGGCTAAAGCAAAGATCTGAATAGAGACACATCACCTTGCAAAATGCCCAATTCCTGCAACCATATTCCCCCTCAACGACCACCACCGTTGGGTTCCACAATATCCCAAGACCCCTGACACACCCTTGTGAATCAACAAACCACACATTCCACTTCTTGCAATGCTTGATGAAAAAGCTCACCTCCTCTGAACTCAATTTGGTTTGTTGCACAATCACCATATCATACTACATTTTGTCCAATTGACGCTTAATCAAGTGTTGCTTGTTAGGGGTGTTTAACGTTCTAGGTGGAGATTCCCATTGCCTCTCAAGGGAGGAAATGCCCCTCTTGGACTAAAGCATGTACTCTTTGATGTTTGGCAATCCATGCTCTACTACCATTTCAACCCTCTTTTGGTGTCCCATCTTTCTTCCCTTACCTTTCTTGATTACAGTGTTGCTCCTTTCGCAATTTGTCGCAGATTGACAAATACTTCTAGCTTCCAGTATGCCCAATTCATCCCTCCCCTCCATCTCACCATTGGACCAAGCATCATCCCCTAAAGTCGAGCATTGAGTAGCCCCATCGCTTCAGCTGGGGGAGCCAAGGGCTCCATTGGGCGAAAGAAAGGGACAATCTGTAGATCCACCATTTTTTCCTCCATCGACTCAGCACCATCAACATGAGTGGCAGGATCACTGCCCCCGACCTGCACCCCCATAACACCTTTTGGAGCTTCATCTCCCTCGACATTAATCGATGTACAAATCGCGATGTGGGCAACCTTCTTGCACCAACACTTCAGAACAAGCCTAGGGCAAGTAGCCATGCAGTGTTTCTGACTTCGATACCGTAGAAAAAATATTTTTTTCTCTTCAACTTCAAGTTGTTGCTCCCACACCCTGGTCGAAGACTTAATTGGAATGCACCTTGGGAATTTATTTATCGCATAAACCTTGATGCAGGCGAAATGAACTTCATCCTCGTCGCCCATATCTAGATCTATCACGTATCTCGGCATGTCTGCAATTTTGTAGAGACTATCCCCCAACCAAAATTCGAAGGGAAGATAGTACAGTCTCACCCATATCGCATCTTCATACGGATCCATTTCCCTTGGATCAAAACTAGGGCACCATCGTTTCCTGTACACATAATCCCCCTCAAATTTCCAAGGTTCCCTAGCAACGATCTCCTCTTTCTCTCCTTCCGGATCAAAATTCACAATGAAAAATTGTTCCGACAAGAACATAACATTTACGAACGTACTACAGTTTTCTCCAACCCAATGCCCGATCTGCGCCCTTGATCTAGCCTTGCCCAGAATCCTCCCAATCACCGCTATCCTCTACAACGCCTCAATATCCTTATCTGTTTCCAAGGAGACATCAACCTCTAGGACAACGTCCTCGCCCATTTTTTCTCCATCATCAGCTGCACGGTTATGCCTCGCATCGTGTCTGTAGTTTTGCGCCATCCTATATATTCAAGCCTATTTGTTTCAAGTTCTATTAAAAATATAATTGATAATTTATTGGAATAAACATAGCTTCAAATTCCCTTACTTCCATTCAATTTGATTTTTCTTAGGCTTACCATTTATGTCCCTTTCCTAATCTAGCAAATATTTAATAAGCATTCATATTTTCATATATATATAATATATATTATCATGTATATCATTATAATATATGTATGTATTATAATATATGTATATATACACATAAGTCACTGTTGATATTAAATATATATAAACCGATGATTATAAACATGTATATATTAATACACACGTTTATTATCTATTTATTTATATATATACATATAAACATTTTCATGTCTTGATATCTTAATATCCACACATAACGTAGACTTATATATTCATTAATGAATATAAATATACATAATATATACATATATCAATGTATATGTACTTAATTATATACTCATACATATATTAATATATTTATATAGTATATACATATAAAGATATCTTAATATCCAAGTATACACTTATATATATAAACATATGTTAAAACAATCATACATATATATATACTATATACATATATTAATATATATGTATATACGGTTACCTTAACGTAACAATATGCATACACATTAATATATATAACATTATTTTAGCATTCATGCTTAAGCACATATACTCATATTTTCATCAATCAACGTATATACATGAAGTGTATATACTTCATTGATTAGCATATAAATATGAACACACAAAAAAGAACTTCCACTCAACATAAATATTCAATCACGTAACCCCAATCAAGAATATTTACAGAACAAGACCATATCCAAAACCATTACAAAGCATTCTCATTCAATGATCAAAGGCTACCTATCGGTTCCATGAACTAACTCGACTTGACCAACTAGGGTGTGAGTGTGTGAATGCTCAGTTAGGCTCATTAAGGGTTACCAAACCAAGATCCTCTCCTGAGTGATACTCCCCCTTTTGTACCTGAGACTTGACTCCTTACTGCATCCAACTTAGTGCAACACAAAGGTAGTTAGTCGTTCACATGAAATATATTTGCATCATAAAAGCATTAGAGTATTCATTTCACAATACACATAAACATATATTGCATTTACATCAATATTAAAACATAATCATTCCTTCAAAATCAATAAAATCATAATACATATTTAGTATTTCATTCACCCTTTGAACATATTAAATTTCCTATAAACATTTATCATCATATTTACTTACAAGGTAAAAGTAACCCGATAACTAAGAGACAAGGTGTAACAATCAATCCCACATTACATTTATAAATTGAAATCCCCTCTCATACCCAAAAAGTTTCAACACACATCCCTCAACTATAACATTTCACCCCTTCTCCTCATGTCTCAAAATCCATCCCACCTAGCACAACATATGCCCTTCAAACACCCCATCCCATATCATTTACACATCAACATCTCCAAACATCCAACCCCATCTCATCCTCTTACCAATATATCCAATCTTCCAATCCCATTTCATCTACACATCAACATCTCCAATCCTCTAATACACCTTCATCATCTTACCAATTTACCAACACATATCATCTTCTCAACCTCCCATATCCAGCTATCAATCACCTCCCTTCATTTTCACAATCACTTTGGCTCAAGATGCGCAAAAAATAAAGGATAAACTTAAAGGGCTTCAACTAGGACATCACAAGAAACCCTATACTTTTCAAGAACTTTGACCTTATCCTTTTGGCAAGTACATCACCATGACCCCTTTCCCATAAAACTTTTAAATAAAGGGAGATCCTAGGGAACACTTACAATAATTTTACATTGCATACCAAGAGGTCTCCTATCTTGATGTTTACCTCTTAAGGATCTTCCCTAGAAGCTTGGGTGGTCAAGCCCTTGATTGGTTCACTTACCTTCCCCATGGGATAATCACAACATGTTATAAGCTAGCCAATAAATTTGTCACTCATTTTTCCTAAAATATGGAAAATGATATCACCATGATGAATCTTTGCAAAACTAAATAAAATACTGGTGAATCCTTTGCCTCATTCTTACAATGATGGAGATGTCTTGCTAGTTGCTTTGCATGGCCTATACCTAAAAAACAACTTTTCACTATCTTTGTTGAGAACTTAAAAATTGAATTAGGCTACCATCTATACATGCAACGTGCTCACTCTTTTGATGAGATTGTAGAAAAAGGAGTAGCCATAGAAAAATAACTTATCACCAAAGGCCTAGTCAAGATATACAAAGAAGGCAAAGACAATAAGACCCAATCTAGTGACAAATCATGTTTTTGGAATAAAAATAAAAACATGGTCAATGATGGTGTGATTGATTCAAAACATGTTCAAAATATCCAAATACCAAGCCATCATCATTATCTCATAACAATCTAGCTCCCTAACAAAATGTGCTTATCCCTAAAGGACAACCTAAAAGACACACTAGACCGTGAATATACCCCCTTGGGTGAACCAATTGAAACCATCCTCTAAAATATTATCCAATCCAACATGATCAAATTGCCACCTGTTAAACCTATTGGTCTTGATGTGCTTAAACCCTCTTAGTACAAAGAACACAAATTTTGTGATTACCATAGGGTTCATGGACATAAAACCTCCTCATGCATGAAACTTAATAACTCTATCCAAGATCTTATTGATTGAGGAGATATCTCTATAGAAGGCCATACATCCCCTAATGAGAACTTGGGTACATACAAGTATCCTTTTCCTTAGCATAATGATGGTAAAACTTTTGCATCATACAATGCAATGCCTTATACATACAACAACCATATCTCATTTGACACATTGGCCGCATTGAATAAAGTCCTTCTCAAATAGCTACCATAACTATCAAAGCACCTAATTATGTTGTTACTATTCGACATGGTCTACTTACTACTCAAGGGACTTCGTCCTCCTTTTAACCTACAAATCAATAAATAATACTTGACCACTTGAACAAAACACCAACACAAATCTCTATCCTCGATCTACTTAAAACATCTCTCGTCCATAAGGACCTTCTTGATAAATCCCTCCATGAAACTTGTGTCCCTAATGACATTGATCTTGTTCAATTCCAAGCCATGATAGGACACTTATCATCCCCACAATCCCTCACCTTTTCCACTAATGATATGCGTTCTATTGATCCCTCTCACAATCATCCACTCCATATTCAAGCTCACATTGATAAAACCACAAGCAAATGTGTCCTAGTAGATGGTGGACTGAGACTTGATCTTTGTAGCCTAAGTCTAATAAAGCAACTAGGATATTTTGATGATGCTGTTGATCCCCAAAAGAAAATTACCATAAAATCATATGATGACATTGAGCATGAATCTAAAGGTTCTATCGAGCTACCCATCCATGTCGGATCCGTTACAGTTGAAACCACTTGCCAAATTTTAGACCTTGATCTCCCCTACAACATCCTTCTTGGTTGCCCATGGATCCATGCTATGCAATCCATTCCATCAATGCATAAAGTTTCCCCATAATGGAACTGAAGTGACAATACATGTTGATCTAAATCCATTCTAATATTGAAAATTCTTACAAAGCAGTCATGGTCTTTCACAATATTTCCCTACAAACACCACATCACTATCTTTATCTTCCTACATTGATCCTTCATTACTACTTGCCTCTCGCACTCCCACAGAGATCAAGGTTAAGATAAAAAGACTTGGGTATTAGAGAATATGAGCTACATGCCTTTCAGATCTAGCCCGATCACCATCCACTTCATCCCAATCTTTTGATGTCCATGATAATCCCATATTTTATCATGATATTTGTGATAATTCATTCTTTGATCATGATCCTATCGAGAACATGTCCAAGATCATTCCCTTCCATCTCATTATCCTCTACCATCCACTTCATCTCATGAGCTATCATCCTTCCACCTCACACATCTTGGGTTAGGTTATGTATTTCCTAATTTTGCCTCTACTAAGCCTTCTTTTCAAATCGTTGAGGATGTGCAAGCTTCCTTTGACATTAATAGTGCCTAAAAGGATAGTTATGAAGAATTTGTTGAAGGCATCACCAATCTCTTCTATGAATCACACATATTTACCATTTCATCTAACACATCTAATCCATCCACTTCCATGCATCTCCTAGACTTGGATCAACAAGTATCATCCCAAAAGAACAAGGCTATCAATCAAAATAAAAAAATAAAAAAAGCCTTTTATCAAATGGAGATCTAAAATCACAAGAAAAAATGAAAAGACAAGAAAATTCCTTTAGTCAAAATCAAAATCAAAATCTATTGGAAATATCAAAAATCAAAGTAAAAATAAATAAAAGAAAAAATTGATCTCCAATCATGCCCCTTCATCCAAAATAACTAGGGGATCTATGAAAGAAAAATATCAAGAAATGAGCTTGTTGATCCTAAGTGTTTATCCTCATCATCTTTCTGCAATTCATAAACTTTACAAAATCCACCCATATCCATACACCCATCGTATCATTCCACCCCCTTGGTGATGTCTCTCAATGGACCTTTCATGGCGACCCCTTCATGCACTTTAATCCAATTGTTGCCCAAACTCCTTTTCATGTGAAGCATGACGACTCATGTAGTGTGCACATTAGTAATCATATCTTAGCTCCCTCCATCTACCACATAAAGTATCCTCTATCATCCATCTCAAACCATCCATATCTTTCCATCCAACATCATCATCCATACATTAATGAGCATCCACCATGATCGCAACATCATCAAGTCTCATTTACTCAAAAAATACAAAAAAGTTATAAAATAAAATAAAATAAAAATTAAAAAAATATTAAAGAGAAATAATTCATCCAAAGGTGAAAACCACTTCAGTGGTGCCTTGGATAAGTACCATGATGAACACCTAGAAACATGCACCAAGTGTAGTAGTCCCTTATCCACCATCTCCTAGGATGTCATCCCACCCACTATCATTCCTTATCCATATCATAATAAACTATTTCCCATCTCCATCCATTCATCCATAATAAACCTATCATGGCTTGTCAAGCGTCAATCCCTTATACATCCATTATCACCCACCCTTCCCTATGTTTTCCCGTGTGTTAGATGCAAAAATTACATCTACATTATGTCTAGCATTTGATCTTGTATATCCTTAGCTTCCTCTCACTTTGGCCTTCAAGTCTCATGCATTCAAAGTCCCTCATCTTCATCCATAATAAATCAAACATCAACTCAAACCATCCAACCTCATATCATATCCATCCCATCTCAAACATAATAAAAAATCATCATTCATTCATGCCCCATCTTAAACTTAAAAAATTTACAAAAATTAAAATCTTGAATGCCTCTGACTTGACATTCAATCAATCCAATCATTGCACCCAAGACATTCAATCCTTAATCAAAATCATATCATATGCCTCATTGTTGAGCATTAATCAATCATCCTATCCTTTTGTTGATCAATCAAATTAATCAACCAATCATCATCATCTTATCAAATCCTTGCTTAGGTGATTATCCAAGCCTAATTGCAAGAAAATCATCATCTTTATTTAACCTCTTAATCCTAGTCATTACCATAAGGATTTTTGTCCATATCCCTACCCTAAATCTAGATCCTCTCTATCATTTGACACTTGTCATATAATTGTATCCTTGATCCAAACCCCAATCCTCCTTCAATCTTAGCCATCCATTATCAATCATTTTTAGCCATTGATTTTACCTCTTCTAGACCCTATATCTAGAGGCTCTCATCCTTCATTTTTCACATCCTAGAATCTCATACTTACATGTTATTTTGATCTCTTATCTTATCATCATCACCAAATCATATCAAGGTTATGCTACACATTTGAGCAATCCACGTCAATCTCAAGAGAAAATCAAAAGGAGTAAGGGTGCAATCCATTTCCACTCATCAAGGAGAGAAGCAAAGATTCAAGGTGATGGTATTGTGCTTTTGTATTACTTTTAGCTTCCTTTGTTTACCTTCAATCTTTTCTAACCTCTTCAAAACTCATTGATTCATGTTTCATGAGTAGTAGTTCACACAAACCCATCTCTCACATGAGAATGAATGTTCTACTTAACACTCATTGCATATGGGTGACTCGTAGGGTTAAGCATCAAGTTTTCTAGGGAGGTCACTCATCCCAATACTACTTTGAATCAAACACACCCAACCATGAAGTTTTCCCCAAGATTAAGCCCACTTAACCTACTAACCCTTTTGTGAAACCTTCACCAAGTGTTGTGCTTTATGAATATTAACCATTCATTATAGAACCCCTTTAGTTCATCCATTGATGATGATATTTATATCAAGATTCAACCATGTGGTTTTTGAGTCAAAATCATTGATTCATAAATTATGAGTAGTAGTTCATATGAACCCATCTCTCATGAGAATGAATTGTCCACTTAGCACTCATTGCATATGGATGATGTTCATAGGGTTGAAGCATTGAAACTTCTGTAGAGGTCACCCATTCCAATACTACTTTGAATCAAGCACACTTAACCATGGAATTTCTCCTAAGACTAAGCCCACTTAACTCACTACACCATTCGAAAAAACCTTTAGCAAGTGTTGTGTCTTATAACCCATTCATTTTAGACCCTCTTTAGCTCGTCCATAGACAAACAAAAGATAGTTTTCACAATATGTCGAATTATGACATTTATATCAAGATTCAATTGTATAATTTTTGAGTTAAAGCCATTGAATCATATTTCATGAATATTGATTACATGAACCCATCTCTCCTAAAGATGAATAATCCACTTACCACTTAATGACAAATAGAAGTCTCATATCATAATTACATACATATAAATGAAAACAAATAAAATAAAATAAAACAATTCTTAAATAATTATAAAGTAAAATTAAATTTCCTTAATGAAAGAGTAAGCACGCATACCAATATTGTGTCCAAGAAACAAGTCATATTTAGAAAAGGGTAGGTGTCATTCGACATAAATGAGCCTGGGAAACGTAACTCTACCACCCACCTAATCACAGCAGAGTCCCACTAAATATGGGAGGGAAATACACGTAACAATTGCATTAAGAAGCGGACATGAGAATGGCATTAACGCAATCCCAATAAATACCCCTCCTCAACGCCTACCTGCCCATAGTCTGACAGTATGGAACCTTCAAGACTTATCTTCTTTGTTCTCTTCATGCTGCTCAGCTTGGCTTCTTCAACGGCTGCCATGGTTCATGCAGGTGAGATTTTTATTAATATCCTTGTTTTGGGTATTGTTTTTCTATTGAAAAGCATTGGTTTATTTACTGCATTGTATGTTAGGTTGGCATTGTAAATCAGGAAAGGCCATTAAAGTGAGTTGGAAGATGGGTGTTGATCCACCAGATTATCAGACCTTTAAAATACAAGTGCAAAACACATGTGGACTGTGTGAAGCCCACAATGTTACTCTTAATCTTACCATGTTGGCTCCAGGAATTTGGGATCCCATTGTTGAGAAGGTGAGAGTAAAGGATGGCAAGTCTATTAGTCCTGGTAAAAAGGTCACATTTAGGTACCATGTCAACTATTTGGCTGATATTGGTAGTATCCATTCATCAGCAAGATTTATTCACTGCAAATTGCCAAATCAGGCTGTCCCTGATAAGCCCTAATGCCATATTTTCCAGTTTGTATGCTGTATTCTGGTTCAGATGCTTCTCTTTTAAACCCTTGTGTATTCATGTCATACTGTTCTGTCTTCTGACATTTCTGTTATGTCATATGGAATGGCCATTAGTTGGTCTGTAATGTTTTCAGGCTGCAAATAATGTCTTTATGTTTAAGAAGAATGGGTAATTCGCGGGACATGGATAAGTTTACATTACATCTGTTGATTAGGAATGGGTATGCAGGAATTGCTTGGGGGCTTGTGATTTTGATAAGATTGGGTAACAAACCAATCTTTTGCATTTCTAATGAAATCTGGTGCCCCCACAAAAGCTTGTATTGCAAATCTTAACAGAAATATATTTCCTTTACACGTTGGATTTTACTATTTCTGGGAAGACATTTATTTACTAGTTCCAGTTTAACATTCAAAGAGATTTTTTTCATGATGTTCAGTTATGACAGGGATTCTATTTCATTCTATTTTCTTCAACAAGTCACTTTGAGCGTGGAATCCAGTCATAACCTCACCAGGTGTTACAATTTAGGCATGCTAATGCTTTTAATTATCGTTAAACTTTTTAATATTTGTTCATTAATTATCATTATCGTTACTATTTGAGTACCCAAACTCCTATTCCTCTGTTCTTCTTTTGTGTCAGTCCAATTTTTTTATGCTGTTGAAATGTTATTCTTAAACACCATCATCAAGGTGAATTATTCATCGGTATTCATTTTAAATTCAGTCAACCAAACATCTCATCTACATTATAAAATTATTATTTGACTTAACAATTCAAATGTAAGTTTTGTAGAGTAAAACTATATATTTATTTTTAATGTAGATAAGGTGTGAAATTATTATTGATTGATTGACTTTAAAATGATTAATGTTTAAATATGGTGGGTATAGTAATCTTTGTAGCAAAACTCATAAATGAAAAAACTTGTTTTTTGTCAAGGGTATGGTGAAGATGTGGATAGTTTGTTTTGAAGGCAAGTATTAGTGGAATCAATGACTTATCCAAGCATAAGCTCTTGAATGTAATGCATGTGAATGTTTACGTGATGTGTTGCTATGATAACAAGTATAAAATGGAGAGGTCTCATCTTTGTAATAAGTGTAGGAGTTGCAAGTAATAAACACCAAAAACATAAGATTTTTTTCGCAACAAATTGTGCCTTGGACTTATCCATTGGCCTATCTATAGTGATTTTGTGTGATGGATTTGCTTACATAGAACAAGTTTCCTTTTTTTTGGAAGGAGGATAAGATCCGAAGTGTGATTCTTAACTAAAGAAATGCCTTACTCTTGCATGGCATCAGCCCCCTCAAGAATCTTAAATACCTCTCGAAAAAGATTGTGAATTTAAATGCCTTATGAATGTGCCCTCCTAGAGTCTAATGAATCTTCAACTTAATCCCC
The DNA here is from genome assembly GCA_007115665.2 of Sequoiadendron giganteum. Lineage (NCBI taxonomy): Eukaryota > Viridiplantae > Streptophyta > Pinopsida > Cupressales > Cupressaceae > Sequoiadendron > Sequoiadendron giganteum. The sequence goes on along the minus strand of CM021100.1, from coordinate 981,546,194 downwards.
TACTTCTTGTAGTGCCTGTTGAGCCCAAAGTGGACCTTAGGTTGAAGAATCAAAATGAGTCTTCGACCTCTAAATGTGTTTAGGTTAACCACACAAAATACCTTGCCATTAGCAAGGCATCAATGACGTAAAACACATATTGAATTCATCAAACATTAGTTGAATTAAATACACAAAAAAATGGAACAAAAAAAAAAAATGAACAAAATTTGGTGTACTTCAAAGTGGTTTCAAGGGTTTCCAACCCTTACAATGTGTTACAAATGCATATTTATAGGTCACATGATGTGGAAGACTACAAGTTAGTCCATCCAAAGGACACATAAAACATAATACATTAGAATGTGAAGAGTCACTTTGACTTGTCCTTACTACTCTAGTCTTTAATTATATTTTGCTCAAAATAGATGTGTAAATGAGTGTCACAAAGCTTGTGCACTCTGCGTTCTTAGTTCTATCTAGCATCTAGTTGCAATTGCTTCTACAAGTATACAATGAATTTATCCTCTACAATTTTCATGGCGTTAGGATCTAAACCATTGAAGTGAAAAAAATGAATGTCAACTTAAATGAAAATGTACAATAAATTTTCATGTACTTGCTTATATCCATCCAAATTCTTCTCTAAAACCTTACAAGTTATCCATATTCTCATGTCTAAAAATAGAACAGACAAAATTTACACATATATGAGACTCTCCCTTAATCCCATTGTCAAATTGATCTTTTAGAGTTTATGCAAAATTAAAAATTAAATGCATTCTAATCATTATACAAATTACATTCAATCTCATGCCCAAAATTATGCATATCTATCAAAGCATTCTATATAATATTACATGTTTGTAATCTTTCCTTGTAATCATTAAAATTTCTCCTAAACTTATAGGATTCCCTCCGATTTTGGTGATGTATAATTCTTTTCTATCCAGTATACCTTCATTCACCAATGTTTGGAAGTCCATCTTTACCATTTCAATATTGTGAGGGTAATCTATTTCAATAGTTGTTGACTCCTCATCCATGCTCTTCTCCAGTGTTTTCATAGTGTCTTCCTCTTTAATGAACTTATCACAAGTAGGCACCAGTTTCTCCATCATCCTATGTCCTAGCAAAGATAATTTTGCATTCCACATGCATAGGTAGACCCCACAATATCCTCTATGTCTCTAGTAGTAGGTATTTTCTTCTTTGTATATTGGATAAATTGTGAAGATGATGGAATGGAAGGATCACTAGGATCAACTAATTTCTTAATGTAAGTAGTGAGATACACCACTTTATATTTTAGCTCATAGTTGGTTGCTTTATCCTTCTCCATCTTTTGTATCATCAAGTTAGTATATGACTTGGCAGTTTTCTTGAATTCTTCCATGGATGTCTTGTAGACAAATAGTAGTCACTATATTGTTTGATGATTGTAGATTCACTTCAATTACATTTTATAATGGAGTACTACTTGTGTATTCCTAACTACTTGTATATATATAATTTAATTGATCTTACACTTGCTTTCTTTAAAGGTTGAGGCTTTAGAAACATTTTAGGGGAAGCACACTTAAGACTCTTTAATATATTTTTTGAGAAAAATAAGAGCACTTCGTGTACTCCCCCTATTTGAACTTCGTAATCTCCATTATTTAAAAAAAAAGTTAGTTGTTTAGAAAGTAAATTTTGAGAACTATGACTTGTTTTCGTTGCATCTTCAAATTTTGAGCATGACTCTTCAATTTTCCATCTAAGATTAGTTTTTATTGATTTCAGAGGAAAAAAAGTGGCCACTTTTTGACTCCCCATTGGTCCCTCATTTTAATGCACGTACTTCAATTAATTATTCAATTTGATCAATCCAACCAGTCAACCCTTAATCTTTGACGCTTGGAGCATTATCTTTCATCAATATTGATACACCCTATGTCCATATATACTTTCTTTGAAATGACATTGCTTGTTCTAGTTGCAACACCATTTCAAAGGGGAAAAATACAGATATTAAAATCATGTATACATTATTTTTTGTAATATCATCTCATGTTAACATTTAACACAATTACCACCTCCTAAATCCATTAAAATAAAGTTAGTCTTACCTTAAGTTCGTTACTTTATCACAATTGAAGTCATTAAACAATATGATATATTTAATTAATTTAATTTGGATATAATCTAAATTATCCAGTTAAATTACCTTAAAGCCTAAATTAAACCTCATAGGTTAATTTTCCAATCAAAATAGTTACTAAATAATCAATTTAGTTAACTCACCAATCAAACCCATTGACAAGTCAATTAATTTGGCTACTCAAGATCACAAATTAATTAATAAAATAAATATTTATCAACTCACCAATCAAAAGAATCGACTACCTAGTCACCTCCATCCAATTACCAAATTGATTTCTAATCTCCCCATCACATCAACCATTCATGGATCCAACTCATGATTCAAGCTTAAATCTCCACCATTCAATTTCCTCTCATTTTTTTTAATAAATTGGAGCTTAATCTTCTATTTTCACCATCTCAAATTAAGAAAATAGATGTTACAACATTGAGCAACAAATATCCCAAATTGTTTGAGCACATCCACTCCATCCATAATGGCAATTTGTATTAGTTTAGCATCTATGATTTTTTTCATTATTTTGATGCAATTTTTTATTGAGCTCAATTGGAAGGTGAGAGTTTGTGATTTTATTTGAAGTTTGATTCTTATTGTTTTACTTTCATTTTTGTAAATTTATTTTCAATTCACCTCTCACAAAAGGTACAAGGCTTGTCTTGTAGCTAAGGTTTTCTTATAGGTTGAAACTATTGACTACTCTAAGACCTTTGCCCCTATAGCCAATATGGATCCTATATGCTTATCCTTTATAATATTGTTACAACTCAAATATGGTTAGTTTTCTAGATGAACATGAAGAGTGCTTTCTTGCACAATCATATTTATGAGGAGATCTACATGTATTAGCCTCCTAGACTTGTGTAGGATGATATTCACTTCTTTGTAGGCTTTGACATTCATTCTAAAGTCTCAAACAAACCTCTTAGGCTTGGTATTAAAAAAGATTAATGGTTTCTTGCTTACTTCTAGTTTCACTCATTGCCCCTCATATTACACAATATATTCAAAGACACAAAGATATTATTTTGATATAATTATTATAAGTGGAGGATTTAATTCTCAATAGTAGCTCACCATCCACGCTTTAATATATTTAGCACACTTTGATGGAGACCTTTGACACAACTGATATTGGGCTTCTACATTATTTTATTAGTCTTCAAGTCCTTAGTCTATTGAGGGGATCTCTATTTACCAAAAAAAAATGCCATCGACTTGCTTCATCAATTTAGCATGGTTGATTGTAATCATGCTCCCTCAATATTTCAATGTGGTCTCTCTTTTACTATCACTTGTACCACACCTAGTGTTGATGGTGCTTTGTATAGATAATTGGCATTTTTTTGTGACACATACTCATACTAATATCACCTTCAGTATTGGATTTATCTCTCACCAATCCCATGATTCTCATGAGATTCATTAGAAGGTAGTCAAGCATATTTTGAGGCACATTTGGAGCACCACACATTTTGGCCTTCAATACACACTGGGAGTTTCTCAAGTGGTCAGCTTCATTGACTTAGATTGGGCCAATGATGTTGACACATATAATTCCACTTCTAGGTTCATTTTTTGCCTTGGTTCTGGTCTAGTTGTAGAGACTTTCAAGAAGCAATCTATTTTTGAATTATCATCCATTAAGGTTGAGTATCGAGGATTAGTACTTTCTAGCTAAGAGGTTCTATGGCTTCAATAGCTTATCACTAAGTTTGGTCTACCACTTGATCATCCTTCCATTATTTGGTGTGATAGCCAAAGTGTCATTCATATTTCTTGCAATCAAGTGGAGCATATGAGGATGATTCACATTGAGGTTCACTTACATTTCATTAAAAAATCAATCTATGATGATGTTCTCTTCTTAGAGTATTTATCTATTCAAGAGAAAGTTGTAGACATCTTCACTAATTTTCTTGTGTTGCCTTGTTATCTTGAGTTATGAAATATGCCTAGGGTCAAGGAAGTTGTCCTTGGGGGTTCATCTTAAGTCCTCCTTCCTTATATTTTATTGGAGTTGAGCCCTCATAATTGTCCAAAGATCACTTGCAATTAAAACACCCTATCATAGAAGAGATAAACAACTGATTTACTATAAAGCTTGAGATTTCATTAGATGCAAAAATGAATAATGATTGGCTATTATTATGTAATATACAATGAGAAATAAAACCCTAGATGCAACCCTAGGATAGGATTAAATTAGATCATGACACGTGTCTTAATTCTATGGCACAAGACACAAAAAAGACATGAATTGTGTAAGTTTAAGTATGCTAGTGTGAATAGAACCTAATCAAAACTAATTAGGTGATATATTATTTCCACACATATTTGTTTTCATTTTTGGAGAGTAGTTTTTTCTCACAAGGTTTCGTCTTTTTTCTCTTCACTTCTAAGAAATGTTATTTTACATGGGTATCTCATCAGGCTTAATTAATGGGACCCATTTTTTAGTGTTCATTTTTCTCTCTAAATATCACTTGGGTTCATGTTAGTGTGAAAAGTGGTTTTACCTAATTATTCACATCTACCTAGTTATCCTATTCACACTAATTCTTAAGCTCACTTAGAGACTTTTTAATTTTTTTGTCTCACCTCATGATTGCACTGCATGTGACTCACACTTGCACCCAGTGTGGCCACATGTGTCACCATTTTGGAGGGGTAGTGATCTTTTATTCCTACCTTCTTCCTCCTTGTCCTACATATACAAAAAAGCATATGTGCATTTCATTCACATTTTGTATAACTATTGACATTATAATTTTTTTGCTTAATCTCTTTGTAGAAGGATTATACTGTTATTCAAGGATCTTGTGGCCCTATGAATCTCTTGGTGAATCCAATATTATTGAGCTAAAGCTTGCTCATTTTCCTAGTGTATTATTTATCAAGTCCTTTTTATTGGCTCCAAAATGATTTATTTGGACATTTCTAATCATGGCTACCACTTTTGTGAGCATTTGAAAACTCTCAAACACTTTTTTTCGGTCTTGGATTTGGATTCATGATTTTTAAAGCCCTTTAGACTTGAGTCTTTTTGCTAGCGTATGATCCTCCTAAGAGGCTGGCCCAAAATCCCCAGTAAATATTCCCTAATCTAGCATTCTTTTAGAGTGGAAATAATATTTAGTATTTGGAAAGATAGAAACTCTTAACTCTTTGTTGGGTGTAATATTGATAGTCATTTCTCCATGTATTTTAAACCTATGACATGTTCCATTTTTTTAATGTAGATACAAGTGAAAGCTATTAAAGTTGCATTTGAGGTGGTCTATTTGTAAGTTCTTCTTGACCACTAAAGCAATACCCCTTATACAGTTGTCAAAGTACCATCAATCCCTCCTCATTCAAATAGGGGCCAATTCCTATTTAAGGGTGTTAGCATGACAAAAGTCAAAATGCTTGTAGATGTGATAGTTCTCATACTTCTCAACATAGAGATCATGGTCACAATGATCATGGTTGGTCCCAATCCACTCAATAGCATTCACCTTCATTTTGGCACCATTTTATAGGAACACTAGGTTGACCAAACATTAACAAATTCCCTTAGCTTTCCCTAGCCATTTCTCTTACTAGAGTTGCTTCTCAAGTTCCTAAGGACGTGCAAGCTAATAAGAATAATATTGATGGTGCCCCTTCTAGCTAAGAGTCTATTCTTGATCAATAGGAAAATATAAATATGTATTAGGATCCACCTACTACTACTAGTTCTATACCTCTAACTACTTAATTTTATTTTTCTCTTTGAATATGTATAAAACTTCACTTTACATAAACTTTAAGATATAACTATCTTGACTTTTTTTTTAATAATATATTATAAAAATATTTTATAATTAATAAAAATACCTATTTTATAAATATAAAAACTCATCAATAATTTAAAATTTAATCCCATTAAAACATTATTTTGAAATCCTTATGTTAGGTGTCAATTCATTTCCCTTCACAACCATATAAAAATTGCATAACAACTTAACATGGTTGGCAGTGCCTTTGGAAATCGATTCATATTTTCTTTTTAAATGTGTTTTTTATTGACTGTGGTATTATTTGGAATCGATCCACATATTGTTTCTAAAAAATTATCTGTAGTAGTGATTGGTTTGTAATTTAATGTCCACTGAAATTTGTTCCACATCTTATTAAGCAAAGCCACTTTGATGGTTCATCATGCTTATCCTGACCTTAGTCACTCTCACATGCTCAAACCGTAATATCTATTCAAATTCCCAAAACAAATAGAATTGTGAATTCCAATTGTTGGATCCCACGCGTTATTGATGTTTAGATATAAATTGCATATAAATAACAAATCAGTATTAATAAAAATATTGATTTGGTTATTCTAATCAAACAAGAAGAAGTTGCAGAAAACATATTACATCAAAATGGAGCATTCTGGGTTTTCCATCTTTAAATTTTTGTGTGTGCTGCTCATTCTAGCAAATTTACATCCAATCCTCTTGGCTGCACGTTTAGGTAAGCTCATCATTTTTTATCTTCTTCCATGTTTAACAAATAATAAGAATTCTCATCTTTTGGATTCAGCTGCCAAGTTAGAAGATTTATGGGTCATCTGCCAGGCTAAAATCTTATCTCACAATCTGGGTATCTCCACTGCATCTAAATTTAGAAAAACATTTTAACTAAGCAGCAGAAATTTAGAAAAACCCAGTATTATCCATATTAAATGTTTTATAATGCATGAATTCTCAAATAAATGATATTGCATTATAGGTGACTGCAAACTATCAATCTTAAAATCTAAGCATGAACTTTAAAAAGATAACAATTGCTGAAATGATTTCTGGATTGGATTGTGTGATAATTTTTTGGTATTTTTCGGATCACACTCTGTGATCCATCATCAGGATGAGAAAAGAGCACAAGGATATCTTATCCTTGTGCTCTTTTCTCATCCTGATGATGGATCACAGAGTGTGATCCGAAAAATATGTTGATGCAAAAAATTATCACACAATCCAATCCAGAAATCATTTCAGCAATTATCAATATGAATTGTGGAAACTTATTATCTTTGAAAGATACCAATTGATAGGTTTATGTTGTATGTGGCAGTAGCCGACAGGTGTAAAGCAGGGAATATTGAAGTGAGTTGGGATGATCGGTCTGATGATTATGCACCATTTCAAATAGAAGTGGAAAATACCTGCAAATTCTGTGACGCCCACAATGTTACTCTGCGTCTGCGAATGATGGCAATAGGAGTATTGGATCCAGTGTATGAGAACGTTATTGTAAACAATGGTAAATCTATTCATCCTGGAGAAAAGCTGGCATTCACCTATCGTGTGAACTATATAGCTAATATAGGTGCTGCCCAACCAATAGCTCAATTTATCAACTGCACTAAATAAGGCCTTCAATTCGAAACAATAAGCCAAGCATTCTATGAAATTAGATGAGTGGTAGTTTGCATTGCCTAATTTTCCTCTCATGAGATGAGAGGATTATTTAGGTATCTTTATACTTTAATAAAACTCCTTTTCTGGATTTATTCCTTATTGGGTGTTCTTTAACATGCTGTTATCCAAATGGTTTCCAAGTTGAATCTTGGAAACTTAGCTTGCGAAAAATATTTTGTTCCTGATTTAATTGACTTGTGGATTGATGCATTGCAGGGATTTGTTCTTCCATCATATGTGCATATATATTTGAGTAGCGTGGGTATTTTAATTGTTTTAAATAAGTATATAAATTTAAAATATATTTATTAAAAAAAGTGTTTATATTAGATTTGTGATTTAAGTTAGATGTTTTAGATTGATATTTTTTTATTTTATTTTATTTTAGGTAGATATATAAAAGATATCAATATTATTTTATTAAATCTTTAATTTTTCTAGCTTGTCATATTCAATGACAATTATAATGGCAATAATGAGATTGTAATGGTATGGTAATACAAATTTGATGGTTGTTTACAATTCAAGTCTTTATTACTTTCAATCATGGGTGGTGATAGTGTGAGAAATTATGCAAATAATATAATTAGATTATTCCCATAAAATATTACAATCCCCTTATTGTCATTGTAGTTACAATTGGGTATAACAAGTGCAATAAAGTTTTAGCATGTAAAGAATCATCAAATTTATGTTAATCACCCATAATTACGTGTGATAAAGGTTCAATGATTTTGGTGGTATCTAATCACTTCTTAGCAACCCCTTAATATTAGTGTAGTTACCCTCTTGACATAATAAATTCTAGATTTAAACTTTCTAGAAATTTGTAATGATGACATTTGCATTCTCATACCATTCTTTTGGTTGGTTATGTGGTGAAGTTGTTTTTGTATGCCGATGATCTTATCCTAATCTCTAAAACTGCTCATGGTTTGAAAGAACTTTTGAAGGCCCTGGATCTCTTTTGTCAGGATGTTGGGATGCAAGTGAACACTTCCAAGACCAAAGTTATGATTTTTTTCCCTAAGGAAGAAAATGAATCAAGATATATTTCTTTTTGAAGGTAATCCTTTGGAAATAGTGAAAGAATACAAATACCTTGGGATTGATTTTCACTATAAGCTCAATTGGGAGACTAGTAGAAATAAAAGGATACAAGGGGGCTAGAAGGCTTCTTTCTTACTCCAAAACAGGTGTCGGAAGGTTGAGCTTTGGGATTGGAAAACCAAAAAAACCCTCTTTGGTTTGTTGGTCACACCGGTGGTTCTCTATGATTGTGAGGTGTGGGGAAGTAGCATGTCAAATCATAGATGGAGACAACTTGAAAGAATCCAAAAGCATCTAATCACGTGCAACCTCAAAGTCAAAACTACAGTCCCTTATGATATTCTCTTGGTTGAATCAGGAACCTTGCCTTTGGAGGCATTAGCTATAACCCGATTGCTAAACTACCTAAAGAAGGTTGAAAACATGGATAATCACCGCTGGCCCAAAATAGTTGTGGAGGAGGTTTTAGACTGCGGGAAGAAAACGTGGATGAAGCAAAATAACAAATGGATAAGAAAATGGAGCATCAATTTGCACGAGTGCCCCAACACCAATGTGGAAATAAAAAAGTATGTCACAGAAAAATTCAGGACTGCCATGTGGACGAAGTCGATTGGATGAAAGAAAACTCACTATGTCAAAGAGTTCAACCCAACTTGGGAACACGATGAGAAAACTTATTTGGGAGCTGCTATTAAAGGTAAAGCAAGGATGTTAATAGCTCAGTTGAGGACTGGATCACATCATCTTAGATGTGAAACCAGAAGGTGGACAATGCCTAAGGAAGTGTGGGAGGATAGAATTTGCATATTTTTTAGAAAAGGGGTGGTGCAGACTGAATGACACTTTATCATGGAATGCACGGCTTATGAGGATATATGTACTCAGTATGAGGGCAACTTAAAGGCTGACAACTTGCATGAGTTATTTGAGGAAGAAAGGATTAGCAAGACAGCTAGTTTTTTGGTCAAAATTCATAGCAGAAGATCCAACATTGAAAAGAATCTGGAAATCTCTTAGCTTTTTGGCCCTTGGTCCCTTAGACTGTTTGGTCTCATGGACGTCATTAAAATCTCATTCATTCATTCATTCATTCATTCCCTATTTAGCTTTGTGTTTATCTTCAGGTAATTAATGTCTTGGTACATGTATATAGTGACAAATGGAATGATCTTGTGCAAAGTTGGGCTCATTATTATAGCCTTCTCCATTTACACACACACTAATATATTCTTCGTATCCTCCTACTTATTACACCTATCTATGAACTTGTCTCCATTTAGCCATTTTCCACCTAGATTTGACCTTGTCATCTTAGAACACGTCTAGAGTCATAGGGATGAGCACATAGTTGTGATCTTGTTCCTTTCCAATTTAAAATTTAAAATTGATAGATTTAGGGCAAGTCCCCATGGCTACTTAGCTTATTTTGGCTAGCAATCATTGTTCAAAATTTTAAGCAATTGTTTCTAGAGTTGGTGGGCCCATGAATATTTATTTTTAAGTAGTAATCTTAAATGTATATTAATAGTATTAATAACAATTTGTGCAATTAAAATTTGGAAGAAAAAATTGGAGGCAAATATTAAAAAAGACCCGAAATTAAATTTGTGGAGTGACATGGCATTTTTGGCAATATGTAGTTGTTGCTTATTTCTAGCCCCTCCTTTTTTCCATAATTTATTTTCAATTCCTAAACAATAGTTGCTCCATTAAAATAGGGAAATATTTTAAATTATCATTTTTCTCATAATTAAAAATTTGCATGAAAACACTTCAACTACTCAAATCTAAGTGGAAAAAATACTTAAGTAGCCACATGGGGACATGAGGTTACCCCCTTCACTCTTCCACCTTATGCTGGATAAACACATGTTTGGTACTTGTACTTGATGCTATGTGCTAGTATTTAATATCACTTAACATACGTATTCTTATAATTATGTTGATCTCCTAATCAAGCATTATATATCTTTCGAGTGATCCATACTGGCATATTTCAATTTGTGCATAAACAGGGTAAACAATATATGCATGTAGGCACTTTCCTAATATTTTGATCTTGTTAAGTTTTGGGGGTTTAATCTAGGAGAACTCATCTCCATATGACTAATTGATATTCTATTTTAAGTATTTAAAAATACTACTAAGTACCTAGATGTTTAGGATGAGTACAATAGAAGATCCCACATCAAGAAAAATTGTAGAGAATAACACTATTGACCGCCAAGATGAGTCTAGAGCTCCAGTACAAATCTATGACCATGAATTTATCCCAAATCCATGAACCTAACCTCTTACATTGCAAATATGTAGTTTAGGCTTTGAAGCAACACACTAATAGAGAATTACTATTTTCAAGTCTAACATAGATAGATTCTAGAATCTCATCCATTTGATATTCATTCTTTGATTATTGAGTTGGGTGTCACATTCATACCATATATAGTTAATCTAGTCTATTTTTTCTTATTTCATTGAACTCCCTAAGGAAAATTTAATATTCATTTTCATTGTGGTGAACTCGTCTAATTCTACACATCCCAATTAGCCCAATGGGGTTTTGAACCTTGGTGGAAAGAACAAAAATACCATGATTTAACCAAAACATTATACCATGAACAACAAATTATCTCCTCTTTTTAGCATATATCTTAGGTACTTATCTTTTTAATAAAAAAGTGTATGCCTTTATTTATTTATAACCCTCATAATTTCAACAAAACATTTCATTTTCACAACTATCACATCCATTTCTAAATTGAAAATCTTGTATGAATTTTAATAAGAAGTAATGAAAAATAAAAGACATTAAAATATTTTTATACTATCATAATTTAGTAGTGATTCCTAATGGATAATATAAGTGAAAATATATATGTAAATACTTAGTATATGTTTATACATAATTGTTTATATATGTATAGGTATATTATATAATTATATTTATATATGTCTATATAATATGTTTATACATATATTATGGACACATATTATATACCTATTGTTGGCCCTGTGGTCGACGTTGTACCAAAAGATTGACCTGTTAATGCTTGATACAACTGTCAGAGTTAACAAATCCACGAGAGGCAGTTAGTCCATGTCACAAATCCTGAGGGGAGCGTTGACAATCTGCCAACAATCTCCCCCTTAGCGTTACCTGGGGGGATTCGAACCCGACACCTTTGGCTATATGATAGCAATTGTTGGCCCCACGATTGTTGTTGCACCAAAAGATCGACTTGTTAATGCCCGATACAACTTCCATAGTAAAAATATCCACGAAAGGTAGTTAGTCCATGTCACGAATCTTGAGGGGAGCGTTGACCATCTACCAACACCTACATATGTTTATATATATTATTGACATGTTTATGCATATATGTTTGTATGTATATTTATATTTTATATTGCATGCTTAAAGGTATGCTTATGTGTTTATATAATAAATTTATATTACATTTATTTATATTACAAATATATTATAGGGTAAGTGCACTAATTTGTAACACAATTTCGGTGCCAAATTGCAAAAAAAACCCGTAATAGGTCATATTGCGCTCACCAAATTTGCAACTCGCCAAATAGGCTTGGTAATACCGAGCCTATTTGGCGCTCTCCAAATGGCTTTACCATTTGGCGTGCGCCAAATGGCTTGAATTTTGCAATGAGTGAATAAGTGTGAGTTCTCTTTCTTTTTTCAATGAATTTTGGAATGCATTTTTCTAAACTCTTTTATTTTTGCTTTCTCTTCCAGGGAAACTATATACATGAAATAAACATTTAAGTATAAGTTGACATTTACATATGGACATTTACTTTCTTATATTTTAAGTTATATTACATGTATATAGGCAGGATGTTTGAGAGTGGTTTCAGATCTCTAGGAATTATAATGCAAATTCTAGTTTTTGGAAGATTTTAAAAATTACAGACAGTCAAATTTCAGTAATCAACAATTCAAATTTCAGTAATCAGGAGGTCAAATTTTAGTAGTCAACAAGTTGTATCATCTTTTTCTCTCCTTCTCTCTACTCTCTATCTCTCCACTCCCCCTCTCTCTCTCCCTTCCTCTCTCTCTCACACACCCCTCTATCTCCTCCCTACATCTGCCTCCCTCCCTCCCCTCTCTACTTCTCTCTCTACATCTCCTTCCCTCTCTACTTATTTTTATCTCCCCTCTCTCTCTCTTTACCTACCTCTCCCTCCATCACTTTGTATCTCACTTATGTCTCCCTCCCTACCTCTTTCCCTCTCTACTCTCTATCTCTCCTCTCCCTCCCTCTACCTACATCTCTCTCTCACTCTTTATCCATCTCTTCCCCCACTTTCTCTCTAACTCTCTCCTCTCTATCTCATAATTCTCTCTCCCTCCCTCTCACTTTCCCCTCTCCATCTCTCTCTCTCACACACACAAACCTCTATCTCCCTCGCTAACACTCCCTCCCTCCATCCTTCCCTCTCTACTTCTCTCTATCTCTCCTCTCCCTCCCTCTCTCGACCTCACCCTCCCTCCACTTCTTTTTGTATCTCCTCCCAATCTCTCTCACTATTGTCCCTCCCTCCCTCCCCCTCTTTCTCTCTCAATTGATCTTTTTCTCTATCTCACCATTCTCTCTCTCACTCTCACACACACCTCTATCTCCCTACCTATCCCTCCCCTCTGTACTCTTTATCTCTCCTCTCGCTTTCCCTCTCTATACATACCTCTCCCTCCATCACTCTCTCTCTCCATCCCTCTCTATCTCACTTATGCCTCCTTCCCTACCTCTTTCCCTCTCTACTCTCTATCTCTCCTCTCCCTTCCTCTACCTACCTCTCTCTCTGTCTCTCCATCCCTCTCTTCTCTCTCACTCTCTCCTCTCTATCTCACCATTATCTCTATCTCTACCTATCACCCCCTCCTCTCTAAATCACCATTCCCTCTCTCCCAGTTTCCCTCCTTCCCTCTCACTCCCTCCTCTCTAAATCACCATTCTCTCTATCCCACTTTCCCTCATTCCCTCTCTATGTCTCACTTATCCCTTTCTACCTCTCCCTCCCTCTCTCTCTTTATCTCTATTTCGCATTCTCTCCTTACTTCTCTACTCTCTATCTCACCACTCTCTCCATCTCACTCTCCCTCCTTCCCTCTCTCCCTCCTATCCATCCCTCTCTCCTTCCCTATCTACCTACCTCTCCCTCCACTACCTACCACTCTCTCCCTCACCCCTCTTTCTCTCTTACTCTCTCCTTCCCTCTCTACTCTCTATCTCTCCCCCCTTCCCTCTCTAATCTCTTTCTCTCTCTCCCCCTTCCTCTCTCCCCTCATTTTCTCTCCTCTCACTCTCTCTCCCTCTCACACACACTCACCTCTATCTCCTCCTTTCCTCTCCCACCATCCCTCCACTCTCTACTTCTCTCTATCTATCATCTCTCTCTACATCTCCTTCCCTCTCTATTTATATTTATCTCCCCTCTCCCTCTCTTTAGCTATCACTCCCTCCATCACTCTATATCTCAACTATGTCTCCTCCCTACCTCTTTCCCTCTCTACTCTCTTTGTTTCCTCTACATCCCTATACCTCTCTCTCTACCCTCTCTCTCTCTCTCTCACACACACACACACACACACACACACCTCTATATCCTCCCTACCTATCCCTCCCTCCCCTCTCTACTTCTCTCTATCTCTCCTCTCTCTACATCTCCTTCCTTCTCTACCTATATTTATCTCCCCCATCCCTTTTTTTAGCTACCTCTCCCTTAATCACTTTGTATCTCACCTATGTTTCCCTACCTACCTAGGGTTGAGGGATTAAGGGTCAAGGGTTGAGAATTGAGGGTTGAGGATTTAATGTATAGGGTAGAGGGTTTAAGGGTTGAGGGTTGAGGGTTGAGGGTTGATGGTAGAGGGTAGAGGGTAGAGCATAGAGGGTCTAAGGGTTGAGGGATTAAGGGTTGAGGGTTGAGGGATTAGGGTAGAGAGTTTACTTGGGTTTAAGGGTTTAAGGGTTGATGGTAGAGGGTATTGGGTTTAGGGTAGAGGGTATCGGGGTGAGGGTTGATTGTTTAAGGGTTTAAGGGTTGAGGGTATAGGGTTGAGGGATTAGGGTAGAGAGGGAGGGAAGTATGGAGGGATAAGTGAGATAGAGAGAAGGAGAGAAGAGGAGAGAGGGATAGAGATATATTAGGGTTGAGGATCCAATGTATAGGATAGAGGGTATAGGATTGATGGTTTAGGGTATTGGGTTGAGGGTAGAGGGTAGAGGGTAGAGGGTTGAGGGTAGAGGGTAGAAGGTTTAAGGGTTTAAGGTTTAGGGTTGAGGATTTAGGGTTGAGGGTAGAGGGTTTAGGGTATAGGTTTAAGGGTATATGGTTGAAGGATTATGGTTGAGGTTCTAATGTATAAGGTAGAGGGTATAAGGGTTGAGTTTTTAGGGTTTAAGGGTTGAGGATTAAGGGATTAAGGGTTGAGGGTTGAGAATTGAGGGTTAAGGGTTTAATGCATAGGGTAGATGGTAGAGGGTTTAAGGGTTTAGGGTTTAAGGGTTGAGGGTCAAGAGTTTAAGGTTTAGGGTAGAGGGTTGAGGGTATAGGGTTGATGGATTAGGGTTTAGGGTCCAACATATAGGGTACAAGGTATAGGGGTTGAGGTTTTAGGGTTAAAGGTTTAGGATTGAAGGTAGAGGGTTGAGGGAATAGGGTAGAGAGTTTAATTGGGTTTAAGGGTTTAAGGATTGAGGGATTAGGGTTGAGAGTATTGGGTTGAAGGTAGAGGGTAGAGGGTTTAGGATTTAAGGGTTGAGGGTTGAGGGTTTAGGGTATAGGGTTGATTGTTTAAGGTTTTAAGGGTTGAGGGTAGAGGGTTGAGGGATTAGGGAAGAGAAGGTGGGATGGAGGGAGGGAGAGATGGAGGGAGAAGTGAGATAGAGATAAGGAGAGAAGAGGGAGGGAAAAAGATAGATGAGGATTGAGGATCCAATGTATAGGGTAGATGGTTGAGAATTGAGGGTATAGGGTTGATAGTTTAGGGTATTGGGTTGAGGGTATAGGGTTTAAGGGAGATTGGAGAGAGATAGATGGATTGAGTGAGTGAGAGAGAGACCTAAGAGAGGGAGAGGGGGTAGGATGGAGAGACTTGAAAGAGAGATAGAGGGAGGGAGTGGGAGAGAGACAGAGGGAGGGAGGGTTAAGGGTAGAGGG
>CM021100.1:981261365-981530376 GCA_007115665.2 Sequoiadendron giganteum | reverse complement strand
AGAGATATAGGTAGAGAGAGGGAAAAGAGAGATAGAAAGAGGGAGAGGGAGAGAGGAGAGATAGAAATAGGGGGAGGGAGGGAGAGATAGAGAGAGTAGAGAGGGAGGAGAGAGATAGAGAGAGGTGATAGGGAGAGAATTAGAGAGGGAAAGAAGGTGGAGATATTCAGAGAGAGGAGGCAAGGAGGGAGAGAGAAATAGGTATAGAGGGACAATTAGGTAGAGAGAAGTAGATATGAAAGGAGATATATAGGGAGAGGTAGGGATGGAGAGAGAGGTGAGACAAAAATAGAGAGAGGTCTAGGTAGATAGAGGGAGGAGGAGATAAAGATAAGTATAGAGGGAAGGAGAGAGGGAGGAAGAGGTAGGTATGGAGAGAGAGAGGTGAGAGAGATAAGAGAGAGAGGGAGGGATAGGTAGGGAGAGAGGGGTGAGATAGAGAGAAATAGAGTAGAGAGGGAAGGGGAAAGAGAGAAGTGAGATAGGTGATAGAGATGTGTGATGGAGCTAAAAAGTACAGAGATAAGGAGGAAGGTGGAGAGATTGAGAGGGAAGGAGGGGGGAGAGAGAAAGATGTATAGAGGGATAGGTTAGATAGCGAGAAGTAGAGATCAAAGGTGGGTGAAAGGAAGAGAGAGGGGGAGAAAGAGAGGTGAGATAGAGAGAAGTAGAAAGGGAAGGAGAGAGAGGGGGAGATAGAGAAAATTAGAGAGGGAGGGAGGGAGGGAGAGAGAGATGGACATGTAGAGACATAGTTCTTGAGCTCAAGGAAGATATTGTTAGATAAAGGGATTAAGATGGTGAGAGAGAGAGAGGTCTAGAGAATAAGAGATGAAAATGAGTAAGATAGAGAGAGAAAGATGAAATTTGACCTCCTGAGTACTAAAATTTGACCTCCTGATTATTAAAATTTGACTAAGTCTGAAATTTTTAAGATCTTCCTAAAACTAGAATTTGCATTATAACTCCTAGAGATTTGAAACCACTCTCAAACATCCTGCCTATATATACATGAAATATAACTTAAAGTATAAGAAATTAAATGTCCATATGTAAATTTCAACTTATACTTAAATGTTTATTTCATGTATATAGTTTCCCTGACAGAGAAAGCGAAAATCAAAGAGTTTACAAAAATGCATTCCAAAAGCAATGAATGACATTTGGTGCTCGCCAAATGAAGCAACCCATTTCGCATGCTCCAAATAAGTTGCATTGGAAAATACCAACCCTATGGGTTGGATTTTTCATTGGGCATCTGACCCAAAGGTTTGGACAACCATTTCATGAAAATGACGTGATTTTTTGAAAGGGTGCGAAATTTCTTCATATTTTCGTCTGTGCTCCCCGTCTCATTTGCAATTCTTTCAATGCAAGTTTATAAAAAAACCGTGATAGTGTTAACCTCTCTCTTAGCTATCTAAATATTAAAAAAAAAAATCATTTTGATTTAGTTAAGGTTTTGATCCATGGCTTCTATTGTAAATGCCTTCGTTTTTGGTCAAAAACCAACATGTGCTAGGTTTACGATAGATTTTTACTCGTTCATCGGAATGCGCAACAAATTACATTTTTTGAAACTAGACTCCATTCTACACATGATGAAAAAAAAAAAATCAATTTTTTTGCAAAAAATTTGGAGGGGAGCACGCTCAAATTTCAGCTTTTCAGGATGTGTCCACTTTGAAAATTCATAAAATATTATATATTCATTAAAAAAATTATCCGAAAGAATGAGGATAAACTACATGGTGTTAGTTATTTTCTCACTGTTGGGATTTTTGAAATTCTAAAAAAAAATTAATCAAAAAGGGGGGAGCCCTCAGGCACTATGCTAATTTTTTTTATAAAAACAAGACCTGTTTTGCCCTCCCTTGAGACCCTTAATCTTCATTAATTTCAAAAAAAAATAGTAGCTTAAAAACTAGACTCGGAGCACTTCAACTTTTGTTGTTGCCGCATCTTGAAATTTTGAGCATAACTATCTTCATTTTCTCGTGCAAATCAGATTTTGCTTATTTCAGAAAAAATGAAAAATAATTTTTTTTTTTTTAAAGTGGCATCTTAAGAGCCAAAATTGTGTCACGAATTGGTGCACTTACTCTATATACCTGTTGGAGTTGATATTGAACCCCCACAACTCCCAGTGATCCTCTACAACCAAAATGTCTAACACGCACAAGAGAAAAAAGCAACGATTATGTGCTATGAATTAATCTGAATTAATTCTAAATGAATGATTACAATGTACAATGAATGATAAAATCATAAAATTAAACCCTAGATGAGGATTGCATTAGATTGTGACAAGGGTCTTAATCTCATACAATGAGACAACTAGACCTATAATGAGCCCAATCTAATTAATAAAAAAATACTCCTAAATTTAGCTTAAGTGAATAAAGTAATAAGGGACTTAATAGTTAATTAAAGATTTATTAATTTTATTAATTTATTATCCTAATTACTCCAACACCCCCCTTTCAGATCAACTTAGGGAGAAGCTATAAATCCTCAGTTAAGAATGCATGGATGGGTCCTAGATACAAGTCCTGATGAGGTACCCGTGTACAAATAAATGAAATCTCTCATAACTAGAGAATGGAGAAAACTATAAGGGAAAAACTTCTCTCTAAAAGAGAGAATGAAAAACTACACTAATAAGAGAAGGATAGAAGGAGGACTCAATGTGAACCCCCAAGGACTGCTTCTATCACACAAGTATAATAGATATCCCCCAATAAGAGAGAAAATGAGGATGTGAATCCACCCATAAAGAAATAGCTCTTATGTCAATGACAAATTCCTGAAGACATAATATAATTCACTACCTACAAACAACATTTCTCCTCTTAGGAAGAAATAGATCCACTAGTGATTGGAGAATCCAATCTAAAAAGATGGGTGATTCTAGAATCCAAGTCCAAATGACGTGTATCTCTGAAAAACTACTCAAGTGTCCACATGTCAGAAAGTGATGATGTCGATCTAGAATCTTATGAAGACTAATGTAGAGCAAGCTCCAAAGATGATGAAAATGATGGTGGGCTAACAACGGTGATGTGGTTGTCAGTAAAGAGGAGATGAAATTCCTCAAAATAATCCTCCAGATCTACAGTATAGGACTCCACAAACAATGATGATATGTCTGCAAGATACGAATCCCAAGTAGTTGTGTTTGGAAGATGTATGTCCTATTGGATTGAATCAATATGGGCTAAAGATGTGGTGACATCAACCCGATTAGGAACAATAGAAGATGATGATGTAGTCTCGATTTGTAGAGTGGTAACATGAAGACAAGTCTATGAACCATCAGAATATGCAAGACCTGTAATATACTCAAGCTCCTCTAAAGTATCGTCATTAAAGGGTATGGAATCTGCATTTGCAAGAGGGATGAGACAATCTATAGTATGATCCTCTGGGTATGGAGAGATATGAGGGTCTCCATGGATCTCCCAAAGTTGTGTCCAAAGCATGTGGGGACAATCAATATCCGATACAACACACGTAGTGTCATAATCAACACTAGAACATATAACCCCTACAATATGATATCAGATGATACCCCATGTTGATAAAATCCCTACTGTGTCTGGTGTAGGTATAGGTCTATATAAATTAGGCAAAATATCAAGCCACCTGAGATGTGTCAAGATTCCTTATCCAAGTTGATCATGGAAGGATGAACAAAAAACCCTTGATGCTTCCTCAAATGAAAAAATCAAAGACTAAAACCCTCAGTACTGATAAACTAGATCAAAATATGTTATCCAACGCAAATAGATCCTTTCTAGGTGCCAAGATGTCCAAGTAATTAATCAACATGTGAAATCATAAAATATTGAATAAAACGTACCTGAGACAGATTCTAGAAAATGTGGATGGATGGATCTAAAGAGCTTTGAAATACCTTTCCAACACCACTAGAATCATAAAAATCGAAGATACATGTAAAAATTTATGAGCTCAAAAGCGTAAAATGAAGATCAAAATTTGACTGAGAATAATAGGAACTAGTAGCAAAATCTGATAACGAAACCTATACCATTGGAATGTGCTCAGAACCAACTTTTTGATGATATCTCGTTTGCTCAATTTTGACGTTTGCACAAGTTATGCCAAAAAGAAAAAATAGCTCCTTTAGAGCAAATGAAGGCTAGGAGGGGGCTTGGAGGGCTCATACAACTGACATCAAGTAATTCACTGCATTAAATTTGGAGGTCGTTTGGCCGTCACACATTCTTGGAATTTTCTTTTTGTTGCCAAAAAAAACATCAGTTGCTACTAAAATTAGATTTCTTGGTATATGTTGATGCCTTGTCGGAATATGCTTTTTGTTCCTAGAATCTATGGAGGGAATATTTTTGTGTCATATTTATGAGTGCTAAATTTTTGGGCGACCAAAGATTTTTTTTTATTGGCCTGAATTTCTAAGGCACTGACGGAATAGCTCGTCGTTGCAATTGAAATTTTGCAGTGTCATTGGGAATGTGGGAGGCTCATCGTCGGTGGAGAAAGGCCAGTAGTTGGGCCTTTAATAGTCACCCTTGTACAACCCTCAGCTAGGGTACTGCATGCATAGTACCTTGTGCCTGTAATTTATTTTTTTGTTTTTTTATTTGAATTTTCAAAAAAATAATATTTTTTTAATCTTTTTGAAAGCTTTTTTATTGCAAGTAAAAAATTGAAAACCTTGTAATTTTTTTTCTAATCAATGAATTTTTTTTTGAAAAAACAAACCCTGTACTTGTTGTGCACGATGATCGAGAATAATTAATGGTAGATTTGGGCCCAAATTTGTATGGATCTACGTGCCCTTAAAAAAATTGACAAATTTTTAACTTTTCCAAATTCAACAAAAAGACGGGCATTCTTTATGTTTTTAGTCATTCTGAACACAACGGTGATGTCTATTCGCCTCAGGATGAGCCAATTTTTCCTTCAAGGTCAGATCTCTCAAATTTTAGACAAGAAGTCATAGATCTAGTGCTCTGATACCATGTTGGAGTTGATAATGAACCCCCATATAGCTCCTAGTGATCCTCTGCAACCAAAATGCCTATCACACACAAGAGAATAAAGCAATGA
Source organism: Sequoiadendron giganteum (assembly GCA_007115665.2). Classification (NCBI taxonomy): domain Eukaryota; kingdom Viridiplantae; phylum Streptophyta; class Pinopsida; order Cupressales; family Cupressaceae; genus Sequoiadendron; species Sequoiadendron giganteum. Next base: position 981,525,282 of record CM021100.1, on the reverse strand, counting down.
TTATGTTATGCAACTAAGAGAGGAAAGAGATTGATCCAGCAAAGTATTGATTATGTGTTATGAATTAATCTAAATTAATTCTGAATGATTGATTACAATGTACAATGAATGCTTATAAAAGAATAAAATCAAACCCCAGATGAGGATTGCATTAGATTGTGACAAGTGTCTTAATCTCATGCAATGAGACAACTAGACCTATAATTATCCCAATCTAATTAATAAAAAACACTCCTAAGTTTATCTTAAGTGAATAAAGTAATAGGAGACTTAATAATTAATTAATGATTAAATAATTATTAAGTGATTATCCTAAAAAAATTGGTACATTACATGATTATCCTAATTACTTTAACAATACCCACCTATATATATATGGTAGTATGGTAGTTTTTTTTTTTTTTTTTTAAATTCTCTTTACTCATCTCCCCACCTTTTATTTGGCTTGATTTGCACTCATATTTCACATATTTTTCTCTTCTTAATGATGGATCACTGAGTGTGATCCGAAAAGTCGAAAGAAAAACAGACACGGTTGAATCCAAAAGCTTACATCTAACTTAAATGATAATACTCAAGTCATAGTATTTTTTAAAATTTAATAACTGAATTAACAAAGACTTGTTTTGAAAGTTGACTAAATTTATGAACACATATTAATTAAATTTATTTATTCTATGATATTTATAGTTAAAAAGAATTAATGTATTATTTTAAATCATATTTTTGATAAATAAGTTAAATATATTCAAGTCATGGTATTCTTAAAATTTTGATAGCTTGGACTAACAAAGACTTGTTTTGAAAGTTGACTAAATTTATAAATATCTATAAATTTAGTTATTCTATAAATTTATACTTAAAAAAGGACCAATGCACTAATTTAAAATCACACTTGTAATAAATATGTTATTTGATTGGACCTAAAAAATAATATGAAACTTAGGAATTAGAGTATTGAAGATAGCTATAAAACCCTATTTAAATTTAGATGATTGAGTTGTTTTGTTTTTTAGCTTTTTAATTTAAGTCTTAATATATGCAATTAATAGTTAGTTAATTTTGTTAAATAATTTAATTTCAATTAGTGTTAATAATTTTTTCAAGCTTTTGAAATTCTAGTGTTTATATAAATTGAATGTTAGTTAAACTATTTTTTCAAGTTTTTAAATTGAATATGCAATTTTTTTTATTATTCTATTTCTTAAAATTAATTTATTGTGCAATATAATTAGTATTTTTTAATTATTTTAATTTAATAAATATTAAAGAAGATTTGAAATCAAAACCACTCACAGTGTTTGGTATTGACAATGTTTTTAGTTCATAATTACAAGTCATGTCATCACATTTGAACTACTACATACAACACCAAAGATAACTGCATTAGTGACATCGTGTTGGCATTAGTTGTTATTGATATCAACCCTTGAGGAGAATGTTGCATATGCTTGGGATATTGTTGGTTGTGATGTCAACACTTGGTGAAGTTATCAACACTTGGGAAGATTGTTGCATTGTTGTTTGGCATTGGTTGTCACTGTTGACAACATTGGTTGTAGTTGTTGACAATATTTTATTTGCATTGTTTGTTATTATTGGCAACTGTAGACACGTAAAAAGTCTTGATTGATACTATGCATCTGATTCTGATAAATTAACACCATTTCTTCTGAAATCACGTCGAACTAGCCAATTAATTAAATAATCAACATTATTTAGTTAAGATCAGCAAATTCGGCTATTAATCAAATAATTAAATTTATTGATTAATTCACCTTTCTTCTAACTAATGTTCATCTTATTTAATTAAATCCCCCAAAGTCTTCTCATTTGATTAAATAAATCAAATCTAATGTTAGAATCTTCTAATCCATTCCAATTAATTAATTTTGAATTAATTAATCATAAATCACTTTCTAATCAGCATTAATAAATCCTCCAGCTTTTAACTCCTCAAGAGTTAAATCAACCCATAGTCAACTAACCAAGTTGCACATGAAATTCATTTCCTTTAATTAACTAATTCCTCTATTTATCCTCACAATGGCATATTCCAAGGAATATTCCTCTCAACCACCCTCTATTCAATTTCCCTCTAAAGATTTCAAAAATCTCTTACATCCTCAATAACTCCTCTTACATTTTCAATAACTTCTCTTACATCCTTTCAAATCCTCAACTACATTCATTAAATTCTTCTAACAACTTTTCAAAGCCTCTTACATTCTCATTTATTCCTCTTACATCCCCCTTTCCTCAACACATTTTCCAAAATGTGCTCCACCTTCCTCCAATAGAATTGTGACAAGTGTCGCATTCTCATTGGCTCCCATTTTATCCCACATTCAACAATTTCTCATTCTTCAACCCTTGAGTTCTATAAATAGAAGCATTCTCTTCATGATATGGATCCACAACTTCAAACATTATCACTATAGGCATTTTCATTCATAGCATTCCATCATCTTCATCATTTTAGCTAAGTTTCATCACTATTTGGAGTCAATCTCACATTTGGAATCATCAACATCTTCAAAGTTTAACATTTGGGATTGGGAAAGAGCTTCTTTTCACATCAAAGGAGCACTAATCCCCCTATGGGATGAAGGTTTAATTGATTTAGATAGGTTTACATGCTTTGATTTGTTTATTTCATGTCTTTACCATGTTTTCTTGTCTTTCTTGATCAAGAATCTCATAGGGAGTGCTTTGTTTGATTTCTAACATGATTAACACTTGTTTGATGTTTCTTGTTAGTTGATTGCAGATTAGACACCCACAACAAAAAAAAAATTGGGTTGTCATTGATGAATGATGGTGTTGTTGTTAAAGTTCATGGTTAGTTGTCGTGCCTTGTCTGATAATAATGAAAAAAGTATTGAGTATGGTTGTTGTCAATAGAGTTGATTTCATAATGATATATTAAGATGAATATTAGAGGTAATGTTGATGGTGGAGAGATTTTGATGGTGATTTATAGTATGCTATATACTCTCTCCTATTGTTCATGAGGAGCTATGTGTTGTTGCAAGAAATTTCTAACCTCCGCAAGTTGGTGAATTTTTTTGCTTCAAGAAATTGTTGTGAAGATTGTTTGAGAGAATGCTCCACATTAATCCATTTTTTGAAGATATGGTCTTGTCGTTTGAGATTCATTGTTTGTGCTCTATGGATATTGCACTCCTATCTTTTCAAGTCATCAGTGTTGACAAAGAGGTTTATGTTAATTCCAAAAGGTTGGCAGTTTTGTTGGTTATCTGGACTGGTCCAAAAAATGCTCCACATTTATTTTCATTGATGTCTCTTCTCCCGTGGCTTGCTGAATGTGCTCTCAATGTCAGTGCAATGTCTTAGTTCAAATTTCATGTGTTGAAGTGGTTCACAAGTCGATTTGTTAATGCTATACTAGTTGTGCATTATGTGATTTTGAGATAAAGTGTTTTGTCTTTGCTTGGGTTGTGGTGGCTATTGGTGGCATGACAGTATGAAATAATTTTCTGGAAGTGTTGTTGGATGTTCATGGAACACCCCTTTGTGATTTGCACATCAGTGGATGATCTCTTTTGGTGTTGCATTGTGTTTGAGTTGGCTCTCTGGAATATTTGTGGATGTTTGACCAACAAGGCTTGTTATCTTGCTTGCACTATGTGCTTGAGGGTTTTCACCAGCATATGAAGTAGTGTTAAGATGTATTTGGATCCTAACCTATCTTGGTTAGAACCGCATTGAGTGAATTCAATTGGAAGTATTTTTTTGGGCCAACTGGTTTTGTGCTACACGCTGAATTGGCAATGTCATGTTGATCACATTATCTTACACTGTGAATTGGAAAAGTCATGTTCGAAGTCAATAATGAAGAATTTAAATTGGATTTCCCCCTCTCCTTCAAGATTATTGGAAATGTTCAAAGGATGGTCGGAAAGGAAAAGGAAATTATTTTTCTCTAGCATATGGACGATCAACACATCTATCATACGTTGGGAGCTTTGGAAAGAAAGAAGCCGACGAATATTCAAGGAAAAGAGATGAAATTATAGTTGACTAGTAGTAAAATCAAGAATTCAATAACAAAAGTAGTGAATAATGTCTCCAAAATCAAAGCTCAAAAAAATAATGTGTTCACCTCTTGGGATGAAAGGACAAGAGAAAATTGGGTAGGTTTATTTGTTCTCCCTATTTATGGGGTTATTCAAGTTAATCCATCTTCTACCTTGAGAAAGGAGACATCTTGGATCCTTATATAGGAAGGCTAGATAAAAGTAAATTTTGATAGTGTTGTGAGAGGAAATTTGAGGCCATCAGTGCAAGTTCTGTGGTGAGAGACTAGCACCATAATATATTGCCTTTGGTTTCCAAGAAACTAATTGATGGGATAACTTAATGAAGTTGAAGAGTAGGCAACATGGTTAGCACTAAAAACTTGCAAGAATAGAGATTTCAAGAGAATCCATATGGAAGGGGATTTGAAAATTATCGTTAACACCATCAGGAAAAAATAATAATTGGAAACTAAGTAAATACTTAGGCCCAATCTGGCAACTATTAGACGAGTGTAAGAATTTTCAAATCTTGCATGTGTATAGGGAGGGTAATTCAATGGTTGATAAACTAGCCAACTGGGTGCTTGAAAGGGAAAGAACGAGAGTGGGTAATTATCAAGATGCCGATTGGCATGAAGCAGGGATGAATGTATTATGCGCATTCAATTCAAGATCATTGTAATTAGTAGGAAATATCTCAAGCTTGAATTAGTGGAGCTTTTGGCAATATCCAAGCGTGTGGCTCCAATAAATATCTATAAAAATCAACACCCAAATGGTTGTGACACATCTCAAACAATGGAGGCAATATTTGGGTTAAGCGCAAGTGATAGGAAAATTGAATTTCATGGGAGAGTTTTAGACAAGCACCTCAAGAATATTTTTACGTGTCATTTATTGATGGCTCTACAAGATTTGAAGATGGTATTAGGTGAAGAGGTCCCAAATTTGGACCATAAATTGAAAGCAGTGTATGAGAAAATATAATGGACACTTATGTCTTCAAGCAAAGTGGAGAGTCAATATGAAAATTTACTCAGAAATGGCAATGTAGGGAAGGGGTCTAAGGACCCAAGGAGGTTTTTAGTTGGGAATCTAATACATATTTAATAACTTACCTTTATGTCATTCCTTCTTTGAGGAACGTCGATGGACGAAATTGAACGATGTGGTCAAGAAGAGGTCTGCATTGAGTTTCTAAAGGAGCCATTACAAAAAGGGGAGCCGAGAAAGACCTTGTGCACAAAGGGATGGATAAACTCTAGTCAAGAGTTTTCGGTATGGAGGATTTATTTAGTGGTTTTTTTTTGTAAAGTTAGCTATATAAGGCGGAAAAAACCATCCACACCTAGGAATGAGAACAAACGGATGAAGCTTCCTGAAACAGATGTCTATCTTGAAACCTTAGTCGATTTCCTTACTTGCATCCAGAATGGTGGGCGACCCTTCTCACATACAGATGATTGAAAAAATGGAAGATACAAAATTGGATTCGAAGGATAACAGTCACGTTGAAGCTGCGAACCGTGAGACGACTTCGGAGAAAATCCCAACCATTTCCAGTAATGACTCAGACGAACCCATGCTGGAAGAAAACTCAGGTAAAACTATAGAATTTCAACTTCCTGATGATATTATTGATGTGATTTCAGAGTGCCAAAATAGAACTATGATTTTATTTTTTTAAGAGGTGTGCCTTCTGAAACTGAATTCTATAAACGGGCAAGATTAAATTAGGAAAACTAGGGATGGGAAATAGAGGCTTTGAGGGGACTTGGAAAAAGGTATGTTTCTTGTATACTCAAATCAAAAGATCATTCTCAAGCAGTATTACAATATGGTATTTATGTCATTTGTGGACAAATTTGTTATCTACAAGTCTAAAATTTTTAAGTTTCACCCGGAAGGCCTATCCCACTCACACTATACCATGAGGGTTGAGTTGCCCTATCTCAATCTAGCCTTTATACCTTTTCAAAAATACATTGTTACTCAGTTGGGCAGAGTATTTTGGTGTAAGCATAATTCTGATAAATTTTAAAGTCTTAGGGTTCACCCTAGGGTTTGAGTGGAAGTTGACTTAAATAAACCATTGTTAGAGAACATTAAATTGATTGGCCCTAGGTTTGAATTGAATTAGCCAATTTTCTATCTAAATAAATTGAATTCTTGTTTCTACTACCAAAAAGAAGGCCATCTGATCCATGAGTGTCTTATTAGAAAGCAAAAATTGTTCAAACACCAATGGTTTTTTCTCCAACTAGTGGCCACTTGCCCTCCCCTAGTCATTCGCCTCATACCATCCAACCCCTCATCCCATGCCATCTGTCATTAAAAATACACTTGCTCTTCCCTCCAACCATGGTAGTCCTCCTAGTGTTCCTGGTGAGCCAACCTCGTCTTTCAAAGATGCCATTATGTCATATGGTTGGAGAGCAATTAGAAAGAGGAAAGAGCCTTCCCCTCTTCCTACCTCTTGTTATTCATTCCAAGAGCATTCTCATTATACCCCCTTCCTCTCCTAATGCCCTTGCTCGAGATTCCTCCCCCTCCCCTCACCACTCTTCTCCTTAGTCATGCCATATTGACTCTTCCCTTTCTCCTTCTTGATCTCATCATCGCTCCAGATCTCCTTCTTCCACTATTCAAGATCATGAACTCAAGAATTCAGATATGAATATTGATATAGATTTAGTGTGCTGACTCTGGATGAAGAATATTCTCTTTATCAAGAATTATAAGATCCTTTCTTGGAACATGAGAGGGATTTCCCTCCCTCCTCGCAAATATAAAGTCAAAGAGGTTGTTATGAAATGTAAACTTGATGTGCTTTTCCTTCAAAAAGTCAAAATTGGTGGAATTAAACTTGAAGCATTGTTATGTAAGGTTTGGGGTGATGTCATGTATGTTTTTGTTTACTTCTCATATTAATGGCAAAGGCAGGGTTGTTATTGGGATTTCCCCATGGGTTGCCAAGAATGTTATTGATAAAGGTGAAGACCCTTCCCACAGTTGTGTTTGGGCCCTTACTTTTATCAATAGACAGTTCATCAATTTTTGTTCTATTTATGCCCCTAATTCTACTAAAGAACATACCAAGTTAGGAACTAGTTGGCTAATAATTTACCCAATGTTGAGTGGATAGTAGGGGGTGACTTTAATATGGTTGAACATGCTCATGATCGTATCTGATCCAAAGAATTTAATCTCAATAGAGAAGAATTTGATAGTTGGTTGTTTTATTGAAATTCTTTGGGAGTGGTCGATCCTATCCATGATAAAATTTCCATCCATTCAAACAATTGGTATACTTGGTCCAATTGCAAATTGGGAAGTGATAGGAAACTAAGTAGGATGGATAGATTTTACATATCCCCTATCCTACCCCTCAATCATGACCCTTTGGGGTCGTATGTTCAGGTGGACCTATCCACCACTCTCTCTGACCATTATCCTATCATTTGCAATATATGTTTGTCCCCTAAGTCAAATATAGATAGCTCTCTTCCTTTCAAACTTAATGTATCCCACTTAAAGAATCCTTCTTGTCTAGTTGCCCTTGAAAAACTTTGGAACTCTATCCCCAAACCTGATGAGGAGGGGTCTTGGATAGATTGGTGGTGTGTTGCTATTAACCAATGTACTAGTTTATTATGTTCATTTGGAAAACAAATGGCTCGGCAACGCAAATGAAAAGAAAAATCCCCCCAAGAAAAATGTACTAGTTTCTTGTCTTCCACAATGTCTTCATTACTATTTGGTAACCTAATACACAATGTCTTCCAATACATAATGTAAACCAATACCAATAATGTATTGTTTACATTAAATATTATTAGTTTCATTTTTGTTTTTGGTTTTCTTTTTGTAGTTGTTTCCAACTTGTAGTCATATTCCTTTGTTGAAAACTAATACATATTGTAAACCAATACTATTATTGTATCAGTTCACATTATGTATTATTTGTCTTGTTTTTCATTTTGTGTTAATTTTCCATCTTATTAATTGCTTTGAATTTTTTGAATCTTATTAGTTTTCCTTATTATTTATATTATATCTTATTTGATTTTTATTGTTTCTTATTTGAATATTATTTTATCTTTTTTGGTTTATTTTCCTTCTATTCTTGCCTTAATGTAAACTAATACATAGTGTTTAAATGTATTGGTTTACTTGGTGTTTTTGCTCTCTTTTGTTTTGGTGTGCCTTTTGTATTGTTTCTTTTGCATTTTAGTTTTCTTTTTGTAATTTTTTCATTTTTTTGTAGTTTTTGTTTCCATTTTGTATTAGTTTTTGATTTGTATTTGTGCCCATAAGGTAATCCAATGCATACACTTTTAATGCATTAGTTACTTTATGTTTCTCTTTCTTCTTCTTGTATTAGCTTGCATTGTATTAATTTCCTTAACGTATTAGTTTGCATTATGTATTATTCAAACTAACACATTGTAACTAATACATTCTTCTTGTTTGTTCCTATTATGTTTATTTTCTTTTTGTCACCTTATTTTTATTAGTTTTTTACTTTCTTGCTTCTTTCTTTGAATTATTTTTTATGTTATCTATTTCTTAATTTATAATTTTTCTTTTGTGCTTTTAAAGTTTTTACTTTTCTTTTTTGTCACCTTATTTTTATTAGTTTTTTACTTTCTTGCTTCTTTCTTTGAATTATTTTTTATGTTATCTATTTCTTAATTTATAATTTTTCTTTTGTGCTTTTAAAGTTTTTAGTTTTCTTAGTTTCTTCCTTTAAAATTATTGGTTATTCTTATGCTATCTTTTTCATTTGTTTTTTCTTCTTTTTAATTATTGTTAAATATGTTCATTCTCTTTTATTAAATTGTTCTTTAATCTTTCTCCATGTTTCTTAATTTGTTCTTATCTTGTTTTGTTCTTTTTCAAGGTTCTTGCCTTCTCTCTTTCTATTTCTTTTTTCTTTTTTGGACTTTAGCATTATAATTTTTTGAACTTCGGTCCTTCTATCCCTCCCTTCCCCTCATCCTTTATCTGCCCAAATCCGCTACTTCATTTTTCACTCTTTTCTCTATCTTTTTTGCATGCTGGTGATGAACCATGGAGTATGATTTGAAACGTTGATGTAAAAAATTAGCACACAATTTTAATCCAAAAATCTTATGCAATATTATTATGGACTATGGAAACTTCATGAATTTAATGGGAGGATATCCAACAAATTCTTGAGGATATTGTCAAAGACCATATCCCTAACAAAATTGACCCAAGGTATAGCCGGTATCTTGATAAAATTTTATCGTTGGAAGAATTAGAAAATGCCCTTTTCTTTATGGCCCTTCATAAAAGCCCAAGTAGTGATGGGCTTCCTATGAAATTCTACCAGGTTATGTGGCCACACATCAAGAAGGATTTTTACTGTTTATACTTGGAGGCCTTTGAAAAAGGTTCCTTAGGTCTAAACATTAATGGTGGCATAATCAAGCTCCTTCCTAAAGGAAAAATGGAAGACTATATGTCTGGTTGGCGCCCTATACCTTAATACTTTATATAAAATCATTGCTAAAGCTTTGGCTATTAGAATAAAATCGATGGTGCAAGGAATTGTTAGAATAGAGCAAACAAGTTTTATTGTTGGCAGATATATTCTTAACAATCTTATGTTAACATGGGAAACCTATGAATGAGCTCAACAAACATGCCTAAATACTATATTAATTAAACTTGATTTTGATAAAGCCTAAGAATTCATTGGAGCTTTATTCTTAGAATGCTTCAATGGTTGGGTTTTAATCCTAAAATTCATTCTCACATTCAAACACTATTCCAGGATGTTAATGCTCGAATTATCATCAATAATATGATGTTTGATCCATTTCCCTTACAGCAATCCATTTGCCAAGGATGTCCTCTAGCTCCTTATCTTTATGCTCTTATAGATGATGCTTTGGGTTATCTTCTTCAAAGTGCTATTAATTAGTAACTCATAGCAGGAGTTTTCATTCCTCACAATGTTGTTGTTATTAACTCTCATTATGTTGATGACAACTTACTATTTTTACAAAATTTTGAAAAGGATATCTCTAATATGATGGAAATTTTGGAGCTTTATTGCGAAATTTTAGGTTGTAAATTGGCTCATAACGATTTAACAGAATTCAATATCAAACTTTTACTCTTTTCCAACAAGACGAAGTGATGGTGATCGTTGGTGAGGCGCTGGGTGGAGGGTCGTGCAAATTCCAATGGGACAGAGTGATTTTTAATGACGATGCACAGGGTGTGGGTGAGGCTTTGTCGTAGTCTACTGGTGGTCGGGTGGCTTGTGGGGGCCCTTCTCTTCTAGTGGTTGGGCCCCACCCTACTACATTGCAGGTAAATGATGCTTCTTTACAAGAGAATGGTGGTTGCGTTGATGTTGCGCTTTTGGGTGTGGTTGTCCCCTCTACTCCTTTTCTCTTTGTAGTGTCGCTTTGTACTACTTTTGGTGGTCATCGGAAGTCCTTTTCTGAGGCAGTTTCAAAGGATTGTGCTCGATCTATGCCCGCTACGGCTAGGGTTAGACCTTTGCCTAGTGCCCATGCTTCCCCTATTGTGGTCTGTGGACCTGAAGTTATTGAAAATGATTACTATTTGAAACAAGGTGTGGTCTATAGGTTTAATGGCTTGTGGCCCTCCCTTCTCGATCTCCATGATTGGGTTTCTATTTCTTGGAAGCCTTTTGTCTTTGGGTAGATTGAGCTCTATCCCAACGCTAGAGGGTTTTTCTTAGCTACCTTTGCCTCCTCTGTGGAGCAGGACTGTGTGTTGGATAGGGGGTGGATGTGGGGTATTCATTCGTTGTCCATCAGGCCTTGGTATCACTCTTTCAATCCTCTTACTGAACCATTGAATACCAGACCAGTTTGGGTTCATCTGCCAAATCTCCTTCTCCAATTTTGGGAGGATTCTTGTTAGGAAGCTATTAGAAACACCATTGGATGCTTTCTGAAGGTGGACTCTACGACTCAAGATCTAGGGCACACTACGATGGCTCGTATTTTAGTTGATTTAGAAATCTCCAAACCTCTCCATGGTGATGTGGTCTTGATGGTGGAGGACACACCTTGGACGCAGTTGTTGGACTATGAGGGCCTCCCCTTTCAATGCAGGAGGTGTTTCTCCACTCGTCATTTGGCCTCTGTTTGCCCTCTTTCCCATCGCAAGGGCATTGCTACTTGGTGGAAGAATTCTCTCTCAGACCATCTCATGGTTGGCTCTCCCTCTTCGGATGGTTCCTCTAAGGAGGGCGACCCTCCCTTGGATCCCATGGTGTCTAAGTCTTGCCAGGCTCCTCTTATGACTATCTCTTTCGTGGAACCTTTGTTGCCTCGATCTACTATTGCTGCTTAGGCAAAACCTACCCATCCCTCGTTTAACGAATCTATTGGTCCTTTGATTGCCCTTCTTTCCTCTTCTACGATACTGGCTCCCTCATTGCGTGGTGGCTTCTTGCTCGAGGTGGCTATTGAGGATCTGCTCCTCTCGCCTCGATCGGTAGATTTCTATTCTAAGTCTTCATGTTTTGTTGTACATAGGAAGAAGAAGGGACTCCCCAAATCCCTCACTTCTTCGCGGCCTAGGGTTAAGGGAGTCAAATTAGTCCCCTCAGGTTTTGGGGTTGTCTAGTCCTTGTTTGTTGTTCTACAGTTGTTTGTCAGTTGTTCCTGTTTGTGGCATGTCGAGCTCTAGTGGCTCTTGTTTGTCCTTCTCCTAGTTCATGTTCTAGTTTGAACTAGCTTCTTTTTGGCCCTGTGGGCTTTTTGTGTGAAGGGTACAATACCTTGTAAATGTTGCTTATTTATCAAAAACAATTTAACATAATTCTTAATGATCCAAGAAGGGTCTATCCCCCAATGGATTCATAAAGAATGGAAACAAATCAAACATGGAGAAATTATGAGGTACCTTGGAATTCTCTTTGGTATTGGGGTCTCTCTTTGTGATATGTGGAATTGGTTCCTTGACAGACTCAAGCAAAAACTATTTAGCTAGGGGTATAAATTCCTTTTCTTGGCTAGTAAAATTCAAGTTAACAATATTTTTCTTGCTACTCATTTTTTATTCTTCATGTTGGATGCCTTCTAAAAAATGGTATGAAGACTTAGTCAAAATTATTCACAAATCCCTATGGGCTAAATGGGATGGTAACCCAAGATATATATCCACATCATGGTCCCATTATACTTAGTCGAACCATAGAGGAGGTTTGGGTCTCATAGATCCAAGGACTCATGGGATTTGTTTGGCTGCCAAATGGATTATTAGAGTTGTTAAAGGGGATGAACCATGGAAGATCCTTATTCGATATCAGATTAATTATATGCTTCAGCTAAAGGCAAATGACAATGAGTGTGTTGGTAGACAAAATTATTCATGCTTCATTTTTCTCCATCAAGGTTTCTCTCACCCTTCAATCTATCTAGAAGGCTTGGAAATATGTGTCCTTTCTTAAAATAGAGAGGAGAAGAATCCCTTCAACATTGTTTCATTTTTCAACTTCTTCTATTTGGTGGAACAAGCATATCCTTTATCATGGACAACCCCTTGCATTAAGCTTCCCAGAGCATTCCTATTCTTTGTTCAAAAAAGGGTTCTCTAATGTCGGAGATCTGTGGGATTTTCAATCAATGTGATGGTCACTCTTGATCTTTGTGCAATCCTCAGTGTCATTGGAGCTGTCTATGAAACTTTGTACTCCTATCCATTGCAAATTTTTCAAAGACTGGTCATGGATGTCTTCTTAACCCTTTTTATTGTTCCCTTTAAAAAAGATATACTTGAAGCTACTTCCTAATTTTTCCTTGAAGTCTCGCTTGAATTCTAAATGGAAGTACTTCAATGAGAAGTTTTGGTTAAAATTGTCTACTCAAATTTGGAGATCTAAAGTTAATTCAGATGCTCGATTAATTGCCTGGAAGATAAAATGTATTGTGATCCAACCAACTAATTGTCCTCTTTGTCACGAACATGAAAATATGAAGCATATTTTTTAGAATTACCAATTTATTAAAAAACTGTGGAATTTTGTGTTCAATGATTTCTCCGCTATCTTCAATCACAAGTTAAATTGGAAAGAAACTCTTCTTAGAGCTAGTCTTCATGATAATTTTATTGTTGATAATGTGAGACATGTAATTTTGTTGCATATATGGAGAAATAGATGAAAATCTTTTTTTACTAACAATAATGATCATCAAGAAATTGTATTTTTAAGGCTTTACTTTGATATATTTTATTTTCTTGCTGCCATGTTTCCTATGCTCTAGAATGAGGTTTTGAAGAATCTCATGTTGAGTTTCAAGATTCAACAAATCAAGTTGCAAGTTGATCAATTGCTAAGCTAAAAAGAAATTTGTATAGCTCAAGGTTTAAGCTCTTTTTTTTCAGTTTGCATAGTGCTCAGAATTTTGTATAGCCCGACATTTTGTTGTAACATTTCAACTCATTGTGACACTTTAAGTTGCTACTGTGCACAAAGGTTAAGCTCTTGCTTTGTACAGAGTTGTGGTTGTTTGTACAACTCTTTGTTTTGTAATGGTTCTTTTGTTTTACAATTTCGCATTACAGTTTTCTAACTACACTTTATTCTTTGTAATTGCATTTCATCAATACAATACAAAAAGGTTAGCTATATATAAAGCTATGCATATAATCCCTGATAATATCTTGTAAAAGTTGTGAGTCTGGGAATCAACATTTTCTGTAAATTGTTTATCAATTGTAATTTTGTTGTATTGGATGTTACCACGGGCGTAGCTCACTTAATCTCAATCATAAATCAAAAACTAAAATCCATGTATGTTGCGGCACCAATGTTTAGGTCGCATAAATGAAACAAATATTTTGGGTGACATTATGTGTTTGAAAAATAAAATAGATCTTCATTTGCTATTGGAAGTAATAGAGCTAAAAATAATTATTAAATACTAGTCATTCATATGTGTTTGGTCTAGTCGATGTGGGTTATATGGATAAATATCATTATTACAGTATATTTATTAATAATATTTGTATCTACACTTAAATTTATTTTATACATTAAATTTTAAAAAATCACTAAATTTAAAGAGTTTAATGAAAATAGATTATAAGATAAGGGTGTTGACATCTAACGAAAAATATTGTTCCAAAAAAATTGATGAATTCTATAAGCATGTAGTATTATTTGGTAAACAAAAAGGATGAATCAAATCTTAATGGGAAGAGCTAGATATATGCTAAGTGGTATGCAACTAGATTGATGTTTTTGGACATAGGTTGTCAATACTCATTATTTAATTAATTGATCTTCTTATATAATTTTTGTTGATAAAAATTCTTATGAAGTGTGGATGGGTAAAAATTCTTCAATTTGTCAATGGGTCCTTGGTCTACTGGTGAAGTTGAAAGGTTCTAAATGAGCCCACCAGGGATCAAGTCTTGTTGAGTGCAAAGGCTTCGACATCGAAAAAGGGATGAGGCCGGGATTGTGCCCCAGGCGAATTTGGCGGAATGGATACCCCTCAGTCCTTGGCTCTTAGCCGAAGAGGTTCAGCCCAAGAAGGCTCGTGCTCCCATATCGGGTAGCAAAAATGAATTTGTGGATGACCTCCATCAAAAAAAAAATCTTCAATTTCACATTAAAAAATTTAATTGTGAGACTTATGTTCATGTGCCTCAATACAAATGATCTAAATTGGATCCAAAAGCTCAATTTTGCATCTTTGTTAGCACAATAAAAAATTTAAATATTATAAGCTTTGGAATCTTCTAACCTAGATAATAATTTATTTGATAGATGTATTTTCAAGGAGCTTAGATATTATTTAGGTGAAGAACAACCAAAGAATAAAAATAGAGCTCTTCAAAACAAAAATAGAAAAGTAAAAAAATAAACATGAATGAACACTTAGATGGATCAAAAAATGAAGAAATTTAAATGATGATGTGTAGTATGAACACACAACAACAAATAGATCCCATTAATCCTACATTGAAGAGGTTTACAAGATAAAAGAATCTAACTGGAAAGTTTAGTCCACCAAATTTTTATTATGTAATTTGCTTTGTTTTTTATTAAGGTAAAAACGGGTTTTGAAGGGACCCCAAAACCCTTTACAAGCAGATTTTGAATGGATCTGGAACCCTCAACCAGAAGGTTGTCAAAACTAAAAGACATGAAGGCACAGACAACCAAGGATAAAAAGGCAACCAAGGCCAAGAGCCACAACCGACTACAAAGCTGCAAACAGCCAGCAACAGGCCAAAAACCAACCCCCAAACAAGAACCATCAAGTTTACATTTAGAATTACTCTTGTGGGAGCGGAGAGTCATGTCAAAAGGAGGTTTAAAGGACTTATATTTTTTTTCCTTTACAGTGATCCAGCCCTCTTACACTTGCGTTGCCTTATCAAGCCAAGCCAGCACACAATTATCCTGAAGAGGAAAGCCAACAATCGTTGTCTTAAAGATTTGATTTGTATTCCTCTCAGCAGGCGTGGCTAAATCAGGAGAGCCATCTGAAAAGATAGCCAGAGCACTATCACCAGAAGTGGCAACCATAGGCCCACTCTCAATCTCAAAAGGGGTCACAGCATTATTGTCATGTAATTTGCTTTGTTGATTAAAAACAATGAACCTCGATATTTCAATGAGGCTCCCCCTTTCAAGGATAGTGAGTCTTGGATGTACCATGTAGGAGGAAATTATAACCTTAGACAACATAGCATCTTATTAGTTTGCCCAAGCGAAACAATCCCCTTGGCTGGAAGTGTACATACAAAGATAAAATTAGTACAAAAAATTGTTAGAGTGGTACAAAGCAAAACTAAAGATTAAGGGATACTCTTAGAGAGGGTGATTTTAATAAAATTAATGTCCTATTAATAACAAGGAAATGCTTAGGGAGCTCAAAACTCAACTTTAGAGCACATTCAATATGAAAATTAGGAGCTATGAATAGATTCTTGGAATAGAGATCATCAAGGATTGAGTACACAAAAATATTTGGTTGAGTCCAAGTAAATACGTGGATACCATTTTGTGACAATTTAGTATATAACTATAAGCTAGTGAGTATTCCATTTTCAATTGGTACTAAGCTTAATTTAGACATATGTCCTAAATCTAATGATGATTTTAATGGAATTTTTAATATGTTATGCTACTGTTGTTGATAGTTTGATGATTCAATTGTTTGTAATAGACTAAATATTGCCCAAGCAATGAAAGTTTTGAATAGTTTTATGTCTAACCTTGATAGAGATTATTGGACTTTTACTAATAGGGTATTTAAATATTTGTATAGAAATATTATTACTATTTATGTCATCATGGCATTAACGATGTGGATAAATCATTGGACATACAAGCGACTTGAATAGTCAAAAGTCCACTAGTGGCTGTGTTTTTCTTGTGCCTCTAAGAGGGTAGTTTGGTTATAAAGACTCAATATAGATATTGGTTCTTATGTATCATGCTCATACTAATCTTGTTGATGTTCAATAGAATTTTTTCTTATAAATGGTTCAAAATGATAAAATAATATTAAACAAGGTTGATGTAATTTTTCCTTTTCAATCTAATTGTGTTTATGGACCAAAAGCCAAATTCCTACTTCTAGTGTCTCCCTTGGTCAAAGAGTATTTGTGTATCCCTTGGCCCCTATAGGATAGGAAAATCTTAGGTCTAGGTGCAGCTCATTTCCAACCCAAGGACCAATATCTTAACTATAAAGCAAAGTTGACCAAAAACATAAATACGTGCAAGGTTTTTTTTTCTTTGTTCTCAAACATAGGCTATTTGACCATGTATGACATAAAAAGGGACTCATATTACATTATCAAACCTTAAGGCGATTATCATGTGTAGCCCTCTATCATGAGGTGGGTGATAAGAAATAGAAGTGCTCAAATGTAAGATATAATGAAGAGCACACCACCATCACTATGTAGAATTAAGAAGTATGCAACATACGATACAAAGGTGTAAAGTTAAAGTGATGATCAAATACCTAAATGGTGAAAATGAGCAAATGTGATGATATAATTGCTTCCATAGACAAGGTGATCCCACTTGTTTGTTATAATGTCATAAGTGGAACAAGGAAACGAGGATCGCATTTCAGAAAAGTATATAAACATGTCAAAATCAATTATATAAGCATATGAAGAGGTGCCATGATTAAAGGATCATGAGAATATATAATATGAAAACAACGATGCATTTGAGGTTGTGGTATTCATAAGATCATATAGTAAAGGCTAAAAGCCCATACAAGAGGAAAGAATTGTACGAAGGTATAATTAATGGAATATTATTGAATTCCCATTCCTATATCAAATCTTTAAAACAGCGTAAAATATTAAATTATAAAGCTAATTCAAGGATGAGTGGGCTAAAGGTAAGATATAAAATATGAATCACCAAACCTTAAGAGAAAAGAAAACAAAAAAAAAGCTTGGATCTAAAAATGATATGAGACTTAAAAATATTTGAAAATTTCAATGTTGGTTCAAAAACCATAATGATATCAAAGATTGGGGTTCACAAAAATGTGAGGAAAATAGAACCCTTAGGAGAATAATACACCAATTAAATAAGATGCATATACATAAGCACCATTAACCTAAATTAATTAACTATGGAGTTGAGTTTACTTGAATATTAAGCTAAAATTATTGACACAAGCAAAAACATAAATAGAAAACAAATATACTTAGCTATAGAACAATAATTGAGCAAACTAGTGTTAATTCCAATAACTACTCTCATATTTCTTAAAATATTTGATGACTCATATTTAGAAATACCTTTTTAAGGCTCTCAATTAATCAATAAAAAATCCAATTTTTCCATTCTACCCTCCAAAATAATGAATAATAATTAAATATTGCAATGTCCCCTTATGCATATGCTTATAAAACTATTGTACAAAGCTAAATTATTTTTAGAACATCAACTAAAAATTGATTCTTGTAAGTAAAAAAACATAAAATTGTCAAACTTATCTTTAATCAAATTCTTGAAAAGGTAGGGAGTATCAAAATTTAAATTAAAAAAAACTAATCTAAATACAAAAACAACCTCATAATTACCAATTGCAAACGTGTCCCAAAACAAAACAAAAAGTTAGGAAATAACTATGGGTTTAAGTCTATAACAAGTGGAAAGGACTATCATAACAAGTAGAAAGGGATAAGCGGTTGATATATAGAAAGATATTTAGTCCATTTGTCAATATATTTATATATTCTAAACACTCCCCTCAAAAAATCCACAAAACTAAATGAATTCTACTTATATTGTCCAATTAATAAAAAGGAGACTCAACATCAAAGTTTCTAAATGAGAAAAAAAAGATCATATCAAAATAGGCATAGAGATTCACCCAACTACCACTTATATCTAGGTTTGTAATTTTTATTCTTAACCATATGTGTTGCCTAATATAATGGCAATCATATATTACTAATGAAATATTGCATACAAAATTATCTAAGTGCATGTAATCTCTTAAAACAAGATAAGGCAATTCTCGATCAAATTGATGTAAATGTCTTGCAAATTGATGCCAAGATAGTTGATTTTGAGCTAGTTGAGCTAAACCTAAAATAATTTTATGAGAGCCTATTATCTAAAGAAATTATGTTTGGGATATTAGGGGTGATGATTTGGAAGGAGAAATAACTTCTCTTACAAGGCACTTTAACAATTGGTTGACCTCAATATCTACATTGTGCCCCTTGATACTCATGCTAAAGATGAGATTGAATCACAAACAAGTGGTACAAGCTTTTGTCATTTAATTAACTAGTTAATAAAAGAAAATCATTCATTCCATATGGAACTAGAAGGGTAGTCAACAAAAGATGAGATCGAATCACAAACAAGTGGTACAAGCTTGTCATTTAATTAACTAGTTAATAAATTATAAGGAGGCAAAATCTCCTTGTACCCATCAACTCAACAACCTCCATCTCCTTTTCATTCTACTTCTTTGTCCTCTTCTACTTCATGCAATCTCATTGCTCAAGCACAAAGATTCACTCAACCCTTTCTTTAATCTCCTAAACGAAATAATCCTACATAAATTTCAAATCTCACTTATCAATCTTCTTCACCAACCAGCAAGCTCCTCTTTCCTCCTAAACAAAGGAGATCAATTGACTAATTAAAACTCTAATGTTTTCACCACTTTGATCTACATGTCCATAAAATGAATAGAATAACTTTTAATGAGACCTTAATCGACCCTATCATTTTTGTTGTCTTTCATTTCTTCCCCTATTCAATGGAGATAATGAATTGTCATAATTGTCATTCAATGGAGATTTCGGTTTAGGAGATGCTTTTCGGTGGGTCACTTGGCCTCTGCTTGCCCTCATGCTCGTCGCAAGGGCACTACGACTTGGTGGATTAATGCTCTCCTTGATCACCTCACGGTGGGTTCTTCTTCAGAGGTTTCTTCTGTGTTGGTTGACCCTCAAGTTGCTGCTCTCCCGGAACTCTCTTCTTTAGTTCCACCTTTGGACCGTTCTGCTGACACTGTTGCGCCAAACCCTTCTGCTAACACTATTGGGTCTGTCCCTACACCTGCTATCGATGCTCTGTCTGACCCTATCTGCCATTTGTTGGGTGCCTCTTCTATGCCGCTTGTTGATCTGTTCTCGGCTGCCTTACTGTCGAATCTGCTTGGTGGTCCTGTGGTGGCTGAGGTGGGGTCACTCCTCTCACCGTTCTCCTCGCTTCCTATTTCCGAGCCTCCTTAGTCGGTTGTTCTTCAGAAGAAGAAATCTGTGTCCACTTCTCGGACTCGGGTTCGTAGAGCCAGCTTCGAACTCTCTGTTTCTGGGGTTGCTTAATCTCTTTATTTTCCACAGTTGTCTGTCAGCTCTTTTTGGTTGTTCCTATAGTTCAATCTCTGTTTTGAACTATGTTTTTCTTTGGCCCTTTGAGCTCTTTGTAAAGGGTACGCCACCCTGAAAATGTTGCTTACCTTTTCAAAAACATAATTAGTTCTGATGCAGAAGCATCCTCAGCGAACGAGCTATCTACATCACCCAAAAAGATTTATAATTTAATTTTTAGTTTTGGTTTGTTTTGCTTCTCTATTAACATGCAAACGCGGAGGTGACTTGGAAGTGGCAAAAAAAAAAATCAATTCACCTTTGAATGTGTTGGTATTGGTAGATTGTCCAAGTAACAGATGTACAACTTTAAATGTTGGTGGTTGTGAAATTCCTGATTCCTATTGATTTTAGTGAGTTCGAATTGGTGCATGTTTGTTATTACATGGATCTATCCAATACGAAAATAAATGCAATTTATATTTTAATTGATTCAATTTAAGTTTGCATGAAAATCCGAAAGTTTAAAAGAATGATTTACTTCACCTAAAGTTATGCCTCAACTTTCAAAAAGAGGTGATTAGGAAATTTTGACATCTCTTATTTTGTTGTGGTGGAAGATTAAAATAATAATAATAATAAGCCAAGTCTATGTGAAGGGGAAGAGGAGCGACTGTAGGGGAGATGAAGGATCAGTAACTTGTGGCACCATCCTCAACAGGTCGAATACATTTAATTGCAGATTTGAGTATAAACAAAAGAAGAGAGGGGGGTAGGCAGCCAAAGAAACTTAAATACAAAATAAACGGATATAGCAGACAGAGTAGAGCATAGAAAGGTCGCGCATATCAGAAAACAAACATATGAAATTAAAATGCAAATTGAAAGGTGTATGAAAGATAGATAGGGGGCGCGCAACAAGGCCAAGGAGAGTGCGCAGCCTGTGTGAGAAGGCAAGAAGAGGCATAAGGCAAATAAATTGTGAAGGTTGTGAAGCGAGTAGAAGGCAGAAGGAAATAAACTCCCACGTAGGTAGCCAATGAGGGAAACAAACGCAGGGAGATGAAAAGGTGAAGGTGTGACAAAAAGAAAGAGATAGTGGACTGCCCAGGCCGCGCAAGGTGAAGGGTGAAAGAAGAAAAAAAAGGTGCAACAAATAACACCCCAAGCCGCGTACATATGCAGATAGTTAATTTTCTTGCAAAACAAGAGAGGTGTAGAAGGGGGCGGATGATATAGGAATTTGATGACGGTTGCATGGTAATGCCGATTGGGGTCGTGTAAGGTAAAGAATAAAGCAATATAATTGCAAAAGATGTGGGTTGTCCAGTAACCAAGAAGAGTAGAGTAGAATTTAGGAGGATTTGCGTATTAGAGCAAGCTATGAAAGAGAAGATAGTGTGACAATATGAAGATGTGATAAAATGCAGATTGGAGGTCATCGAAAGGAAGTTCCAAGGGTAAAATGTTACACAAAAAGAGTGCTGATGAAATGTGTATAAGAGAACATGGGAGACTCAATTGGTCATTGTAAATGTTGTAATCATTTGCAATTCATATATAAATGATATTGTTTTATGTTCTTGTGTGGAGAGGTGATTTGAATGCAGAGTCTCTGCATTAACCAAATAATGTTTTGAGCGAATGTGGATGTAACTTAGGATGATTGTCTTCAATGAAAGTGATGAGTATTGGTTGCAATCTTTACTAAATAACATCAAAAATTTGATAAAATATTATTTGTAGTTTTATGTGTAGAGTCATGACTCGTGGGCAAAGAAAGTACTTTTGCGTCAATTAGTATCAGAGTGGGTAATCCTCAACATGGAGAGGATCCACCACGATCTAATCTATGAGTGAAAACGTGAATAGATCGCCAACTATGCGTCAGTTTGCACCTAAAGGAAAGTGTGTTAAGTGGTAAAGAAGAAGCTCGTAAGGACTATTGCAAATAGAAGGAATCTTGAACGAAAGCTTGAAGCCGCAAAGAAAAATGTTTTGATAAATTGTAGGGTATGTGAAAATTGTTCTAGAAGATTGCAACAACGAATGAGATGAGTTCAAAGAAGAGAATCAAAAGGATAATGAGGAGACTGGTGATAATCCCATTTTGGAAAGAATATTGGGAATAAGTGGAGAACTAAAAGCTCTATGAAAAGTTGAAAAAGATCGAGGGAAGAATGGATGCCTTGGAAAAATATTATTTTTCTAATGATATTTTGATCGAGAGAAAAATGGATGTTTTGAAAACATATTATTTTCCTAATGATATTTTGGTTGCAAAAAAGAATGACGAGGGTGCACCAAAAACATGTCATGAAGAAGGCATGGTGGAAAAGAATGAAGATGAGGAATTTGTTGCAACAACATTTGAAGGAGTTGAAAAAATACAAGAGGAAAGTGTAGGCATTAGCGAAGGTCTTGTGTTTGAGCCTAATTTAGTGTTTGTAGAAGGGATTGTGAAAATAGAGGCAATGTTCAACTTGAAGGGGGTTGCATCAGAGGTAGAGATTGCCAAAAGTACAGAAGATGTGGTTGTGGGTGCAATGATAGAGCATGAGGATGTTGTGGTGAATGGCAAAGAAGAAGACGATTTGTTGGTGAGAGAAGATGAATGGTTGGAGAAGCTTGTAGTTGAAATATGAGATGTGTTGCAACAAATGGTGGTGAGAAAATAAATGCCGCAATAATGAAACTAGACAAAAATGAAGATGTAGCGATGGAATATGAAGAGTATTGCAGCCCAAGATGGAAGCCAAAGGATGTGAGAATTGTGAACCCCAATCCTAGACTTGCACAAACATGGCAAACAAGCACAATATTAGATCAATATGCAAGTTAGAATAAAAATTCCCCATGAAATCCATCTACAAATATTCAAAATAGGAAATGAATGAAGAACAATACAAACAACTAAGTTAAATCCTAATTTAAACAATGCAAACACTTGATTCCATGAGGGAATTGGTGCCAATTATGTGTAGAAATTGGTTTTTTCCCACTTCTTTGTAAGTTTGATGATGTAATGAAGATTGATCCACATTGGTTGAATTTCTACATAACCTAACTAAAAACTTGATAAAAATAAATGAAAATGGATATGCTTGAGGATGAAGTTGAATATAGTAAGTTTACTCAATTTGTGGATGAAGAATGAGAAGAAGCGTCTTTCATTTATAGATTTCAAATTTGGAAAAATGAGTGAGATTGAACAATGTGGAATCATTCAACATTCAATGGCCAAGTGCCACTTGTCAAAATGTGAATGGGTGAAAGTTGTGCACATTTAGATCAAAGTGTCAATAAATGATATTAAGTGGAATTTGAAATTAATGAAATAACTTGTTGGAAATGGAAGAAAATGGAATTATGGCCATTTGGCTCAAAGCAAAAGGATTTGTAAGGTGAAATAAATGTCTTGTTGGAAAGATTAAATCCACTTGGATTTGAATTCAATTTTGAGGGAATATTCTCTTTTTATGCCATGTGAGAAAAAATAGAAATTTAATAAATGAATTAAATCTATTTTCATGTGCAAATGGTAAAAACTGAAGGATGGGACATGATTTAAGATTAAACTAATCAAAGATGAATTAATGTAATGAGAAATTAGGAGATGTGACAATTTAGATTTAAATTTATGAATTGATTTAAATCAAAACTAAAATAAAAAGTTTAATTAAATAAATGTTTTGATTTATTTAATTAAAAAAGATAATGTTAGATTAAATCAAATAAGGTTTAATTTATTCAATTTAATAAAAAAAACTTTAAAAACTTAATTTAAATAAAATAAATTATTTAATTTAAATGAATAGAGATAGAGGATTAAATTAAATTGATCAGCAATGGAAAAAGACTTAATTAAATGATTTATTTATTTATTAAAAGATGAAAAATGATGATAAACTAAGAGTATGATTTAGAACGAAATGATATTAGTAATCAAAATCAAATGTGTCAGTCAATTTTCCATGTCTACAAGAACAACCCCAACACATGTAAATGAAAAAGAAAAGAAGAAATGAAATGAAAAAAATGATTATGGACTTGGAAATCATAAATTCGATGAGCAAATTGGTGAAGACAAAAGATGTCACTTTGTTGAAAGAACAAATGAGAAGAATAAATGAATTGTTGATAGCTGAAAACGAAAAGTAATAGAAAAAAACCAATTTGTTGCACCAAAAATAAATGATGGTGAAAATTATTTGGAGGCTCATAATTTTTATAATGCCCCTTTTATAATGTTTTGTTTGTAAATAACAAAAAAATTGCAACAAAATGTCAAGTCTATGACATCAAAGAAGAAATCGCTCTGCAAAAGGATAAAAAAGGAAAAGGAAGAGAGGAGTTTGCAATTGAAACATGACTTGTTGAAGGCATGATAAAAGAGAACAAAAGAAAATTTGTAGTAGATGTTGAAAAGCAAGGTGAATATTTTCATTGAAGAAGCCAAACAAGTTGCAACAATGGTGAGTCCTTTGGAATACAAGAAGAAGATGGTGGTGATGAATGGTGAAGATGGAGGTGTTACATTGAAAGTGAAAATACTATAGTAGCAAAGGTAAAGTTTGGTTGTTAGTAATTTATAAATGAATTAATCAAATCAAAGTTTGCTTTCATTTGTTTTTTGAATTGGGTGTTGCAAGTATCTTGCTTGTGAATTTGATTTGTGTTAAGATTGGTTGAGACAGAGGAGGACCCTTTGCAACAAGACCTAATGTACTTATAAATTGCATTAAAAAAGTTTCTCATTCCATAACTTCATTTGTGCAAAAGTCATACTCTCTTCCCATGCCTCTATTGCCCTTTTCAACCTTCCAAAAAAAAATTATGGTGAAAAGTCTTTGGAGGCTCATAATTTTTATAATGCACCTTTTATAATGTTTTGTTTGCAAATAACAAAAAAATTGCAGCAAGATGTCAAGACTATGACATCAAAGAAGAAATCGTCGTGCAAGAGGATAAGAAAGGAAAAGGAAGAGAGGAGTGTTAGAATCAAACATGCTTTGATACCATGTTAGAATTGGCTATGAATGCCAAGATCTATGGACCAAATAGAAAGCACAAAGAAGAGAGAAAATAATTTGACAAGAATAAACTGTATTCAATATCAATGATAATGGAATTGCTTGATTTTACAATGAGAGACCCCTTGGTTATATAGCCAAGGTGAGAACATAGGAGTGCATAAGATTATGACATGAGACAACAATGAAAAGCTATCACTCCACCTAAAGTGGAAAGTGATAATGTGATAACCACCACAAATAGTGGATCACCCACAAATGGTGGAAACCTAATCACATGATATGTCCATGAAAAGTGGAGGTGATAAAGTAATAAGAAGATAAGTCCACCAAAGGTGGAAATTCTCCAACAACTCCTATGTGGTCCCTAAGTAAACTTAACTAAGGTGTAATTATGACCTAGGACAAGGTACAAAACATTTAATTACACCAACACCCCCCCTTAAGTGCAACTTAGGGAGAATGTACACAAATGCAAACAATGCAAGATGGGTCCCGACAACTAGGCCATGTTAGGTACCCATGTACAAATGCAATGCAATCTCTCACAAACGGAGAAAAGGAGAAAAGCCAGTGGGACAAAACTCCTCCCCAAAAAAGATGAAATACAATAATGAAATTCTCTCAATGATGCATGAGAAGGTAAAAACCCCATGTGAGGAAAAAGATCCCCCCATAAGAGAGAAGTAGAAGAGAGACAAGGCAGGCCCCCCTCAATGTTTAGTCTTCTGCAATGATGGTAGAAGCTCGACATTGAATGTTGAAGATGATCCAATTTTGCCGAACAACGTTCCTCCCCTTAGGAAGAAACAAAACCAAGGATGTATGCAGGATGAATGATGTCTCTGAATGATGCTCAAGTATCTCCATGTCGATGCCAAAAGTAGATACACTCCAAATAGGCGTTCTAGGCCACACTACTGAAGAGTACAATCCAACATCTAGTAGAGATGAATGTAGAACATGATCCAAAGAGAAAGATATCCCCTCTAAAGACAAAGAATCCTCCTCCAAATGTTGTCCAAAAGTATCCACACTCACGCCAAACTGCAAAGAATGATCATGTAGAGAATGAACAAGAGGGTCAAAGTGTTCCCTCGCAACAACTGAAGAAGGAGCATCTTCATCAAAGAGAAGATGAATGTCATCAATGATGTCCCCCAAATCTGCAAGATGAGACTCCACAAACAAGTCTGAAATACCTATCAAGAAGCCATCCAAAGTAGCCATATCTGGAAGACAATGTATATCCTGCTGCACTGAATCACAAGGAACCCAAACTATGGAATCACAAGCATCATCAACTACAACAGTAGATGGAGGAGATGAAATGCATGGCTCAAGTACTGGATCTGATGTGAGAACTCTCAAGTTCAAGTAGCCAAATGTCTCCTCTGAATCATGGTTCACACTAGAAGTGTGATCAACAGTCGAAGGAACAATGTCACCATCAGAAGCAAAATCTGCAAAGGTATACAACCGAGATGAATGATCAACCACCCCAGTAGCAATAATCTTTCTACTCTCCAAGTCTTAAATGATGACTGAATCAGGTGTGAACTCCACAGTTCTCCCATCTCCACCATGTGTAATCTGATATATGGAAAAAAGATTATTCGTCAAATGAGGAACACACAAAACATCCTGGAAAGTGTTGTCCCCAAAACTAATAGATCCCTTCCCAATTACACTCATGTATGTATTGTTTCCCATCAAGATAGGAGACATAGAACAAGGTTGAAATGAAGAGAATATAGATTGTGAAGATGTTATATGATGTGATGCTCCTGAATCTAGAAGCCATCTACCTGATCCTGGACTTGAATAAGCACAAAGAACTTGACCTTTATATCCTGATGTAGATGCTTGACCTTTGTCCTTAGACTGTTTTGAAGAAGGAGAAGAAGGTGATTCGGACATTCTAGAAGGCAAATCAATTTGATTCTTTTTGAGAAGATTCTTCAACTCATCAATGTCCTTCTTATAACAATAGTGTTCTTCATGTCCATTCTTCTTGCAATATGCACAAAAATGCCTCTCCTTCTTAGATGATTCCCCTTTGAAAGAGGATTTTTTATTTGTTTGATCTGAATGTGGATTATTCTTTGCTTTCTTATGTTTCTTATCTGATTTTGATTCTTTCACTTGATTAACCAACAATGCCTGAGATTTAGTAGTCTTGATGAAACCCATTGAAATAAGCTTTTGTTGCTCATGTATCAACATCTCAAAAAATGATTCAAATGAAAGTGTAGTATATGCAGACCCCATAGTCAATTTATGAGTATGAAAGCTAGAAACAAAAGAAGCATAATCAGAACCAAGTTTGTTCATTGTATTGTAGACCAACTGAATGTCCTTATCAATTCCACATGCTTTACATTGCTCTTTTAGATCATTAACCTTAGTGATGTAGTCTTGGATGTTGTCAAATTTCTTAGGATCAAGGCTCATCAAGTCATTATCAATTTGATAGCCTCTTACTTCATCTGTAGTACCATACAATGTTTTCAATTTTTCCCAAGCTTCATGAGAATTATTACATGATGCAATCTGAAACAACAAATGTTGAGAAACAAGTCTACGAAGACATCCAAGAGCTTTGGTATGTTCAATCATCCATGTTATCTTTTTATCTGCATCTGTAGGTTCAGGTACCTTATTTTCAACATATAGAGAGTGACCTTCTGTCATTAGAATACTCCATGCATTTTGATTCCATGTTGAATAATTATATGATGTGAGTAAAGGAACCTTAGAATGATCCATGAAAATGAGAGCACAAGCAAATAGATCAAAAATATGCACCAAGAGACCCCCCCCAAAATCACTCAATCAAGAAACCCCCCAAGAAATATCTGATTTGGCATTTTATAATTAGTGCGTTTACAATTGCCACTGCCAAAAACAGCAAAATGGACTTTGATTTTGGTACATATAAATTGTCAAAATAGGCCACAAACTCATAGTGAAAAAATTACAGTAGATGAAATAAATCTAATCACACTACTGGAAAGTACACAAAAAATCATGCACTTTCAAAAAAAACAGCACCCAAAAATGTTACCGTAGGAACAAGTTATGAGCTCCCAAAGTTCCCAAAATGAGGATTAAGCAGCAACACCTGTGAGAATCTGCAATTTCTGGAAAAACCATAAGCCAAAACCAAGAATTGATTGCACCACTGTATAGATCACGAAAAATTAGCCCAAATAAAAAAAAATTGCTCGAAAAAAGGAGCCAAAATGACTGAGTAATGGAGCTTCAAAGTCGGACTGCAAAAATCAAAACTCCAACCGTGAGGGGTCAAAAATTTCAAATGGACGCTGATGTCAACGTTGACGTATTGCTGACATCAACAATTTAATGCATTAAATTTGACGGTTTCCCGTCCGTCATCGAAAAAAACTCTGTCGAGAAATATGGCCGAAATATTCTTTAGGTGCCAGAAATTGAGGAAGTTGCCAGATTCCGTCGGAATCTTTGAAGTGACCGCTCGAAGAAATGGGACCGACGAAATAAGAGCCCGCCGGTGAATGGAGGCTGGTCGTGGAGGGCGAAGGAGCCGTCGGTGAATTGGACGATGCCGGAAGGGGCCGCGAGGTGGTCACGTGGCCTCTGCGGTACCGCCGGTACCTGCGGCGTACCTACCTCTACGCATGGATGTGACCCGCAAAAATACTTTTTGCTTTTCGTTTTTTATTGTTTTTTTTTTAAATAAAAATTCAATACAAAAAAATTTGAAAAAAAATTTTTATAAAACAATTTTCAAAAAAAATCAAAATTTTTTTTTTGCAAAATCATACCGTCGACGTAATGGCGCCTTGGGGATCGTACGGCTCTTGGGGCAAAAAATTTTTGCTTCACCGGATGACTTGGTCCGATTTGGACGATTGGATAGTCAATCTTAGGGTTTTTGGCCCTTCTGGACGCGATGGCAAGGTCGGATTTGACCCAAAATGTTCCAAAAATGCAACTACCTTCTGAATCTGACAACCACAATGCAGCTTCAAACCCTCATAAATTTGGTTTCATATGTCCGATTTGGACAAAATCGACTTTCTTGAACCTTCCGGACACAATGGTGAACTTAGATTTGCACCAACAAGCTCCGATATAAACTTGCAATAAAAAGCCAAAAATGGAACCTCCTCAAATCTTGTACCTCTCTTCAAAAAATGACTCTCCAATGGCACCCAACGCTCTGATACCAAATAAAAAACACAAAGAAGAGAGAAAATAATTTGATAAGAATAAATTGTATTCAATGTCAATGATAATGGAATTGCTTGATTTTACAATGAAAGACCCCTTGGTTATATCACCAAGGTGAGAACATAGGAGTGCATAAGATTATGACAAGTGTCGTAATCTTATGACATGAGACAACAATGAAAAACTATCACTCCACCTAAAATGGAAAGTGATAATATGATAACCACCACAAATAGTGGATCACCCACAAATGGTGGAAACCTAATCACATGATATGTCCATGAAAAATGGAGGTGATAAAGTAATAAGAAGATAAATCCACCAAAAGTGGAAATTCTCCAACAACTCCTATGTGGTCTCTAAATAAACTTAACTAAAATGTAATTATGACCTAAGACAAGGTACAAAACATTTAATTACACCAACAAGGAGTTTGCAATTGAAACATGACTTGTTGAAGGCATGATAAAAGAGAACAAAAGAAAATTTGTAGTAGATGTTGAGAGGCAAGGTGAATATATTCATTGAAGAAGCCAAACAAGTTGCAACAATGGTGAGTCCTTTGGAATACAAGAAGAAGATGGTGGTGATGAATGGTGAAGATGGAGTTGTCACATTGAAAGTGAAAGGACTATAGAAGCAAAGGTAAAGTTTGGTTGTTAGTAATTTTTAAATGAATTAATAAAATCAAAGTTTGCTTTCATTTGTTTTTTTAATTGGGTGATGCAAGAATCTTGCCTTTGAATTTGATATGTGTTAAGATTGGTTGAGAGAGATGACCCTTTGGAACAAGACCTAATGTACTTATAAATTGCATTAAAGAAGCTTTTCTCATTCCATAACAACTTCATTTTTGCAAAAGTCACTCTCTTCCCATGCCTCTTTTGCCCTTTTCAACCTTCCAATTTAACACACAAGAGCTAATGCAAGTTAGTTTCTTTTTGCTCTCTTAGCTCAAAAATTAAATTCTTCACCATCCAAAAGAATATTTGCCCCAATGTATGCTTTTTGTTTATCATATCTACAATTTAATACCTCAAGATATAACTTCTTTCTTGTCACTAGAAAGATCATTCAAATAAATATTATAACTTCATCAAGTACTTTATCTCATAAGATCTCATTGAAGACAACCTTCAATCATCTACTTACAAATCATAGCAATGGCTTTACTACAAATAGCCCTAATTTTAACTAGCAAAAGCTCATAAGTTTAAACTTTCATTTCAAATTTACTAGTTAGTCATGTGTTTTAGAACTCCCTATTTGCTTTCACTTTGTCTCTAACATACTACTAGCCCAAATCATAGCAATGGCATTACTACAAATAGCCCTAATTTCAACTAGCAAAATCTCATTGGAGGTCAAAATTTTCATTCCAAGTTTACTAGTTGGTCATGCGTTTTTGAACTCTCTATTTGCTTTCACTTTTATAACATACTACTAGCCCAAAGCTCACCCATAACACAAATCCATTTTGCTTGCCCTTGTTTAAAATAGGGAAAATACATTTACATTGTGTGCATATTTTTACATAAGTTTCGGATCATACTCCATGATCCATCATCAAGATGAATAGCAAAAAGAGAGAAATCAAATTTATCCCAATGATGGATCATGGAGTATTTTCTCTTTCTGCTATTGATGATGCATCATGGAGTATTTTCTCTCTTTTTGCTATTCTTCCTAATGATGGATCATTGATTATGATCCAAAACTTATGTAAAAACATGCACATAGACCTTTTTTGGACAACTAATTTATAAAGAACAAAATGGAAAAACTCAAAATTCTACAAAACCTGCAATGCCCCTCTTTAAATATTAATAGAGAAAATATAATTAAAAATTTGGAAATAGAACAATCAATTATATTCTTTTAGAATTATGAGTAAATAAATAAAAAATTAATAATGAAATTGATACAACAAATAAATATAGAATAAATATTAAATAATTCTTTTACGAGGTCAATAATTATATTTATCTTATTTCTCCTTTTCTTGTATCCTTGGCTTTTAATATCTTTTACAACTTAATAGCTTAATAGTTATTTTTATCTTATTTCTCCTCTATTTTTCCATTGAGTTAACTTTTCTTTATTGAGGTTATTTATTTTCCTCAATTTTTCTCTCCTTAAATTTTGAAGATTTCTTTTGAATTCTATTATAAAGTTTATTTTATTTTTTTTAATTAAAATTTTGATAATTATTATGGGTCTTTGTGTAACATTTCTAATTGTTATTTTTGGCTTCTTTTGAATAAATTTATGTCTTTACTTCCAATTTTTGTTCCAATTTTTTCTGTTCTCTTGCCCCATTAATAATTAGTTCTCCTTCATTGATTTTTTCCCCATGCTATCCCTTCCTTCATATTAAACTCCCTTTTGGTCTGCAATAATCCATTTTTCTCTTCAGCTCTAATTTTCATCCTGATGATGAATTAGAGAGTGTGATCCAAAACATCAATGCAAAATCATTAATATGATCCATTTTTTTGCTCTCTTAGATCAAAAGTTAAATTCTTCACCATCCAAAAGAATATTTGCTCCAATGTATGTTTTTTGTTTATCATATCTAGAATTTAATACCTCAAGATATAACTTCTTTCTTCTCACTAAAAAGATCATTCAAATAAATATTATAACTTCATCAAGTGCTTTATCTCATAAGATCTCATTGAAGACAACCTTCAATCATCTACTTACAAATCATAGCAATGGCTTTGCTACAAATAGCCCTAATTTCAACTAGCAAAAGCTTATAAGAAGTTAAAACTTTCATTCCAAATTTACTAGTTAATCATGTGTTTTAGAACTCCATATTTGCTTCCACTTTGTCTCTAACATACTACTAGCCCTAATCATAGGAATGGCTTTCCTACAAATAGACCTAATTTCAACTAGCAATATCTCATTGGAGGTCAAAATTTTCATTCCAAGTTTTACTAGTTGGTCATTTATTTTTGAACTCTCTATTTGCTTTCACTTTGTCAACATACTACTAGTCCAAAGCTCACCCATAACACAAATCCATTTTGCTTACCCCTGTTTAAAATAGAGAATATACATTTAAACTGTGTAGGTATTTTTACACAAGATTCAGATCATACTCCATGATCCATCATCAAGATGAATAGCAAAAAGAGAAATCAAATTCATCCCGATGATGGATCATGGAGTATTTTCTCTTTCTGCTATTGATGATGCATCATGGAACATTTTCTCTTTCTGTTATTCATCCAGATGATGGATCATTGAGTATGATCCAAAACTTATGTAAAAATATACACAGCTTATCCAAACATCTTGAAGCTAGCATTTCAAAAATCTGTTCAAATCAATTAATTCTATTCTTTGAGTTTTTTTGTACAGCCAATTAAATATAGAACAAAATGGAAAAACCCAGAATTCTACAAAACTTGCAATGCCCCTCTCTAAATATTAATAAAGAAAATATAATTAAAAATTTAGAAATAGGACAATCAGTTAATATTCTTTTAGAATTATCAGTAAATAGAAATATAAAAATTAACAATGAAATTGATACAACAAGATATATATAGAATAATTCTTTTATGAGGTCAATATTTATATTTTTCTTATTTTTCCTTTTCTTTTATCCTTGGCTTTTAATATCTTTTACAACTTAATAGCTTAATAGTTATTTTTATCATATTTCTCCTCTATTTTTCCATTTAGTTAACTTCTCTTTATTGAAGTTATTTATTTTCCTCACTTTTTCTTTCCTTTAATTTTATAATTTCTTTTGAATTCTATTATAAAGTTTATTTTATTTTTTTTAATTAAAATTTTCATAATTATTATGGATCTGTGTCTAGTTATTATTTTTGGCTTTCTTTTGAATAAATTTATCTCTTTATTTCCAAATTTTGTTCCATTTTTTCTGTTCTCTTACCCTATTAATAACTTGATACTCCCTCTCTTGGTTTTCTTTCTTTCATTTTATTTTCATCCTTTTATCTATAGTTATTTTATTTTCTTTAATTAGTTTTCTATCATTGATCTTTTACACATCCCATTCCTTTCTTCATATTTAACTCCCTTTTGGTCTGCAATAATCCAATTTTCTCTTCAGCTCTAATTTTCATCCTGATGATGAATTAGAAAGAATAATCCAGAACATCAATGCAAATAAAAATACACGGTTTAATACAAAAAAAAAAAAAACTTTATGGACTGTAGAAACCTGTCTTTGATTAAAAGAAATTGATCACCCTTCAGTTCAAAACGTTACAGTCAAACATATTCACACCAGAAGCATAAAATAAACCCCTGAAACCAAAATAGCTAAAGAAACCAACCTAAGACAGGCAGACTCATCATGTAGAGCTAGGAAATCCCCAGTTCAAACAAGGAAATCCCCAGTTAAAACAATTAAATGAAAAACTCCAGTTACAAGAGCTACCGTGAGAACCACAGTAGTATAACTTGAAATCCAAAGCAGTAAACTTCAGCTGTCCACTATAACATCACATTAACCGAGCATACACACCATGTATAATTAGCCCTCAACCTACTAATTTTAGTACGTACAAGTGTCGGAAAAACTAAATCACATTTAACTCAAATGGGTTTTTCCCACCGGAAGAATCCAACTAGCATATTGTCTATATCTACAAGACATATCTAGCTGCCATTGTCCATTCGATCTTCTTTGTTTAAAACTCTCTGAACCAGCTTTATTTCGTTATTTTCATCTTAAAACAACTTTGTTTACTGTTTTCCTGCGAGCCAACGTTACTTTTTCCTGTTCTCCCTAAATCAATAGCGGGAATCAATCCACGCAACTTTTGACATGTATTTGCCTAATTCTACTCGTCTCCCAAACAATTATCTGGAATCAATCTAAGCAACATAATACATTAAAATAACAGTTTTCCAGATGCAACATCACAAACTAATAAATCTGTTCCTCAGAAATTTAGACAGTGCTAGATGGACCATTCAAAAATCCTAATTTAATGTATCAAACCTAAATGACAAGGCTAGGAGCTTCCTCGGACAGATTTGTACTTACACCCTTTGGAGGAACCTATTCAAGATACTTCCCTTCGAATTTAAAAGGAAGAACAATGCATTTGTAAGGGTTTAAATAAAAATGACTATAAACGTGACTAACATCCTTCGTTAGGGTTTACAAAATAACGTAGTCACTTATAACGACTCGGGTTGAGTTAACGCGCATACCACAGGCAACTTTACAAGTTGTTATGACCAGTGTATCGAACGCTACACTCGCCAGGGCTTTCGAAGCCATACTAGTCACGGTCAAATGGATATACCAATTAAAACAGTACAGAAAATGCCTTAGCTAAGCGTTATAATCCGCCCTGTTTACGCGGATGAATTTAATTATATAATCATAATGACCTACCTATGAATTTAACAAACGCCTAAATTAGGAATTAACAGAATACCACATACTGTCCATGTAAAACATGAGACATTTGAAATTTACCAGGAGACAGGTAAACCTGATGCACATAAAAAAGCAACAGGCTGTTGTTAGACTGGAATTTTAATATATGCTTCCTACTGAGCACATCTTCCATTGATGGGAAAAAGTACATCCAAGAAGCAACAACACCAAAACATACAATAAAAAATGTTTACGGAATAAACTAAATATAAATAATAAATGTAAGCAGGCAAACATTTACCCGTCTCATCAGATGTAAGAAAGACAGAGACAAAACAATGCTTGCAGATTTTTTATTTACGCTTTCCTTGACACACGCCTTACACAAAATAATAAGGAATGCAACGCCTATAGAAAGCAATATCAAACCCTAGAGAACCATTACAGAGAAAAGAGAAGGTTCTTACGCGTAGAGGTGAAGGTAAATGTCTGTTAAATTGAGATTAAGAACCAATTTTCCCTGCACGCATTGTAGATAGGACTTTGAGAGGAACGAGTGTAGAAATAGCCCTAGGCAGAACATATTTAGGGTTTGTGAAGAATAATTAGGGTTTTGCGTTATTATTATTATTTTAATTGTTTGGAAGATATCTTCAAGGCTGCCAATACCCTTATTTAGGGTTTTTGAAGAATATTTAGGGTTTTAAGAATATTAATTTGGTTGTTTGTTTTAACCCTTGTACGGCTCAATAATATGTCTTACCATTTTGAAATAAATGGAAGGTATGAAAATTAGAGCAATGGTCTTATCATGGGCTTGTCTCTATTGTTGGATGTGTCCGCTTCGGAGTAATGGGAGGTGTTTGAATATTAGCTATTTTATTTATAAATGGTAATAATATTTAAACCTATAGTTTTCTTAATTAAGTGTTATATATTTATGTTTATTAAATTTATTTAGTGATTTATATTATTTTAATTGGTATATGCATTTAACAATATTAGGTTTTCTTAAAAATTATGATGTAATATAGTATTGAGAATGTAAATGTAATAATAATAAAGATATTGGAAATCACAATCATAAAAATGTATCAATAAATTGAGAGAGCCTTTTATAGATTAAAAAGAAAGAAAGATCAATCCCTTACAACTTGTTGATGGTTACAATTCATGTTGTTTTAACGAGAATTTGTGATCTAAAACGTTGATGAAAAAATAACATATTTTGGACTTGAACCCACAACTTCCTTGTTGATTTTGTTTGACCATATTATCAAATGAAAATTTAAAGAGGGCGTACTTATTGCTTCTACTCCCACTACTGCTTCTTCTAGCCTTAAACATTCAAGGTCATTGTTGATAAGCCTTTATTGCACTCAATTGTTATGATGCTCAAGACAACTTCACAATATCTTTTCATCTTAGATCTTTATATCTTCTGCGTAAAACTCAAAGCCCAAGGATACATGTAAAAAGATGAAAAAATTACTTCCTAAATAAATGATGACTCTATTGATTTCTTATTTTTTATCCATAGAAAAGGAAAATACTATTATAGCCACATAAATTAAAGGTCACCTACAACTATATATATTCAAACTATAAATAGGTGTGATGATGATGTAAGGTTTATTGTATCTACATTCTTTTTACATTTCATACATTATAGAAATATTGTATAACTAAAATGTCCAAAACCATATCAAATATATTATATTAATTAGCATTTAATACAAACATAATTGGACATATATGAACATTATTTAGATTCATGTGGTGAAATTCAAACCTTCCCCAATTCTTTGGTAAGGCCTTTAGCATATGTGCCTCATTGTGTTATTCATTTTATATATTAGTTTTGATACCATAGCATACTTGTCAATCATGATTTTTTTGTATTGTCATCAAGTTGTATATCATGTATTTTGAATTCATGTATGTAGATATGTATATGCTTTAACTAGTTTTATGTTTCAACATGGCTATCATACTTGTCAATGATGTTCATATGAATTGTCATCAAGGTGTATGGATCTAGTATCTAGATTTACATATGTGGAGTTTTATATGTTGGACTCTATAGTGTTTTAGTTTCATTGCTTTTATTATGCTATGTGATCATGCTTTTGTCCATTGAGTTTAGCACTATGATTATTTTATTGCACAACTTTGTAGTCAAATCATGTTAGTCATAGGTGGTTTTAGTTAGACTCCAGTTATCATTTTCTCATTGGTTGCTATATATTATCCTTCAACTATCTTGTGTTAGACAAGTATGCTTGATGTTTTCCTTGAGCATGCAAGCACAAGTTTCACCAGTGGTGATAAATTGGAGACAATTGGCTTAGGTAAAAGTGTGGTGTTCTCATTCTTGTCTTGCTTGATTCTATGTTGCAATATGAATCTTATATGGCCTTGTAAGCCTAAATTTGAATTGAATGATTTTGGATTCTTGAGTCATGAGGAATCTCATAAAAAAAATTGTGTAATTTGTGTAGGTTGCATGACTCCTATTATTTATTGCAATTAAGAGTTGTTGGTGTGAATATATGTCTTGCACTTAGTAATTTATCTTTACTAGGGACTTAGGGGACCTATTCACATGTTAAGTTTACTTAGGATATAAGATTCTTTCTAGAAGTCTTAGTTCAATTTTCTAGAACTTATCTTTCTAATTTTTAATGTGTGATTCCTAGGTTATTAGGTTGTTAGTTGTCACATTTCATAGGATTAAGACGCATGTCACAATCATGTTCAGTCATATTCCTCGCCTGCCTATATAAGCAAGGTCATTGTATACTTTGTAATATACTTCATACCTCATCATCGTTTTGATAGGTCCTAATATCAAGCAAGTGCATATTCTTGCATACTCTCTTGTAGAAGGTTTTCATTGTTTTTGCAAGTGGTCTTGAGTATAGATCCAATCTTCAACTCTTACATGGTATCAGAACCAAGCCTTGCAAAACCCTTTCTTAGATCTAGGGGTTGAGCTATTGCTAGTGAGATATCTAGGTTATTTTTAACAAGGTTGAGTATGCTCTTCCCTTGCACCATATGGTGAACCTAAGAATCAAAAAAACTTGAAAAAAATACCAGATTTGGAGGGTTTCTCTATTTTGGATTTTCATTGAAGATCACTTTTGTCTTGTATTGGAGGAAATTTGAGCTCATTTTTTAGTTTAGGGTAGCTGAGAAAGTCAAGATTGGCTTTTGTTTAGCCTAAATCTTGTTGAAAATTGAGGTGTTTTCTTAGCTTAATACTCTGTAAAACTTTAAGATTGCTGATCTAAATAAGCTTTTCCTTCTTTTTTTGTTACAAATTATTTGTGTTTGTTACAAATTCTTTGTGGGTGATTATCTTGATTAATCCATTTTAGTGTTGTAGAATGTAGATAGAAGTTGATAGAAGAAGTAGACAGGATATTAGAAAGATTACACAAGCATATACCGTGGAGAAAACCCTTTCAGGTAAAAAACTCCACCAAGAAATGATCTATTATTCCAATCTTGAAGTAGATTACAATAGCTTCAATTCTTGCTTGAGAATGCCTCTTTTTCCTTCA
Source organism: Sequoiadendron giganteum (assembly GCA_007115665.2). NCBI lineage: Eukaryota > Viridiplantae > Streptophyta > Pinopsida > Cupressales > Cupressaceae > Sequoiadendron > Sequoiadendron giganteum. The sequence goes on along the minus strand of CM021100.1, from coordinate 981,487,199 downwards.
CCAAACTTCTTCACAAATTGCAAGTAAAACTTACCAACTCTCTTTACAACTTGTTTGAGATATGTAGCCTTTCTCCAACATTGTAAACTCCAAAATGAGTTATACAAACAATGCTTAAGCCCTAACCCTTAAAGGTATGCCAATTTCATGCAATTGGAGATGCACCGTGAAAACCAATGTCAAACCATCTACCTCTTCCATTTGGGCATACCAAACTGAAGTCACAACTGAGTCTTCATCTTGTAAGTATCTCAGGGCTTTATCCTCAAAGTTTGCGCCCACAAGAGGGCCCCACTTAACTAGGTAATCAATAATATCTCTACATGCAAAGGAGTTAATTCCAAGAAGCCAACTTGGGTGCCCAAAGTGGGTCCAAGATATTTCTTGTTAACTGAAACATTTCTCAACACCATTCATGCAAGAATGGTCATCTCCTGTTAACTAAAGGTAGTTCCTGTTATCTTGCATGCAACTCAAGTTATTAGGCATGCATTCCAAGTTAACTGAAGTCAACTAACATGCAACTAAAACTAACTGAAGATAACTGAACTGAACTGAACTTCAACTGAACTTCAAACCCTATTTTATAGGTGCTCAACATGCATAAAACAAAATCCCTATTTTATAGGAACCTAGGATGCATTCTTGAAGTAAACTCAATTTACCACTTAGTTAATTGAACTTAAGGTGAGTGTCACCTCCCATGTGTGAGCCCATGTTCTCCTATTTTGTAGGAGCTAATCCAGGCGTCCACACATGCTTTTAAAATTTAGAATTAATTACAAATTCCAATTATCATGATTATTTCAACAATTATTAATTCCTTCTTAATCCTAGTGTTTGATAAACACATTTCAAGAATTTAGGATATACATGAAATAACTAATGTTTTAGGATTGCAATTAAATGGCATCCTATTTCCAACAAATCTAACATTTTTTCGTCAAAGTTATAATAGTTTGAAGATTTCAAGATCTGGAGGTAGCAGAGATTTCAACATATTTTCAGCCCAAATCAACCCTATCATCATCTTTAGAAGGCCTGAGCGATGAAGTTTCATATAAAATACACCCATATTTGGCCTCAGGTGTTTTTAAGGCAAACAAAAATTACTAGAGCAAGTCGTACAACCCCCTAAGTACAGGCATACAATATTTTATTTTCATAGAAAAATAATAATTTTGATATTGGTGCTTCCTCTTTTCTTCACACTTATGTCACATACCTTCCATTCATTGCACTTGCATATAACACAATTGTACATTCCACTCTTGCAACTCTCACTGATGCTTACAATGCATATGAACATTTGAAATATATATGTGACATTATATTAACACTCTTCTATTTTGACCTAGGATCCACACAAACCTAGACAACATAGGGTGGACCTAAATTTAAATTACATGAAACATGTGATACAACAGTCCAAACTTGACACCTTGTGCCACCATGAGAACCTTAAATAGGTCTTATCCTCACTCCACATACATGATTTGAATTTTGCACACTAGTAGTCATTGCTATACATGCCTTGAACATTGAATAACTCTAATGATCTTTCGACACTTCAACCTCCTTGCACACTAAGTTGTGCCACTGAAAACTCAAGAAACTAATAGAACTAGTGTAGGCATACTCTCCTTCCAAACCGAAAAGCTATAATACATTTTTGAAAGAAATGCCAACCATATTAAACAATCTCTCTGGCCAAAAGATATCCTTCTGGACTACCATACTCATGTTGATTGCATAATCGACATGGTATAATAAATACATTAACTATCTGAAGGTATTCATGCCACAACAAAAAAATTTCTTTATTATACATGAATCGATTAGAAAATCTACACCCTGACAAACAACATACTTCAAGAACCTTAAGATAGATGACAATTATAGTACTCTTACAATCTTCTTCATCTTTGACAACCTTCACATCTAACAGCCTTGACACCCTTTGATAGCCATTATCAGGAACAATGACCTGTTCACATCAGTTTGACATCAATGATAACCTATGCTCAACAATATCCCCCTTTGTCATTGATGGAACAACAAAATGTTGGGACCACCAAGCACTCCTAAAAGATAATGTCTGAATGATTTCTTGGTTGTAGCATTTACTCCGCTATGAAATATATGGCATTTTGAATTTAGTATTTCCTCAATTCAGCATATTGAGCACACTTTCTCCCCCTTTGACATCAATTGAAAAGGATCAACATCCTTTCTCCCCAAAATGGTACACTACAACATTAATAAACCTATTTCCCAGATAGACTCCCCTTGAGTCCATGATTCACTACACCTGAAAACATTATGCAAGAGCATCAACCCTTCTTGTGGCAGGGATACCAAGCTCCCCCTCACACTATACTTTCCTCTTGAATCAAGAGGATGGAGCAATAACTCCCCAACTTCTATCAAAGAAACTCAAATGTCTCCTTAGGAAGTGTCTTTGTCAATATATCTACAACTTGCTCCTTTGTGTCCACATATTCCAACCTTATTTCTCTATAACCTTCTCTCTCAAGAAATGATATTTTATTGTAAGGTGTTTTGTTCTTGAGTGCATCACCAGATTCTTTGAAATGTTTATTGCATTTGTGTTATCACAAAGAATAGTGATAGGGTCTTCAAACTCAACCTTCATTTTTTTCAAGTTATGCTTCATCCAAAGCACCTGAGTGTAGCATGATGTTGCAACAATGTATTCTACTTCTGCTAGATAAAGAAATTGATTCCTACTTATTACTCAACTAGGACACCAAACTATCTCCAAGGAAGAATGTATTGCCACTTGTGCTCTGTCGTTTGACCACACAACCTATCCAATCTGCATTTGTATATGTAGTAAGAGTAAAATTGTCACTCTTTGGACCTCCCAAAGACCAAATTCTTCAGTAGCCTTGAAATACCTAAATATCCTCTTTATCTCCTTCACATGAGTCTCTTTATTTATTACCTAAAATCTAACAACCATTCCAACTGCTTGCATGATATTCGATATGGATGTTGTCACATACAAAAAAGTACCAATCATAAACCAATACAAAGTTTGATTTGCTAGAGCAGAATCATCATCCTTGTTCAACTTACACCTGGTAACCATAGGTGTTGCAACAGGTTTACAATCTTCCATCCTAAACTTGTTTAACATCTCCTTTATGTATTTGTGTTGTGAAATAAAAATTCCTTTGTCTGATTGAACGACTTGTAACCCCAAGAGGAAAGACAAATATCCTAACATAGACATCTCTAATTCATTTTGCATAGCCTTCTAAATTTTTTTGTACATTTCTTCACTGCTACCTCTAAAAATGATGTCATCAACATAAACCAAAACAATCAACATTTGTTCCCCTTCTATTTTTATGTATAGATTATTGTCTACACAATCTCTCTAGAACCCTTGTTGTTGCAAGTATCCATCCAATCTTGAATACCAAGCTCTAAGAGCTTTCTTGATTTCATACAAAGCCTTCTTCAATTTGCAAACATAATCTGGATTGTTAGTACACTGAAATCCTTCTAGTTGTTCAATATATACTTTCTTCAAGTTGTCCATTCAAAAATGCTAACTTCACATCCATCTGATACACATTGAAATCCTTGAATGTTGATAGAGCTAAGAACATCCTGATTGCCTCCAGTCTAGCCACCAGAGCAAATGTTTCCTCAAAGTTTATACCTTCAACTTGAGCATTTCCTTTAGAGACTAGTCTTGCTTTGTTTTGGATCATTTCACCTTTCTCATTTAGCTTATTTATGAATAGCCACTTTGTTCCAATCACATTCTTATCCTTAGGCCTTGGGACAAGTACTTCCCAAGTTTCATTCTTCATGATCTAATCCAATTATTCCTCCATTACTTCTATCCATCCTTGTTCCTTGCTAGCTTGTTTATATGTCTTAGGTTCTATCTTTGGTAGTAAAGAAAAATGTACTTGTTCTCCTGATCTTTCTAGATTCTTTTGGGTTAGAACCCCACTATCTTTATCACCTATGATCTAATTTGTAGAGTGATTTTTCTGAACATACTTAGCTGGAGTTTTTGAAACAAATTATTATTTAATGTTGCTATGAATTGATTCCTCATCATCTTCATCCTCCAAAATAGTAGTATTCTGAATAGTTTCATCCACCTTCATATTTGCACTTTCAATCATCCTCTTCAATATTTTGTTATAACACCTGTAATATTTTCTTCTTAAAGAGTAACCAAGAAAAATTCCTTCATCTAATCTTGAATCAAACTTACCCAAATTATCTTCATCTCTCTTGATGCATTTGCTTCCAAATATCTTGAGGTGCCTTATAGATGTTGGTCTTCCTTTCTAATGGAGCGCCTTGCTGATAATAGGTAATTCCCATTTCATAGATATTTTAGGTCCAAAGAAACTCTCACACACTTAATAGGAATATTAGGATTTAAAGTTAAAACAAATGACTAGAACCTTGATCGTTCATTATCAGTGACAAGAATAACAAAATTAGTCTTTATTTCCAATGGTCTATGTTGTATACAAACAATCTGGTCTCTGAAACAACGTTTCATTCACTCTACAAGGCTTACATTGCAAATCACATATGGCCTACAATGCTCGACTTGACTTCATACATTTCCCCATCGACTCAATCAAAACTTATCCTTTCCTCTCTGTCATCCAATGACACCGAACCTCAAGTGTTTACTTCCTGTCATCGTTGGTTGTCTCTCCAAAATTATGTACCCATGTTCCTTTCAGCATCCAACCCTGTTTTCAGCGGCCTCCTCTCTCCAAATACTCGTCCAACTGTCGACCCACCACAATTACCACACCATAGATTGCAAACTATCAATTTGTTAAGCAAATTTGACCAACAAACTTAACAACATATTAAGAAATAGAACTAAAACTAAAACTACCAAACTACAAGAAATAAACAAAACCAAAATTGAGAAGGAGATGATGCCCCTGCATCAACTCCCCAAGCAGAAATAAGTTTATGATTTCCTGCTCGTGAGATCTGCAACAAAATAACCCAACCGAGAGAGCTCAAATTCGATGAGCCAAGAAGCATCTTCCACTGGATGATCACTCCACTTCACCAAATATCTAAAGTACTCATGTCTTCGGGTTTTCTTCCACAATTGTGTATCAAGAATGCATTCGATGTCTTGCAAAGAAGATGAAAATCCTTATTTTTTCTCAATGTTTGAAGACTCGGTCTCTACAACACCATCCTCAACATCTCCCTTATAAGGATACATATCTGCTACATTAAAAATAGGTGAAATTCCAAGGTCTGCAGGAAGAGATATCTCATATGTATTATAGGAAAATCTTTTGAGAACTTTGTAGGGTCCGATATTTTTCATTTTCAGTTTGTTGTACTCTCCTTTAGGAAATATTTCCTTCCAAATGTGAGCCAATACAAGTTCTCCAACCTAAAAATGTATTTGCCTCTGCTTTTTATCAACATGTTGTTTATATTGTTGATTACTCTCCTCTATATTTGTTTTGACCTCTTCATGGAGATCATGGACGAGTTTAGCAAAATATTTACCTATTGCACTTTGCCTTTCCATATTACCAAGGTCTCTCGAATCATACACCCTCCTTGGATGCAAACTCATCTTGAGACAAAGCTATATCACAATTACCTAGTGTTTTTCCAGTGATACACCTCAACATATTTCTGAGACTTCGATTAACAACTTCGGTCTGCCCATTTGTTTGGGGGTGATAAGCAAAACTAAAGTTCAGATTAGTGCCCAATTTCTTCCATAGGGTCCTCCAAAAATGACCCACAAACTTAGTATCACTTTCACAGATGATACTTTTAGGAATCTTGTGCAATCTCACTACTTCTTTGAAGAAGAAATTTACAATGTTAGTGGCATCACTAGTTTCCTTACAAGGTATAAAATGCACCATTTTTTAGAACCTATCTACCACAACAAAAATTGAATCATTTCCCCTTTGTGTATGAGGAAAACCCAACACAAAGTCCATACTCATCGAATCCCAAGGCCTATTTGGAACTAGAAGTGGCTGATATAATCTAGCATTTTGGCTTCTCCCCTTAGCATGTTGACAAATGTTGCATCTTTCAACATATCTCCTCACATCCCCTTGCATCTTTGGAAAAGAATTAATGAGTGCTCAAGTGAAAATAAGTCTTATCCTATCCAAAATGACTAGCAAGACTACCATAATGCTTTTCCTTCAACAAATTGTCTCTCATGGACCCTTTAGGAACACATAAGTTATTCCCTTTGAACAACATACCTTCTTGAATCATGTAATCCACCCATGACTCTCTATTCTCGTAAATAGGATCGTTGCAAGCTACAAATGCTTCCTTAAAATCTGCATCCTTTGCATACAACTCTTTCAAACTTTCAAAGCCCACACTAATAGTTTGTGTTTCACATAACAACAAATTCTTTCTACTTAAAGCGTCAACAACTTTATTCATTTGTCCACTTTTATGCTTCAAAACAAAATTAAAACTTTGGAGATACTCAACCCACTTGGCATGTATTTGATTCAACTTGTGTTGGTTGTTAATAAACTACAAAGCGTGGTTATCCACGTATACAATGAAATCTTTAGGTATTAAATAATGTCTCTATTTCTTTAAGGATTGAACCAAAGCATAGAATTCCAAATCATAAGAAGAATACTTCCTTTTTGCATCATTTAGTTTATCGCTAAAGTATGTTACTGGTTTACATTCTTGACTTACGACAATCCCAATGGCCAACCCACTAGCATCACACTCTACTTGAAACACTTTTTCAAAATTAGGCAAAGCAAGAATGGGCTGATCACTCGTCTTTTTCTTCAAAAATTTAAAACTCTCTCTTAGCTTGCCTAGTCCATACAAATGGCCTCTTCTACCCATTTATAGTTTCAAGAATAGATGCTACCACATGACTGAAAATTCTAATAATTTTTCCATAAAAAAATACAAGCCCATGAAATCTCCTTACCTCCATTACACTTTTAGGCATTGGCCAATCAAGGATGGCTTGTACCTTCTCTTTGTCCATCTTCAATCCCTCCTTTGACACCACAAAGCCCAAATAAACCAGTTCAATATGCATAAATACACTCTTTTTCAGATTTATCTGCAACTTCTCTTGCATCCTCTTCAATACCTACCTCAAATGCTCAAGATGCTCCTCCTTAGACCTTATAAACACCAAAATATCATCCAAGTATACAATCACAAATTTACCAAGGAATGGTTTGAAAACCTCATTCATGAGTTGCATAAAAGTGCTAGGTGCATTAGACAATCTAAAAGGCATAACAAGCCATTCATAAAAACCATCACTAGTCTTAAAGGTTGTCTTCCATTCATCCCCCAGTCTGATTCTTATTTGATGGTAGCCACTTTCAAGTCTATTTTAGAAAATACATGGATCCACTTAAACAATCCATTAAATCTTCAATTCTAGGAATGGGAAACCTATATCTTATAGTAATTTTGTTAGCAACCCTTGAATCGATGCACAAACACCATTCCCCTCCTTTCTTTAACACTATTATTATGGGAATAACACAAGGACTTGGGCTTTCCCTTATCAAACCCTTCTTCAAAAGGTCCTCCACTTTCTTCCTTATTTCCTCATTTTCCATAGGTGTCAACCTATAAGTAGCCTTGTTAGGAAGGCTAGCCCCTGGAATCAAATCCATTTGGTGGTTGATGCTCCTCATAGGAGGAAATCCACTAGGCAAATTAGATGCAACAATATCCAAATGTTCATTCAAAATATCTTTCACTTCAAGAGGCAAATCATCAAATTTTGTAGTAGTGAATACAGTCTTAGGTTTAAGAACCAAAGCATATCCTATTTCCTCATTCTTCAAGTCATGTAGAAACTCCTTACCACTGATCAATATTACCTTACTATTGTTGTCCTCTTCAAGCTCCTTCATTGGCATTGAGGTATGTTTCACTCTATCTTTCTCAATAGTATATTTGTTCTCCCTTCCATTATGCACTACTTTCCTATCAAATTTCCATGGTCTACCAAGCAATAGATGGCACACATCCATAGGCATCACATAACAAAGAACACTATATTTATAAATACCAATCTAAAAATCAACATGGGCCTACTCATTTACTAATAATTGATGACACTTTTGCAACCAGGATACCTTATAAGGAGATGGATGCTTAATTCTTTTAAGATATAACTTTTCTACCATCTCTGCTACAACAACATTATATGTATTACCACTATCAATGATTAGTCTACAACATTTACCTTTGGAATTACACATGGTTTTAAACAAGGCTCTCCTTTGGACCAGTTATGGGCTTTCCTTTTGAGGCTTCAACAATACCCTCTTTAGCAATAATGATTCACTTGATTCTAGTTCCTCTTTGTGGTGAATGAGAGACCCCACAATTTCTTGGTCAACATGAAAAATTTGATTACTTCTTTCAATCTTGGAATGTCCCCTTGAGATGATTTAGAGAATTCCCAACTCTTGTTTCCATATTGGTTGCACTTAAAGCATTTTCCAACAAACCCTCTACCTCTACCTTGAGAACCACCTCTTCTATAGGATCTACCCCTTTTTCTGAAAGCCTCCTCTATCATTTTTGGCTACTCCACTAGAACTTCCAACCTCTTCTCCTTGATGATGTTGCTTCCCTCTACCAGTTTGTTGCCACCTTCCTCTGAAACCTCTTCCTCTCTTCTTCTCTTGGTGACTTTATTTCCTTTTCAACTTTTATTTTTCCTTTAATGCAAGTTGATGAGCCTCTTACAAGCTTCTATTAGACACCAAGCTTAATTCATCTTGTAGACTATACTTTAGACCATTCATATATCTGACAGTTTTCTCCACATCTTCCTCACTATACTCTGATCTAATTACCAACTTATAGAATTCCTCTGTATAATCTTTCACCGACATGTCTTTTTGTTTCAAACTATGCAATATTTTGAAGAGATTAGTTTGATAATCTCCTAGAAGGAACTTAGCCTTCAACTTTGCCACCATCTAATCCCAATAGTTAATCTTTTCCTTATTCTTTCTTCTCCTCTCAATTTGGACAAAGTCCCACCACATAGCAATGTGGCCCTTCAATCTGGTGCAAGAAGATTTCACTCTCTTTTCTTCTGCTACACCCTCATATTCAAAATGCTTGTCTAAATCATTGATCCAATCAATTAGATATTCACCATTAAGACTTCTCGAATAGGTAGGAACTTCTATTTTGGGTTTGGAACCCACATTCATGACTTTCCTCAACAATCTTTCCTCAAAACCTTTGTGGTCTCCTTGTCCTCCCTCATTGTCATATTGTGGATGTTCTTACTCCTCATCATCACTTGCAACTTCATCAAGGGTCCCTCTTCTCTGTGCCCTTTCCAAGGCATCCATTTTTTCTAGCAAATGTTGCAACAATTCTTCACCATGATGTTCCCTTCTACCTCTTCCCTGGGCTCCTCCTCTACCCATTCTCCTTAGAGTCATTTTGTTTACTCACCAATGCCCAATCACTTTTAAGCTTTGATACCACTTGATGGAGTACCTTGTTGATCACAGGTAATTCTCGTTTCATAGATATTTCAATTCCAAATAAACTCTCACACACTTAATAGGAAGATCAGAATTTAAAGTTAAAACAAATGAATAGAACCTTGATCATTCACTATTAATGATAATAAGAACAAAAGAAATATTTATTTCCAATGGTTTATTCTGATTATAAACAATCTAGTCTCTAAAACATCATTTCATTCACCCTACGGGGCTTACATTGCAAATCGCATATGGCCTACAATGCTCAGCCTGACTTCATACATTTCCCCATCGACTCAATCAAAACTTCTCCTTTCCTCTCTGTTGTCTAATGACACCAACGCTCCAGTGTTTACTTCCTTTCATCGTCGATTGTCTCTCCAAAATCATGTACCCCTATTCCTCTCAATATCCAACCCTATTTTCAGTGACCTCCTCTCTCCAAATACTCTTCCAACTTTCGACCCACCACAATTACCACACCAGATTGCAAACTGTCAATTTTTCAAGAAAATTTGACCAAGAAACTTAACAACATATTAAGAAATGGAACTAAAACTACCAAACTACAAGAAAGAAACAAAACCAAAATTGAGAAGGAGATGATGCCCCTACATCACTTTCCATAGTTCATATGGAGTCTTCTATGAAAATATTTCTTCTCATTATTTTTTTCAACATTGTTAGTATTCTTATTACGACACTTAGCCGTGAAATATCCAAATTATCCACAATTGAAACACTTGAAAGGTAATTTACCTTTATACTTATTGAAACCTCTTTTAAGTTTTCTAACAAGCTTTGCTTCTTTTGGATATGATCCAAAATCCTAATCTTGATCAACATGCTTCAAAGATACTCTAAAAGCAAATTCTTTCCTTGTAGAATATTGACTTTCAAATCTCATTTCAAATGTAGTTAATGTTCCATAAAACTCAATCAACTTAAAGTATTCAGATCTTTAGCTTCTTCAATAGCAAAGATTTTAGGATCAAACCTTCTAGGTAGTGATCTGAGAACCTTCTTCACAAGAAACCTTCTCTTCCAAGATTTCACCAAGACCTCAAATATAGTTGACAACTTCATCAATTTGAAACATGAATATAGAAATGTTCTCATCTTATTTCATCCTTAGACCTTCAAACTGAGCTATGTAAGTCTGCAACTTTACTTCTTCGACTTTATCATCACCTTCATAGATAGTTTCCTACTTTTCCCATATTTCCTTTGTTGTTCTAGACTCCATCACTTTCACAAATTCAGTGTTAGTCAAACCACATAAAATATCATTTATAGCCTTAACATTGAACTTAAGAGTCCTCTTTCCTACTTGATCTCAGGGAGGGAGATTTTTAAGAGGCTCATATCCTTCTACAAATAGCATCCAGATGTCCATTCCTAAAGTCATCAAATATGACTCCATCCTAACTTTTCAAAATGCAAAATTAGATCTATCAAAAACCAGTACTTTGTTTCCAGATGAACTTTCTTGTTCCATCCTGGATCTACCTTAAGTTGTTAAATTTTTTCAAAGGAACTTAGCTTTGATACCAATTGAAGGGCACACAATATAAGGAGAGTGAGGGTGAATAGGTAGATCAAAATAATTTCAGAAACTTTTACAACTACTTTACATATTTTCAACATGAAGAGAATTGAATCGTACTGTTGATGCCAAAAATTGGCAAGGTAACAACCCTTTGTGGGAAAATCAGTTAAAGGGGGGACCTATTGCGCTAAACTGAGTAACCTCTGAATTTTAAAAGAGTCGGATTCTTCTATAATTAGGGTTTGGAATGGGAAAAAGGAAGCAAATATAAAATAAAAGGATATAACTAGGGCGATGTGCCAAGATCTAGATGTAAGGCACAATAGATCTATCTTGTAGATGCGATCTAAGGGCTCGTTTAGCAATCTGCTATGTTCCAGAATGAAAGGAAACAAAGATAAAAGTCTAAATGATTCACTCAATGACATAAAATAATATTCATACACATTTACTAAGAAGAGTCAAAGACATGATCTAAACCAACAAACTTGCATTAAATTCATAGAAATTTTGCAAATGAAACATTTAGCACCACAATGGCACAGTAATTTTTTATCAAAATCTTCAAAAAAATAGAAAGGTCGAACAATGGCACAGTCTGCAAGTCTTTACAATGATCTAAAAGCGGTAAAGGCCTGGTTATTTTACCAATTTCTCCTATCAAAATTTGAACTCTTGCTTCGAAAGAAGAAGTAATGTTTATAATGAAAACCCAACTCAAGGGGCTAGTAACATAAAAGATCCTTCAATCATTAGCAATGATTTCCCCTTTCCGTTACAACCGAAAAGATTTGAGCCATGAACGAGGACACCCTGGAGTCAGATGCATCCCCTACGAATGATTGTAGTGGTCCCAGCAGACCAGAGCGTCGACACGTGCTATTCACTCATGGTGGCAGTTACAAAACATGGTAGTTGGTGATAGGTTGTCATCTGGTTAACTCTCCTTCGCGATGAAGCCTTCAGAAGATCACGTGGCAAGCGGTCGGGGCCGACGTTCATCCTTCCCCTCAAGCGATGAAAAACTTGTGTTGTGAAGACATGTGGAGGTCTCCAAGCATATTGAGCTGAGGGTGGGGGCCGCCAAGAAATGTGCACGGAGTGATGCTATGTGGCACATGGTTGGGGCCCGCAAGGAGAGTGATGGAAAGAGGCACTGAAGATTGTGAACTGCTGACATGTGGAAGCATGACACAATTTTTTTGATAAGTAAGAGAAGGAAACCTTGCGAGGATTGCTTGGCTGAAAAGTGGTGGTATTCGCATAAGCCTTTGCAAGAGGAGCCCAATATTGATTTTTTAAAGGGAGGGTGTGGCCGGTACTTAAGCAAAATAAAATCACCTAAAGGGAGCTTGGGAATTTTATGTTCATAACTTTTGGCAACTTATCAGGGGTGTTTCACCTGTGAAACGAGGAACCCAATTTTTTTTGTCTTGTAGACCAGAGACTTATCCATCGGGCAGTGCGATCGGAGCTTAGAGAGGGCGGTTTGAAGAGATAGCCATTCATCCTCAGATGGAAACAATATGTCACACAGACTTTCTTGCGCTCCATGCAGATAGATCACTTCTTTGTAAGGCAACGCTGACAATAAATCAGCCCAGGACTTGAGTTGAAAATGAAGTTGTGCGATAGGATGAGTGACACTCTCAATATCTCCTACATCAAGGGGTTGACTAAAAAATCTGAAAGGCAGACACATCTTGTTGTTTCTCCTAAATCTTTGCTGCAATATGCTCCACCGTGGCCACTGATTCATCTTCAAGAAATAGAGATGGTAAGCCCATTTAAGTCAGGTGACAGAACTTGGCTCGCATGCTATTCATGATTTGATCGAATTTGGTGGCACATTCATTGGCATGAAGGATAGTTGTGTGGAAATTGATGAACTTTTTGGTTGTTTTAGAAACGGCCTTTCGGTCTTTAGTCCCTACACTTGCCAAGACTTCATCTAGGACCTAATATAGCCTATCCAATAATCTTCTGGCCTCTAGAACTCTTTCGGTGATGGACTGAGGGAATTGCCCCATTGTCTCACGAACCTCTCTACCCAAGACTTTTTCTTCTGCCATAAATCAAAGTGTTGGTTGTAGAGTTAGGCAGAAAGCCTTCACTCTCTCCCAATATGAGACATATAACTACTGGGCTATCTGAAGAAGGTTTGTTTGATCAATAGGGGGTGAGGCGAAGCCCTTCAATAGGAAAATCTTCACATTCCTTTTCTCTATATCATGCGTGAGCTCTACAACCTTTTTCTTTGTCACGGTGAGTTGTCCTTGCAAGATCCGTGATTCCATGACCCAACTAGCTTCAGATCGCTCCTTGTTTGCTACTTCTTACTTTAGGGAAGACCTTATTTCTATTATCTCATTCTCCAATTGGGCATGATAGATCTCAAAATCCACATCTTTTTGTTGCATTTGCTACTCTAGTTGAGTGTGTTGGCGACAAAAATCCTCATCTTTTATCACACTTCTTGCCCCAACTTTGTTAACTGGTCTTGATACTCCTGGTTCTTTTGTTGTAGCTCAACGATCAAGTTAGGATCAAGGGATTGAAACTTCACAAGTTATTCTCAGAGCTTTGCTTGTTTTGTCTCATTTTGTTGGGATAAGCACTTAAATTCAACCTCCCTAGCTTTTTCCTTGGCGAGCAAAACCTCGACCCTATCCTTTATGCTTTTTAGCTCTTCTTCCCTTTTCTTTAGCTGGTGACTGGACTTAAGAAATCCAGTGGTCACTACCCACTATGTTTCCTCCATAAGCTCCACCTTGTCTTGAGGTTGGGCTATGCTTAAATCGAGCCCCATGATGTACATATTATAGTCATATGGCTGCATTTTTGCTTGTGGCTTGTTGATAGTTGGGTACATAGTTGCAAAATGTAGCGATTGTTGAGCCTCATTAAAAATAGTTTGTACCCTTGGCTTCGTTGGCTTCTTAGCATTTTTAGTCTTTTTCCTTTGGGCTCTGATTGCTCATGCCTACCTATTTTTGTCGCCTTCTGATAAGAATTCAGAGGGTGACCTAATGAGTTCGCCTGCAAAAGGTGCACCGAGAGGAAGGGAAAACAAAAATGAAAAGGTGGCGGTACCAGGAGACTTTTTCTTTGGTACACTAACATCTGATGCAAGAAAGGAGGGATACTCCAATACTCTAATTGCAAACCAGTAGGAGGACTTGAAGGAAGTGGAGTCACGACAGTTTCTATCTGCTGGGAAGAGTGGATTGGCTCTGACATTGCAGTGGCAAGAGATGTATCGATAAAGGTAGCAGAGGCAAAGTGTGAGAGGCTTTGGGATGCAGAATGGGCCAAGGTGGATGGTGTGATATTTCATGGAGGAGTAAGGGTAAATGGGGCCACATGAGAGAACCGTGCGAAACCCCCTGCGATTATTAAAATAGAGGCCAAAATGCATTGGTTGGCATATGAAACAAGAGATGTTGTGGACACAACAGGGGCAACTAAGGTTTGTGAAACCAGAGAAGAGGGAGCGAAAGATACCTATGATGCGGATGACTGCAGTCCTTGGTCTATTGTCGACTCTTCACTTACCTCAGGGTCATGCGAACACTCTCCAGATGATTCCTTGATTTTTTTCCGCTTCATTGGCGGCGAGTCATCTATTGCTATGGTTTCAAATTGTTGTGGTTTTGTTGCCCAAGTCCTCATTGCAATCCAGGTGCGAGTTAGTGAAGACCTCACACATGATATGTTAATCAATACATTGGAGGAGACCTTGTTGGGTTGCTTCATGACTTTTCCCTTTTTTTGCACCGAGGTGTCTTTTGCCTTCGTTTCTAGTTTCGCTCCTTCGTCTGACTGTGGTTCGGCTTCTTTCGAACTGGAGTCTTTTTCACCACTCTCGTTGGAATCTGGATGCTTGTTGTTCCACAATTTGTCGAACTTTTCATCCATTTCCTCGGTATCGGTATCGTAAGGGGCCTCAAAGCGTCGGGTCTCTTGACGATATATCCAAAACTCATTGACCTTCTTTTCCTTCCAGCCATAGTTGTTTATCAAATTGTTGCGGAGAGTAGTACCCATCTTTATTGTTTTATCATATTGCCTAGTCGGGTAGTAGAATCTGAGCTAAGGAGGCCAACCACCTTCAGTAGGGATATAAGCTAGGTCGACAATAAATTCATCTACATCTGACACTGAATTTTGATGCTTCTCCTAGTAAGGTCGGGGGTAGTGTGTCACTTTGACATATTTATTTGGAAAGTCATTATCGGGGTTGTAATTCCATTTATCGCAAATCCATACCAACCCTAGATGATCCAAATTTTCTTCCAGTATGTCATGAGCTTTTCTCTTAGCCATGATTATAGTTTTGAAGCTCATTGGGCAGCTAAAAAATCCCTTCTTCTTTGCCTTTCCGTTGCAAAAGGTGACGTTAATAATTGATACCTGGTGGAATACTTCAAGAAATAGTACCCAATATGTAAGACATGCCAAAAGCCAGAATGGCTCTCCGATGAAGCCACACAATTGGACGAATGTGAAATCTTCACCCAGAAACTAGTCACACTTTGGAGTGAAGTTCTACATGAACTCAGCTTGGTATGAGTTGAACCGTAAGATAGTGTTGTCTCCTCTTAAATCCTACAAAATTGGATATAAGAAATAATCCAAAAATGCGTAATAATCAAATGTCACAGAGAGAAGGGGAGTCCATGTGGAAACTAGCTTCCTCCTCTAGTTTTCATCAAAAATTGAGAACCCTAGAGAAACTGGAAGAAGTTGGGATTTTTATGCAAGAACATATGTGCGAGAAAGGATGAGAACCTGAACCTCCGTTTAAGCTGGTATTCTACTATTTAGCTGAGCATCTCTTGCACAAGGAATTCCAAGAAATTGTACCAAAAAAGAGAATGTTTCCTGTGTAATTGAAAACCCAAACCGAATTGAAATTATTGGACCTCCTTGTCAGTGTCTAGGCCACAAACAAATGCCATTATTGAGAAAGCATCCTTTATATCATCCTTGAAGCCCTTATGCGTCACTGGGATCTGCATTGGCCTATTTTGAGCTTCTTTGAGTCTCTGTGTTATAAAAACTCAGCGCAAGGTCTTTGGTCCTCCAATAGGTCTCTCCTTTCGCTCGAGTAAATGACTCCATTTGAGGCAATTTAGAGCTTCATTCTGGGATATAGGGAATATTCTAGATAGATTCCTTGCAGATAACCACACTCACCTCCCGACTCTCAATGGTGTTAGTATCCAGGTTGAAGTGTTTGATGGCATCGTCGACCAATTCAGGGCAGTATTGTGTGGATGAGACCATATATTGTGGAAGCCAATAGTACCAATATTTTTGCGCTAAGGAATTTGGGTCACTATTCCTTTTCATCCTTTTAGACGCCGCCTCCCAAAGTGATTTAGGGTTCTTTGCAAGAATGGGGTCATGAATATTTTCCCATTCTTCTTTAATTCATTTATTATCTTTGTGAGGGCTCTTCTTCTCTACAATCCGAGTATTTACCTATGTTGGATTTTTTGGTATTCTAGGTGAAGCATAAAAGACATCCTCAAAGATATAGGTAGATGGTGCTATGTGCATGATATTAAATAAACTCTAGGCCCCTCCTTCTTGCATCTCTTCTTGAGAACTTTGAGCAATCGCCATCCTTCTGTGAATCCTCTACCCAAAAACTACACTGAAACGGTATGAATAACACTAAAAAAAAATGCAAAGCCCTGAATTCACAACTAGATGACCTTTAATTCACACCAGGGCAGTGAATTCTCTGTAATTACCTTAGGGTTCAGCTCTTTTGATGCAAATTGTGCCACATCTGGTTCTCTTGAAAAAAAAAATATTCTAAGTCCTTTTGCGTGCTCAAGAAGTTTTATGCTCTGTTTAATTCTTTGCATGTAATACTTAGCTTTTCTTCGATTTCTTGCCTTCAACCAGTAGACAATGGTTGCTTTTCTACATTTAATTCGGCATGTACTGCCAGCTCCTTCATCCATTGGAAATGAACTACTTTCCCCTGTTGAAACGACAATAATTCATAATTACATTAGCGATAACATCCCTTCAACATGATTTTCATGGGAACTTGAGCTATCGACTTCTTACTTTTCATCTTCTCGCATGCCTTCGCCATTAATATCCCTGAAAGCATAATTAAGCTGATGTCATAATGAGTAATTTAGAAAGATTCACACTCAACCTTGGAGCTTGAAACAACCTGTATCGTGACACCTAATCACCTATCCATATGAGCCATCGCCTGAGCTTGCCACCAATTTGCATTAATTGATTATCGCTCCTTAATCCTGCACGCAACAATTTGTACTTGCGGACGCAATCGGGTTGGAAAATTGAGTTGGCCTTTTGGGTGGGATTTTTGAACTAAACTCAATTACCACCGTGTTTGGGATGCAAGATACCTCATATATTTCTATAAATGGGCCTTATCACAGTAGAATAACTACACTTAGCGATTAGCAAAAGCGTTAGGCAATTTAGATAACATTATTGCTTAGGTGGCTGAGTACGCTTTAAACTTGCATAGTGCTAAACTTAGGTGTTTTGAGAAAAGGCTAACATAATGAACACTCCAATTAGGCTAATGTAAAACAAGTCTTAGATGAATTTTCTAGGAGAGATCTCCAATAGGCATCTGAAACGTATGACCAAAAATAAACATTCATTGGTTATTATAGCCATGAAATGGGTTTTGGACAGAGCTTGCATTGACTATGAAGATAAATATTAGGTGAACACTGATTTATGCGCCAATTTTGTTGCCTCGTTGCTCGACATTCAGGCTCCAAAAGCCATGATACTTCACTTGACACTTTAGATTTTCCTAAAGAGGTACCTCAGAGGTCTTGGTGAAGTAGTAAGCAATGTCGTGTATGGCCTGGGCCTTCCGATAGCTAGCAACTTGCAAAGGCATATCGAAGAAGATGCGGTGGTACCATGGGTGGCATTTCTGAGCGAGTTTTGGCTTCATTCGCTTGTTGAGCACCATGAGAGAGCCACCCATGCATGCCACTTTTTTCTACATTGCTACAATGTAGTGTTATTCTATGACGTGGATTGGTACATTGACTTCAGGAACCTTGTGTGTTCCCTCCGTCGCTTGTTCTGGGTGTTGGTGTTGCTACTCCGGGTCTCGTTGTAGCTGATAACCCTCATATTGTCGCTAATAACCCTCTTATTGCTGGAGAAAAGGCTCAAGATGATGAAGACAATTCTCATGCTCCTACTACTTGAAGATTAACACACCTTTTTTACTTTGTATATATATACCTGAAAGAGGGCTTGCATATACATATATATATAAGGAAGCCGCATATATAGTCATAGTTTTTTAGCGCATGGCCACAAATCCATTTTATCAATATTTCTATCAAAGTATATATATAACGAATATGCTTTCTATATTCAACTCTTTGCCTTCATTCTTGTGCTTTATTGAATTTCTCGCATATGAACTTAATTCCTGCAATATGAGTAGTATAGATTTTCTCTATTCTCATAATAATGGGTTTGATGAAATTTTTTGCTTCTTGCATCCGTGAAAATGTTGGAAAGAACCGGCCGACAAAACATGAAAGGGAAAATAATTACATTAATCACATATTTACACCTGTATGAAGTATCTGAAGCTTAATTGAACAACTTTAGGTGAATTCCATCAATCAAAATTCTCAATGCTTCTTGTTCCATGTTTTCTAATTCGAATGCATTATTTTTTTTGCACTGAATTATTTTGAAAGGTCCTTCCCATAGTTTGTTGAATTTTCCATGTTGGCCAGGCCTTGCGGCTCTTTCGTTGAACTTTAGTACCAGGTCACTGCATTTTAGACCTTGGTTTGAAGCTTTCTTGTCAAACAACCTTTTAACCACCTACTGGCAGTTAATCATGGCTATTAGGGATTTCTCCCTTTTTTCTTGTACCTCCAACAATTCGGCCAACTAAACTTCCATAGCTCTATTTTCTTCAATCTCTAGAGACTTGAGTAGTTGTAACGCAGGTATCTCTATAGAGATTGGTAAAAGTGCCTCCTTCCCATATATTAGCTCATATGATGAAGTCTTCAGGGCTTTCTTAGGAGTTATACGGTTGGCCCATAATGTTGTTCGGAGATTCTTATACCATTCATTCTCATGATCATATCTGATCCTTTTAATGAGTCAGACCAGATTCTTGTTAGTTGACTTAACTAGGTCGTTTCCTTGCGGGTAGTAGTTTGAGGACATTTTCAAGAATATGTCGTGTTCTAATGCGAACTGACATACCTTGGAACCTAAGAAGGATTTGGTGTTGTCTGAGATGATAGTCTTTGGCGTGCTGAATCTCGTTACCAAACCTTAAAAAAAATCTACAATTTATGCCTTTGTCGCATTCTTCAAGGGTAGGGCTTCGGTCCATCTTGTGAAGTAGTCTGTGGTTGTTAGGATCCACTTGTGACCAACACTGAAGGCAGGGTTGATCATCCCGATGAAATCTAGCCCCCATTGCGCAAATCGTTCATCGACTACTATCGGATTGAGAGGCATGGCATAATTCTTTCTTCTCCCTACGTAGTATTGGCATTTCTTGCAAGTTTTTATCATTTTGTAGGAGTCATTGAACAATGTAAGCTAGAAGTACCCAGTGCACAAAATTTTGATGCCGGTGGTCTTCGCAGAGAAATGCCCACCTTCCGGGCTACTGTGGAAGGTGTTGAGAATTTTCTTTGCTTGCTCCATGGTGACGCATCACAGTAAGACACCGTTGAAATTACTTTTAAAAAGGATCCCTTCAATAAGTGAGTACCCACTATTTTGCAACCGATAGAATCTTCTTCTTTAAGACAGAAGTCCCGATGGATACTTTTCGATGAGCATAAATCTTACCGTATCCGTCAACTAGCAACCTTCAGGTTTAGTCTCATTCATTAGGATTATCTCTGCTTTCTCTTCCTCAATTTCTATTTCTTCGCCATGTGCCAAATATTCGCACAACCCTCTTCCTTTGATAGTCTTCATAGGCTTGAATTCAATGTCATATTCTAGGATCTTAGTCATCTAGTTGGCCCTTTTGTCGGTGATTTCTCCTTCCATGATGTACTTGTACACACTGGAATGTGCGAAGCAAAAGATCACCTTAGTGAAAACTATAAGATGTCGAAACTTCTTGAGCCCCTTCACAATTGTGAAAGATTTCCTTTCGATGAAGTTATAGTTCATTTCCTATTCCTTCAAGGTTCAGGAATGGAATGCTATAAGATGCTCTCCCTTTCCTTCATCATCCTTTTGAATTAGAACAGTGGCGATGCTTGTCTTGCTGCTAAAAACATACATTATGAGGTCTTTTGACAAGTCAAGATTCACCAACATAGGATTCGAAGAAATAACATCCTTAACCTTCTCAAAGGATTCCCTCGCTTCTTTTGTCCATTTGAACAATTGGTCTTTTTTTAGCATCAGGGTGATCTGTCTAATTATTCCTACAAATTCAAAAATAAACTTGCTTACAAAGTTAACCTTTCCTGGAAAAGATTGTACTCCTTTCTTGTTTACCGGAAGAGGAAGCTCTCTGATTGATTTTACCCTTTCAGGATCAATAGCGATCCCTTCTTGGGATACTACATGCCCCAACAATTTTCCTTGTGGTACTTTGAAAACACATTTTTTCGAGTTCAGGGATACCTCGAACTCTCGACATTTTTCAAAAACCATCTCTAGATGATCAAAACTGTCATCTTCAAATTTGGAAAATACGGTCAGATCATCTAAGTAGATGAGGATGATTATGTTGATTAGTTTGTTGAAAGCGATATCCATTGCCTGCTGGAAGGTAGCCCTGATAAGCGAAAAGGCATTTTGATATATGCAAATGTTCCCCACTTGGTAGTGAATGTGGTCTTGTGTTGATCTTCTACTTTAACCCGAACCTAATTGTAGCCTAAGAAACCATCTAATAGAGAAAACATCTCTAAACCTGCCACAGTCTGCAAGATTGATTCTATGGAAGGCAACGGGTAATAATCTTTCAGTGATGCCCTGTTTAGGTCGCAAAAGTCAACACAGAGATAAATTTCTTCATTTTTCTTTCAAACTGGAATGAGGTTGGATACCCACATGGTGTGCTTGATTAAAAATACAATCTTGGATTGGATCAACTTTTCTAGCTCTTGTGCCATTAAGGCTTCAACCTTTGGATTGACGGGCCTCTGTTTCTATCGGATAGGTTTAACACCTTCTGTTAGTTCGATGGTGTGTTGGATGATATTAGGATTATACCCCCTGAGGTCATCATAAGACCAGGCTACAACCCCTTCATATTTTTTGCAAAAGTGTATAAGCCTATCTCTATCATACTGTGAGACTTCTTTCCCGACCTTTAGTTTTATTTTGTTCCCGACCTCAAGGTCGGCGTAGTCTGCCTGGTCAGCTACAAATTTTCTTCTATCATTTCTTACATCATCATAGTCAAATAGATTTTTGAGGGTGTCAATTCAATCAGCAAACTTAAACATCCCTATGAAATATAGAATCATGTTAAACAATGCAACTAACAAGAACAATGCAAAAACATGAATCATTCCTATCCCATAGTGGATTGGTGCTCTTTGAGTATGTGAAAGAGCCCTTTCCCAATCCTTGATAAGCTTAGTGATATGATAGACAATGAGATGCTTGAACTCTAGTTGCCTATAGTGTAGATGCTTTCAAAATATGTGTAGATTGTAGATGATGAAGAGTAAGATTGATTCTCAAATGAAGAGAGTAACCTTGCATGAAGTGTGTTGTTGTGTTGTTTGAAGGAGAGAAGCCTTCAACTTATAGTTGAACTTGAAGAGAGGAAAGGCCAAATTCATGAATGTGGGATCATTCATGGGCCAATGACAAGATGCCACTTGTCAAGGTGTGAGAGGGTGAGGAATGTGCAAGTCTTGGCCAATGTGCCAATTTGAAATTCAAATTTGGATGAAATGACATGTTTAGGGGGGATGAAAGGTGCAATAAATGCCATGTTTGACTTGTGCAAATAGCATTTAAAACCTTGTTGGAAGGGACAAGTCCCTTTTGGGGGGAAGATTCAAATTGGAAGAATATTCCATTTTGATGCCATTTTGAATGTAATTAGAAGAAATAATAAATCAAATAAATGATTTATTGGTGCAAGTGGGTGGGTTAGTTAAGAGTTTGGATTCGACTCTAGTTGAGTCAAAAGCTAGAGAATGGTAATTATGATTAGAAGTTAATTAATTTAGATTAATTAACTTAGGAGGATTTTAGGGATTTGATATTTGATTTTA
The DNA here is from genome assembly GCA_007115665.2 of Sequoiadendron giganteum. Lineage (NCBI taxonomy): Eukaryota > Viridiplantae > Streptophyta > Pinopsida > Cupressales > Cupressaceae > Sequoiadendron > Sequoiadendron giganteum. The sequence goes on along the minus strand of CM021100.1, from coordinate 981,464,838 downwards.
AATTAGTTTGATTTATTAAATCAAATAAGAAGAACTTTAGGAACTCAATTAAATAATTTGATTTAATTAAGTCTGATGAACTTTAGGAAATTAATCAATAAATTGTTATAATTGATTAATAGTAGAATGGTTAGAGCGGGATGCATGATGTTAGTTTTGCATGTCTACATTTTGCCCCTCTTTGAAGCAATGTACTCGTTGCATTGGTTCAAAGAATGATGCTGCTGACATCAAAATTAAAAATTTCTCGATTTTTTCGGATGCCCCAGCGGAAATAAGTCCGTTAGTACATTGCCCCTTCAAGAGATTAAGCGAAAATATTGAGGTGGATCTCACGACAAAGAGGTTCAAAATGAATGTATGGATGGTTAGACTATATGATAATGATGATGAAAATGACATGACGTGATTATGCATGAGATGGATATGGCATGATTATGCAAGATAAGAGTGTGGATGCAGGATGGATGCATTGTTAGTGTGAAATAGGATAGAAGAATGAGATGGATTAACCCTTGAATCCAAGAAGATGCAGAAGTTCAACAAACCAACTTTATTAGAAATGATGAATGATGATGATGTATTGCTTATCCAAGGATGGGAGAGAGCGTACCTTTCTTTATGTTTGATAACACACGTAGGTGCGATGCATCAAGGTATTAAGAACCAGGATGGCGTGGCATCTAGTGTGATGGACTTTGACTCGTCAAATAGATAGGAGTACTCTTGTTCACACTTGACAAACATAACCTTATTCAGAATGCAGTTTAGATATTCTAGACATCTCGGGCCAAAATATAAAAAGGCAAGCCTCCTTATGTGGTCAACAAGATACCTAAAACATCCTTCCTACAAACAAAACAAAATATGCATGACGAAGTTATTTTACAAGAATATCCAACAAGCACAGCAGATAAAAAGATAATGATCATTGCCCCATTCCTTTCTCTCTAAACCTGTTTTGTTTTAGGCATCATCGAGAGGTCCTTGGAATGAGCACAAAATAAAATAAGTCAAAAAGACCAAATAAAGTAAACAAACAAGCTGATGTTCTTCATACCGCTAGCCAGGCTAACTACTATGGGGTACCTGATGCTTATGTCCATCATGGGAAAGCTTCATCCTAGGACATGTAGTGATCAGGGTTTTGGTGGGACTGATTGGGTGATAAGCTATTGATACTCCGAGTTGACCAACTTGCTTGCTTACTGCTCTAGACTTAAGACTTTGACGATAAGGCGTTCACTTTAGAACCTGCTAAACTTGCTTCTGACTGACTCACCAAAGGGTGAAAGCGAAGATTGACTTTATTATGAGTGAGACGATCACGAGTGAAAGTGAAAAATGAAATGGATGCACCATTTTGGATTTTTCAGATATTTTGAGGCTGTTTTTGGTATTTTCACATTTTTCAATGTTTTTGGATTTTCAAGATCTACGACGAATAAACTAACCTAAAGACCTATCCTAGGGGTCTCGGGAGCTGATTCGTAGATGAGCCTTGCCTATGTTATACACGCAGAGACCACGTAGTTCGACTGATGGTGGACTGACTTGATGATAAGACGGATGGACAAACAGGTTGCCCCCCTTTTTATTGCTCAAAGGACTGACTTAATATGCAGACTTAAATGGGCAAGGTATTGCCAATGCGATGGACGCCTAAGGGACTGACCTAACCATCTCAGGGGATGATCAAAGATCAACCTTGCCTACGTTCAAGCTCAGAGACGACATAGTTCGACAAGGTGAAAGACTGACAAGACTAAATAATGAATTTTTTTGAAGATTTTCTGATATTTTGACATGTTTTTTGGATTTTGAATGATTTGGATGTTTTTGATTTTCAGATTGATTTTTCTGATGTTTTTGGATTTTTGCATGATTTTGACGATTTAGATATGATTATGCATGATGATATCAGTGCTTTGTTTTGGGATTTTGTTGAAAACCAAGCTTAATGTTGATCAATCGGATTGATGAATTGATAGTTTGACTAAGTGTGTTAAGTCAAACAAAAGTGATAATGCACTTGTAAATTCCAAGAAGTTGTGTTATCCCAGAGTAAACTCATACAAAAAGGATAATTTGGCTAGGTGTGTTAAGCCAAACGAGGTGATTATGGATTTGATAATTTGGCTAAGTGTGTTAAGCCAAACAAGATGATAATGAACTTGTAAACCCAAGGAAGTTGTGTTATCGTAGAGTAAACTTGTGCACAAAATAATAGTTTGACTAAGTGTGTTAAGTCAAACAAAGTGATGATTGATTGGATTCGATGGATCAAGATTGATGAAGCTTGATTTGGAACAACATTGTTTTGATGATTTTGATGTGACAGTAGAGTACACATTAGATGCAACTGATATTGATTATTGGATTGATGTTCGACAAAAAATAGAGCATGATAAGGAATGTCTTCTTGTCAAAATATGCTATGGGCTAGTGATTTGGATTTTTGGTTCACAAATGCCTTGACCAATTTGATTTCATGTTTGCAAATGTTCAGATCACCACATAAGCTGGAGGATGTATATCAAGATTTATTCCTAAAGCAAGATGCAAATATCTACCCCCAGTGTCTGGTAATGTTTGAACAACCATGGGTGGAATGGATATGGATTATCTTGTGATAAGATAAGGTTGTTCAAAATAGAGGATTCTCATCGGATAATGCTTCAAGGCTCAGATAATGTTGGATAGGATGGGATCAGTGAAAATGACCCATGTCAAGATGTTTACCATAAACAAGTGTGAAGTGCGCACCAAAATTTTCCAAGATCAAGATAACTTGGATTATGGATGCAGATATATGAACATGGATTGGATAAACGATTCATGGATGAACGGATGATATGGCCGAAATGTTGGATTCATTATGGATTTGATAAGATGCTTTCTCCTGAATTGGCACACGCAGATGCTCGATTCTACTCATGACGCCTATTTACCAAGTTTTCATCATGGTACCTGTCCAAAGCGCCACCGAAATGGTTTTCACTATAGGACGATTTTTTTCTTTACTATTTTCAATCCTTTTTCTGATTTTTTTTTTTTGTATTTTTTGGTATTTTCTGAGAGATTTTAAGCTGATGCTAAACCACTTGGTGGTGTTGATGTTGGTGTTGATGTTGATGCTTCTATCATAACGTGCCATCGGTATCCTTCTTGAAGAATTTTCTTTGCCAAGACACGCGCACTTGAATGCAACTTTTGAGATCCTTGATCTACTTTGCTGATACTGGAGTTAACTTTGTCTTTGTGCGCACATTGTGATAGAGTGCCTTTTGAATCCTTATGATGAAGGGTCAACCAATACATGGTCAATGTGAGAGTTGGATATTATGCGTGGAGGCATGGATGGTGGAGTTTGTTTAGGAATAAAAGATGGATTGGTTGACAGTTTGGAGCCTTTGACTCTCCAAACTTGGGAAGATGAGTAATGATGGGTGGATATAGAAGTGTACGTGGAATTATGACCAACTGCTTGATACACTTTGTATGTTGCTTAAGAAGCTTGGTTTTTCCTTTGTGGAAATCTTTGATGGATACTTTTCCCTTTTTGATTTTTCCCCATAGTTTCTTTGACTAATGGGGTTTGATAGGGATAATCTTTCTTTGTAATCTTTGGTATCCACTTGTATTTGATTTTTCCTTCATGCTTCGTCCTTTGATTCGAATCTTTCTTTTGACGTTGGTCCCAATTTGTGGATGGGGTGATGGGTGGATGGAGATTCATGGCGTGGCGGGTTGTATTATTGGCATTGGTTTCATCATAAGGATTCTTCGTGCTCCCTATGTTGATGTTGCTTGAGACAAAGTTGTCCCCAGTTTTCTAGAAGTTTTACTGATATGTTTAGATCCCTTGATTGTCGAATAACCAAGGCCTTGACGTTTAGGATTGCCAAAAATCTACACTGGTTCTAGGATACCCTGTTCATGTAGGCCTAATTCTCTACCTTGATAATTCATCTGCTGAAAAAATTTATTTGCCATAGGATATGATTTACCTTGGAAACAAGGTGTTTCTCCTTCTCTACTCTGTGGCGGATCTTCAAATGTCATAGCTCTTTCATTGATAAGATGATTTTCCCTTACAAAGGTAAGTGATCCAACTTTATAAGTGATAAGATCCTCTGCATAGGAGATGACTTCTTGATTGATATCTTTGGCTTGATCTTGTGAGATATCAAATTGTAATGCTTCTTCAAGAAGTGTTGATGCTTCACTGTCCATTCTTGATATTCTTTCACATGACATTTCTGATTCACAACTTCTGTAGGAGCCTTCTTCATGACCCATTTCTGACATGTCTCTGGATTTCTCTATATCTTGATCATGTGTACCAATGTTAAGAGTAGGAGACTCTTGTTTCCCAATAATGATTTCAAGAGTATGAGACTCTTGTTTTGAATGAAGATCATCTACGTTTCCATTCAAAGAAAGCATCTCATGGGTAGATGGAAGAATATGTGCTATGCAGATATGGTCATCATTTGCAACATCTTGTATAGATAAGAGAGTGTCCATTATATCATTATAGTAGCTTGGAGATACAAATTCTCGATCTTGAGTGATTTCGGAATTGCTTTCAACATGCTTTGGATCAAGTTCTTGACATGGGTCAATTTCAAAGAATGGATTTCTTTCTTGGATATCTTCATTAGGCATAGGAATATTCTCAAATTTCATGAGGTCAAAGGATGGCCATATGTTTTGGAGAGGATCATTGCTAGACCTTGGTGAAAGATGTTGATCATGCTTTGGAACAAATTCTTGAGATATGTCTTCTAACTCATTAGGTGATGTAGAGACATTTTCAACATTGTCATTGGTCAAAGGATCTTGATCATCATTTTGAATGATTGTGGTGGGAATCAGTTGCAAGATTTGTTGTGGGAGTAAGGCCTGCGTTTGCTGCTGAGTCAACAACTCTTGTTGTTTGTCATGTTGTTTTTGTGCCAACAATGCTTGTTGTTGGGCTTGTTGTTGAGCTGCTTGTTGATGGATTGCTTGCAATAGTGCCTTGAATTGTGTTTGCTCCTGTTGAGCCTGGTGCTGGGCTTGAGCTTGCACTTGGGCTTGAGCTTGTGCTTGTGCAGCTTGTTGTTTTTGGAGTGCCTTTTTGCGGGAAGCTTCTTGTGCGGCTTGCAACATGATGGAGAATGAATTGGCCGTGCTGTGTTTTGGCAGTGGTGGTGGTGGATTGGTGCTCTTTGAGTATGTGAAAGAGCCCTTTCCCAATCCTTGATAAGCTTAGTGATATGATAGACAATGAGATGCTTGAACTCAAGTTGCCTATAGTGTAGATGCTTTCAAAATGTGTGTAGATTGTAGATGATGAAGAGTAAGATTGATTCTCAAATGAAGAGAGTAACCTTGCATGAAGTGTGTTGTTGTGTTGTTTGAAGGAGAGAAGCCTTCAACTTATAGTTGAACTTGAAGAGAGGAGAGGCCAAATTGATGAATGTGGGATCATTCATGGGCCAATGACAAGATGCCACTTGTCAAGGTGTGAGAGGGTGAGGAATGTGCAAGTCTTGGCCAATGTGCCAATTTGAAATTCAAATTTGGATGAAATGACATGTGCAGGGGGGATGAAAGGTGCAACAAATGCCATGTTTGACTTGTGCAAATAGCATTTAAAACCTTGTTGGAAGGGACAAGTCCTTTTGGGGGGAAGATTCAAATTGGAAGAATATTCCATTTTGATGCCATTTTGAATGTAATTAGAAGACATAATAAATCAAATAAATGATTTATTGGTGCAAGTGGGTGGGTTAGTTAAGAGTTTGGATTCGACTCTAGTTGAGTCAAAAGTTAGAGAATGGTAATTATGATTAGAAGTTAATTAATTTAGATTAATTAACTTAGGGGATTTTTAGGGATTTGATATTTGATTTTAAATCAGTTTGATTTATTAAATCAAATAAGAAGAACTTTAGGAACTCAATTAAATAATTTGATTTAATTAAGTCTGATGAACTTTAGGAAATTAATCAATAAATTGTTATAATTGATTAATAGTAGAATGGTTAGAGCGGGATGCATGATGTTAGTTTTGCATGTCTATAGAGGGTGACCAACCCTTTCAGAAGCTTATTTGATTTCAATTGGATGATTTGTCCTTCGTATGCTTCTTCAATTTTTGGCTGAAACTAATCGGTGAATTCTCCTGACTATTGAATGAACAAGGCAATGTGCTTATCACTTTCAAACACTTTCCAACTTTGATAATTCTCAGGAATGTAGGGTCAGACGATCACTTGCACATAGTGTACATTTTTTATCAAGTTAGAGATAGGATCAAATTGAGATCCTATTATGGTCATGCAATCCACATCTAAATTCTACTCCCTTGGCACATGGATGTTAAAAGATTCAAAACCTTTGATGAGGTCCCATACCCTATGCCTATAAGACCACATATAAACATTTTTTTTAGCAGAGATGTTTCTGACTTGATTGATTACAAGTACAGAATCTCTGAACACCACTAATTGTTTGATACCCATGCGTTTCGCGAGGCTTAGTCCTTGCACGAGACCCTCATATTCGGCTTCATTTTTTGAGAAAGAAAACTAGAAGCGGAATGATCTGAAGATCCGCTCATTGGATGGAGATGCTAGGCATATCCCGACACTTGCCCCAACCTTGCATCTCACACCATCGAAGTGTAATGTCCAGAGCTCCGAGGCTTGTTCGGGCGTGGAGTCTTTTAGTACCCTCAGGAACTCTTGATCTTCATCATAAATGACATAGGTTCCCAAACTAGTAGCATGATAATTGCCGAAAGGATTGGTACCCACATACTCGGTCAAGAATAATTCTTCTTTATTGGCTCTGTCTTTGGTTGCCTACTCATGTTCCAAAAAAATTCTACTATTGGCTTCTTTGGTGATAGAGGTATCAGTGTCTTCGAAGTTGATCATGGCTTCATCAACTACGTGTTCTGCATGTAGAGGTTCTCATATTATTTTCATTTTAGACCTGTGCTTAGTTATGAGAATTAGGTGGGACCAATCCAAAGAAAGGTATCCTCCTATCTTTGAGGTGAATTCTTAGGATAGGCAGAGGCTGAACATGGGAGGGATGCCAATGATTACGGTGTCTTGCAGTACTGTGATGCTAGGACAAGAAAATAAAGTTAAAGGGAGGTCTTTAATGAGGCCTACAGTTTCGACCTTGTTCCCATCCAACTACATAACTCCTCTTTTTAAGGGCTCATAGCTAAGTCTTAAAGCTTCAGCTATCTGTTTGGGCATGACAGTAGTACTGGCAACAGAGTTGATCATGGAGTTGTGCAACAGTTTCTTCCCTACAATGAGAGTAAAGAGAAAGGGTTTAGGTTTTGGTTTTTCCTCTTTGGCTTTGGGTGGAGCCTCCTCTACAGTATTCGCAAGAAATTTGGCAGGAACTGATGAGTCTGTTGCGCTTTCACAAATTTTTCCTATTGACTATTCAACCGTATCTTTTTGCAGGGCCTTTTGTAGTAACGAATGTTGCTCTGGAATGGCTAAGATATCCCAAAGGGTTACATTAGCAGAAGATTTCTTCAATTGTTCCACCATGTTGAAGGGTGGCAGATTTGGAGGCTTCTGCTCCTTGGATTTGGTGATGATAATTTCCTTGCGCAGTTACAGCTATGGAGCGATTATGGAAGGGCCAGGGGGTTGGTCTAAGACGTTTTTGGGCTACGGAGTAATCGGTTTGCCTATGAATCTCCTCTTCGATCAAGTGTTGTGGTCAGACTGTACTTGTGAGGTCACCAATGTAGATGCTTGATAAGTGAACACTGCTTCCTCCCCTTCCATCCATGAGAGGAGAGCATGGTCAGGGGCCATGTAATTTTCTTTCTCTAAGGGCATTCCCTGCATCTGTGTGGTGATAATTGCATTCTCCATTTGGGGAGAGGCGTATGCATATCTTGAATTCATCGCCATGCCTTGGCTGCACTACTCTATGAATTTTTGTTGCAAATTGCCATGTAGACAATTTCGATGCATATGCACATCGCCACAGGGATAGCACTAGGGATTGAAATCTTCAGCGATATTATTTTGCCCTGCGGTGAGCTCTCTGCTTGTACTAGTTTGAGCAACCCCCAGTAGAGTCGGTACCAACACTATTTGGTTATTTGTTTGAGTAGGTGGAGTTGCGCATGCAACTCCTTGATATTGGGTCTGTTGGTAGGAGATTATACCACTTTTATAGCCTTGGTAGGATGGTCTTAGAGGAGTAGCCTGGTTACACTTGATAGTGGTTACTTTGTTTATCAAGTTTCGTAACATCTCCCTTATGTCACTCATCTTGTTATTCGAGGCACTGGATGTAGAAGAAAATTTTTGGGGCACGCTCGGATATCTATACATAGATGGGGGCGGCATGGGTGTGCTTGTATATGGGATCTCTTGAGCAAAAGCTGATATTTTGGGGAATATCGACATAATAGGCCGAGGTGGCAACTTCTCGACGTCAATTAGGTTGTTCTCCTCCTTAACTGCTATGTTGTATGCATCTGGTAATGTGGTTTCGCCAAGTGACTGGATCATCATGGAGATGTCGGTGCTAATGGAACTTAAGTAAAACATAAATGCTAACTCATCCGATGGTCAGATTGCATTCTAGATCCTCTACCAGGTTGTATGGAATCAGGCGTTAAATCGGTCATGGCTTCAGATGGGGCTCACTTGATTGTTAATAGCTAGTGATATAGCGAAGACCTATCTCCGTTATCAGAAAATATTTCATAAAAAGGATCCTTGAGCTCATCCCAAGTATCGATAGTATTAGTCAGTAGAGTGCGATACCAATCTAGTGCTCTTCCCCACAAAGAAGCAACAAGCAATCTCAACGCTACGTTCTGATTTGTAACTCTGTGTACTAGACACACGTTCACAACATCTTGCAGATGTTTAGATGGTGTTCTCGAGCCATCTTTGGTAAACTTTGGAATAGCTTTAAGAGTAGAGACCGGGATAGGGACCCATATGGCAAGTGCAACTGGGGCTATAAGGGGACTTCTGACATCCCAAGCCACATAATTTTGGTTTGCGATCAACATTATGGTTGGGCTTCGAAAGCTTTACTGGGCGAGCTTGGGTATGCGATGTTACTAGTGGAGGCACTAACAAGCCAAGATTATATGCGGTTCATGACCTAGTAACAAGTCGATGTCTTGTACACCCTTTTGATTTGGTATATGTAAGTGGTCCCACCGGGCGTGCCAGGAAAAAGAAAAAACTATTGATGCCAAAAATTGGCAAGGTAACAACCCTTTGTGGGAAACTCAGTTAAAGGGGGGACCTATTACACTAAACTGAGTAACCTCCAAATTTTAAAGAAGTCAACTTCTTCTATAATTGAGGTTTTGAATGGGAAAAGGAAGCAAATATAAGATAAAAGGATCTAACTAGGGCGATGCACCAAGATCTAGATGTAAGGCACGATAGATCTATCTTGTAGATGCGATCTAAGGGCTCATTCAACAATCTGCTATGTTCTGGAATGAAAGGAAACAAAGATAAAAGTCTAAATTATTTACTCAATGATATAAAATAATATTCATATGAATTTACTGAAAAGAGGAGTCAAAGACATGATCTAAACCAACAAACTTGCATTAAATTTATAGAAGTTCTGCAAATGAAACATTTAGCACCACAATGACATAGTAAACATTTATCAAAATCTTCAAGAAAGCAAAAAGGTCGAACAATGGCACAGTCTGCAAGTCTTTACAATGATCTAAAAGCAGTAAAGGCCTGGTTCTTTTACCAAAATTTCCTATCAAAATCTGAACTCTTGCTTTGAAAAAAGAAACAATATTTATAATGAAAACCCACCTTGATGGGCTAGTAACAAAAAATATTCTCCGATCATTAGCAATGATGCATTTAATAATGATTTACCCTTTCCGTTACAATCAAAAAGATTTGATCCATGAATGAGGATTCCCTGGAGTCGGATGCATCCCCTACGAATGATGGTAGTGGTCCCAACAAACTAGAGTGTCGACACGCGCTATCTACTCATGGTGGCAGTTACAAAACATGGCAGCTGGTGATAGGTTATCGTCTGCTTAACTCTCATTCACGATGAAGCCTTTAGAAGATCGCGTGGCAAGCGGTTGGGGCTAAAGTTCATCCTTCCCCTCAAGCAATGAAAAACTTATACTGCGAAGACACATGGAGGTCTCAAAGCATACTACGTTGAGGGTGGGGGCCGCTAAGAAATATTCGAGGACTGATGCTACGTGGCACACAGTCGGGGCCCGAAAGGAGAGTGATGGAAAGAGGCACTGAAGATTGTGAACTGCTGGCACATGGAAGCATGACACAAGTTTTTTGAAAAGTGAGAGAAGGAAACCTTGCGAGGAGTGCTTGGATGACAAGTGGCGGTATTCACATAAGCCTTTGCAAGAGGAGCCCGATATTGGTTTTTTAAAGGGAGGGCATGGCTAGTACTTAAGAAAAATAAAATCACCTAAAGGGAGCTTGGGAATTTTATGTTCACACATACAAGCTAGTAATTAAAGCACAACACAAGATAACACATAACACCAAATTAACATGGAAACCCAAGATGAGAAAAATCGCGGTGAGAAACTCTCACTAGCATGAATATAATAAGTGAATTTTATAATGTGATGTAGGCACCGACCTACTAGAGAAACCAATCCCCAAATGGATATGTAGGCACCAACCTACTGGAGACACCAATCCCTAGTTGGAACAATATAACAGGTAGAACACCAATCCTACCGAAATACAAAAATAATGGTGGATTTAAAATTTAACTCTAACATGCACCAGAGAAATAACAGATACTCTCTAACACTGAGAATGAATCTCTAATACTAGTGCTTCCTCTTTTCTTTACACTTTTCTCATAGACCTTCCATTCATTACACTTGTATATAACACAATTATACATTCCACTCTTGTGACACTCACTGAGTCTTACAATGCATCTGAACATTTGAAATATATACATGACATTAAATTAACACTATTCTATGCTGGCTAGGGATCCACACAAACCTAGATAATATAGGGTGGAGCTAAATTCAAATTACATGAAACGTGTGATACAACGGTGCAAACTTGTTGCCAAAAGAACTTGACACCTTGCACCGCCACATGAACCTTAAACAAGTCCTATCCTCACTCCACATGCATGATTTGAATTTTACATGCTAGTAATCATTACCGCACATGCCTCAAACATTAAATAGAGTGAACGACCTTCTGACACTTCAAACTCCTTACACATTGAGTTGCACTATCGAAAACTCAAGAAACTGATAGAACTAGTGTAGGCATACTCTCCTTCCAAATCGGAGAGCTATATTGCATTTCTAAAAGAAATTCCAACCATATTCAACAATCTCTCTATCCAAAATATATCCTTCTAGACCACCATACTCATGTTGACTGCATATCTAACATGGTCTAATAAATACATTAACTATCTAAAGGCAGTCACGCCACAACAAAAAACTTTCTTTATGATACATGAATCAATTAGACAGTATACACACTAACAAACAACATACTTTTGGAACCTTAAGATAGATGACAATTCTAGTACTCCTACAATATTCTTCATCTTTGACAACCTTCACATCTAACCACCTTGACACCCTTTGATAACCATTGTCAACAACAATAACTTATTGATATCAGTTTGACATCAATGACAACCTATGCTCAACAATTACATCTTGCTCTTCTAGAGTAAATCTGACAACATAGCCCAACAATAAAAAATTCTCCTCATACGACTCCTCTAGCAAATTCCCATATTTATAGAGCTCTAATATGGATTCCCAAAATTTCCATGTGTCAACATCCTCTTCACTGCATGCATGCAAACAAAAAGGATAACATGGAAGGTTCCTATCTTTAGGTCTTCTTATGCAAACTGCAACCAATCTCAGCATGCAAGGAATCTGTCATACATTTCTATGAAAAATTTAGTCCTCTCAACATGCATAGTACCTACCACATGCAAGATTGAAACCTGCCACAATTTTACTAGTCAAGACTCTTACATTGTCATACAAGCTATCATAGTTTTATCATAATTCGTTATAGCAATTGTCATAGTTCAACTCTTACACCTTATGAAAAATTCCACTAAAATAGCTTATAGTGGGCTCCACAAAATGGGACACCTATTTCCACCAAATTAGGATGCATGTCATCCTATTCACCTTCCATGTAAGATGCCACATCACCAACATGTCCCACAACATTAGTAGGAAAAATAATATTAGGAAAAAATATATAATTAATCGCCAAATTAAATGCTAGGACTTACAAAGGTTGATACACCTTAATGCCAACAATTATATGTCTAGAGTTGCGTGTAGAAATGGAAGGTGTGGCAAGAGGTGTGGTAGGTAATGGTTGGACAATGCAAGGAATGAGGGAGAATGGGAATAAGGGATGAAACTAGTCAAACTATGGGAGGGTGATTATGCAAGGCACCTAATATTTTGGATTGGTGTGGGGAACTTAGAGGCAAACCATGCATAGGATGGATAAAATTAAGGAGTCGAGAAGGATTTGAGGAAATATGTCACACCATATGAGGAGGTTGTGTATGATCAATGATTTCCCTAAAGCTTTGATTGTTTCAATTCCATGTTTTGTAATTAGTAGCCTGATAATTCTATCAACATAAAATATAGTTGGTATATCCTCCTCTATTTAATTTATTCATTTTGAGATGTTTTCAACTTTTGAACCATCTCTTATTTTTCAAATATTGCATATTGATCATGGGTAAAAGCACAATAATGTGTCACACTTTTGGCTAAACAAATGGTTCTGATCAAGTACTTTCCAGTCAGAATATTTTCGGCTGAGTGCCTTTCAGCCGAAACCACATGGCGGTGATTTGGCACCAACATGGCGGTACCCTTCCAGTTGGAAGTGTTTGGACCGAAACAAAATTGATCGAAAAGCTTCCTACATGAAGTATGAAAAATAAAACAAAAAAATGAGCCCGTTCATTTTTTGCATGCTCAGGCGAAAGGTTTTTTGGACGAAGGAGCTTCGACGAACAGGGGAAGGCTCACTATATATCTCAACACGACCTCAACCTAACCTCCCAGGTTTTGCTCTTCATTTTTCCTTGTGCTTAGCGGGTTTGATGTTTGTTATTCAAGAAATTTTGTGCGAAATTTCTGCACCGAAAGGATTGTTTTTTATATTTGTTGGTGAATGCTTGGTCGACATGCAGTGTAGTGTTTTCTTTGAAAGAAATTTATGATTTATAAACATTATTATGATGAACTGGGTATTTGGGGTTTTTGGTTTTGGGTATAATAAAAAAGAAAATTTGGGGTTTTCAGTTTAGGGTTTTTTGTGTAGGGTTTGTATTTTTTTTTAAATGAAAAAAAAATCTCAATTGAAGCTTGTGAAAGAATGAGAACCGTAATCATGCTTTGTTTTGAGCCTATCAAAAAATGACTGCAAACTCACTTTAAGTGCAATACGTGTAAGACCCGTCTCAAAAAAATGAATTGGCCACTAACTTTTCGCATAAACTCCAACACCCATCTTGACACTAAAGTACATTTAGAGGAAATTGTACTCATTACGCATTGGCAAAGGCTTTATGTGAAAAAAGATTGGAAACGAGGAACAACTCTCAGCCTACAATATCCAGATTAATGGATACAATAATCTATACTTTTCACTCCTTTTCACTCCTAATAAACAAAATCTATACTTTTCACTCTTGATAAAAAAAATTCAGAACAAACATGATGCAAATGTTTTCAAGTTCTAGTCTTGAGCATTTGAAATCAATTTTTTTCTTTTATATTTAAATATAGCTAATTGTTGACTATAATAAAGATGCAACATGCAATATATAATATTCTTAAATGAAATGGAACGTATAGAATAAGGAGCTTGATTGACCAAGCTTGCCTTTGCCAACAAATCACATGGAATTGGTAATCATATCAACAATAGTTAGTTGATCACAAGAAAAGTTTCCCATATATAAATTTTCAACAAGAATACTGACAAATGCAAAATGCTTGTTGATGCTACAAAGCACTACATTAACTAATATAATATTATGAATTTTTAAAGCGTGCATAATGGAGGACCCATTTTTTTTATGTACTTGAAAGTATGTAGCAACAGTATTAAGGTCTTGGAACTTTGTGGCATACTCCAGTATCAATTAGATAGTTCATCTGAATACAATGCTTGGAACCTTGGAAATGGTAATCTTGTGTTCAACTGAAATCTTTGCTTTCCTCAATAATGATGTTACTGTCATGCATAAGTACACTGTCACAATGTCACTTTTTTACTGTCCTTACCTTTGTCTTGTATGACATGGATGTCCTCTCTTAATGATTGCCATGATTCTTTTGATGGTGTAGAATATCATTGTGCCTTCCTTGTTCATAATCTTCTAGGACTATAGTTTATTATGTAGATCTATTACAATCAAGTTGTGACTATCTTCCATAAAGTCATTGCTCTCTTTCATGAAGTGATGAAATTTCTATAAGATGTGACTCTCATTACTCGTTATGCAAACATGTTATTGCACCAACTTTGTCTTTTAACAGTTTACTCAATTCATACTACTTTCTAAAATTATTTTTATACAATCAACATTGTTGGGAGCATTTTACCATTTGCTTTACTCACCAACAGGTCCTGTAGACTATCTTTTGCAACTATTACTAACTTGGCACTTCCTCATATTGACATTGTCCTTCATAATTTATGCTTTTACCTTGTTGTGAAATCATTGTAATTCATGTCCTCTATCATCTGATTGCGACTGTCGATACTTGATTGTGACTACCATTATGACACTGACTATGTATCAAAACATTGTCATTTATCTATCATCCATTTATCATGGTATCATTTGGTAATTTCCTTGCATTAGTGATAATCTTCTAACTATGTCATTTGATGCTCATGACTATCACAATAACCTTATAAAATGCAAGATTTTTATGACTACCGTCCTAATTGTGAATCCCTATCAATATAGAACTGTCTTTCAATTATTGGCCTCTAATATTTTAATGCATGGTTTTTATATTCTTCATTGTATCTATCATTTCAATTCTTCATGCATTACTTTAAAACCATAGAAATCCTAGATGAACAAATTTAACAACACAAGCAGAAGGCATTTCAATCAGGCTGGTTATTCAATGGTAACAAAAAATAATTGGTAAGGAATAGTGATGAGAGTGTGAATATTGGGCACCAAGGAAAGAGATAAAGATCCCTATCTATTAGTAGCTTGTATACACTTTAGTAGATAAACACTCATCATGATAAAATGACTCTATTAGTTAAAAAAATGATAACCGCAAGTAAATCTTCATCTAAAATGCAATTCTAAAACATTAAGGAATGAAAGGATTTGTACCCACCTCAATAATCAATGCAAATTTCATATTACTGAAACAAAAAAAATTGATACCCACAAACAAATTTCCACCCACAACACAATTGAAAACAAGCTGGGAATGAACTTTTATTACATGTGGGAGTGAAATGGACTTGTTTGTTTTTAAATTCTCTCTTCCATGTAGATTTTCTATAGATTATATAGATGCAAAATTAATCAAATGTGAAGGATGCACATATGTGTACACACATATATGTAAATGCATGTGTACATGTGTATGTATACATATGTGTATGTACATGTGTGTACATATATGTGTATGTGTGTATGTACATGTATGTACATATATGCATGTACATGTGTGTATGTGTACACATATATTTGTATACATGTATGCATGTATGTATGTATTATATACATGTGTATGTGTGTATGCATGTATGTATGCATATATATGTACATGTATATGTGTGTATGTATGTACATGTGCATATATGTGTATGCGTGTATATATAATGCATATATGTGTATGTGTGTATGTATGTGTGTATACATGTGTGTACATATATGTGTATGTGTGTATGTACATATATGCATGTAGATGTGTGTATGTGTACATATATGTGTGTCTACATGTATGTATGTATGTATTATATATGTGTGTATGTGTGTATGCATGTATGTATGCATATATATGTACATGTGTATGTGTGTATGTATGCATGTACATACATATATGTATACATGTACGTGTGTATGAATACATGTGTGTGTATGTATGTACTTGAGTATGCATGTATAAATATATGTATGTATATGTACGTGTGTGCATGTACATATATATTTATGCATACATAAATTTGTATATACATGTATATACATATGTCATGTACATTATGTACATGTATGTATGTACACATGTACATACACACATACAAATATATGCATGTACATACACATATATACATGTATATGTGTACACACATATAAATATATGTACATGCATACATACACATACATGTATATATGCATACACATGTACACATGCGCATGCGCGCACTCACACACACACACACACACACATATATATACATGTACATTGAAAGTCTCTTTGGAGTTGTCAATTTTCTTATATTATCTAAGTTGTAGAATTGGTGAACTATTGAACATAGAGATAGATAATATAACTTGAACTATCTCAAATTAGATATATTTAAAGTTAAAAATGTTTTACTTTTGAAACATAAATTTTTTGTAATTTAAATTTATATAAATTTTTTTAGTTTTGAAATTTGATTTAAATTCAAGTATAACATCATGTATATTTTGTTTTAATGATATGCATATCTCTCTATATTTACATATATAGATATATATATATCTTGGTCGATGAGGTATCTCACCATTCCCCTCGTTCTAATCAAGAGGCTCAAAATAGATCAAATTTATATTAGGATAGTATTACTAGATTAAACAATGCTCTAAAATGTTTAGAGCAAACAATTCACAACTTCCCCAATTTGGCTAATTAAGATAGATTAGTCACTATTAGAGATGAGATTCATCGAATGATCGAGACAATTTGATCATTCAATCCTTATGATGAGATCGACATTGA
The DNA here is from genome assembly GCA_007115665.2 of Sequoiadendron giganteum. Taxonomy (NCBI): domain Eukaryota; kingdom Viridiplantae; phylum Streptophyta; class Pinopsida; order Cupressales; family Cupressaceae; genus Sequoiadendron; species Sequoiadendron giganteum. The sequence goes on along the minus strand of CM021100.1, from coordinate 981,447,809 downwards.
TCAATTTTATTTGTCTCTTGCTAGAAGTGTTACTGTCACAATGAACTATAAAGAAGTTGGCAAATTAGTTTTAGGCGAAAATGTGTTAACCATGTTCCCTCATTATAGAGGCTAAAATATAATTAGAGGATATGTGGTTATGAGGTGTAGGAGTTGAGAAAATACAACTTCACAAACCCCAAAGATCACCTGCATGCAAATAACCTGTCACAAAAGAAGAGATGGAGACAAACAAGCAAGGGTTCTCTGAAAACTGAAAATGTATATATCAGAGAGAATGAATTGATATGAAATACAATGGGATCAATCCTTATAAAAGGAGATCATGCAAACCCTAATAAAACCCTAATAGGAAAAACCCTAAAAGAAGCCCTAATAGGAAAATATTTAATAATTAATATAATTATTAAATGTCACTTTATGCAAACTAACGTGAAATATTAAGAAGGGAATAAAGGTAAATTAATCGACATAATTAAGTTAAAACCTTTACTCTAACACCCCCCCTTAAGATGAGCAACAGTGCAGCTACAAACAAATGCAATAAAGCAAAGGTAACTACAATGCAAGAAGGCAAACATGGGTCCTGACAACTAGGCCAAATTAGGTACCCAAATACAACCAAATCTTTGTAAAGTGGAGAAATAGAGAAAACCTCATGGGAAAAAGCTCTACTCCAAAAAGAGATGCAAAAAGCCAAGAAGAACATCACTGAAGTAGAAGAAGCTGCAAACAACTATCAAAAGATGACTGCTATGGTGCTGAAGAACCTCCACTGAAGATAGGATGATCAAGATCAAGAAGACAATAATCTGCATGAGTGGCCCATACGACACTACTCGAATCAGATGGAAAACAAAGGCAAACACCTGGAACGAAGATATAGATGGCACAAGAACCAATAGTCTGAAACACTGATCAACTGAGAATGGAAGATTCTTTCCAAGGCGAAACCAAGGAAGAATTAGCATGAACAATATAATACCCCCCCATAATGCTGAATTGGGAGAGATTGAAAGTCCACTGAAATGGTGTGAAACACCCTGTAGTGCATGAAGAAGAAGATACATCTGAAAGTGCACAAGAAAGCACCTGCAACTGAAAAAGTGGTGTGCAAAACAAAGCACACATGCATGAGGCTGGAATCATATGGATCCACTGTCGTTGTGGAGGGACACTCACCGAATAAATGTGTGATGGCAAAAAAAAGGCAAACTACACAGCCCCCCCATGGCACTTTATAATACAGTGCAAATACAAAATATGGCACAACCTTATGTGCAAAATCCCCAAAAAATGCATGTACAATAGTGTGGCACTTTATCTCAGTGCGTTTACATAAAGGATTGCTTATAAATGATGCTCAAAATGCCCTTAAAGGACAAAAGACTGGAAATACATGAAGAACAACCAACAATGAAGCATCCCATGCAAACAAAAAGTTTTCAAGAGCAAATATGTCCAGGTAATCCACCAGAGTGTGAAAACACAAAAAAATGAATAAAATATACCTGGAGTGAAATCTAGAAAAAATGCATAGATGAAATTGAAGAGCTCTGAAATACGGTTCCAACGCCGCTGAGATTGCGAAAAACGAAGAAATTGATCAAAAGTTATGAGCTTGAGACTGAAAAATAGCCCCTTTGTCTTCAATTGGCTATAGAATGTACCAACAGAAAAAAGAAGTGATGAGACCCACACCACTGGAAAGTTGACAAAACTAGATTTCCAACGATATCTCATTTTCCAAAAAATGATATCGTATGCCCAAGTTACGGCCTCTGGAAGAAAACAACTCCAAATAGAAAAAAAGCCAAAGCTGCATTAAATATGACAGTCATACGGCCGTCGCAGCGAAAATGCAAGCTTAAATTTGATGGCCAAACGACCGTCACTGCAAAAGCGCAATAGAGCTTATTTTATGAAAAAATGTTTTTTTAATAATAAAAAAATTACAAAGTTAATTTTTTTTGTAAAAAAAAATTAAAAAAGAGCAGGGGCCCGCTGCCTGTGGCAGCCAGTGTACCGCCACCTACGGCTGCAGTGTACCGCTGTTGGCGATACTGTCAGATCGTCGGTCGACTGTAAAGCCGCCGATGGCTGGCAGTATGCCGGCCGACTTACCTAAGGGCCCGCAGGCCTGTGTACCTGCGGGTACCCTAATACAAGGCCCGCAAGCCTTTAAACTGCAAATTTTTTTATTTGATTTTTTTTAATAAAAAAAATCAAAAATACATTTGCAAACTGTGAATTTTTTGCAGAAATAAAATATTTATATTTTTTTGATGAAAAAATAAATTTCGAAAAAAAAAGGGAAAAATAAATAAATAAATATATATATATATATATATATTTTTTACTAGGCAGACGTACAGCCATATTTGCTCCAAAATTTGACTTTGTCCAAAATGGATGAATGAATAGTCGATTTAGGGGTTTTGGACCACTGCGGACATAATGGCAAGGTCCGTTTGAGCTGAAAATGCTTTGAAATTGCAGGTATGCCCTGGATAAAAAAAACAAACCCCAAACCCTTGAAGCTCCAAAAATCTTCAAAACAAGAACAAGAAGCAACAGGTCTGGAGCTCTGATACCATGTAGGAGTTGAGAAAATACAACTTCACAAACCCTGAAGATCACCTGCATGCAAATAACCTGTCACAAAAGAAGAGATGGAGACAAACAAGCAAGGGTTCTCTAAAAACTGAAAATGTATATATTAAAGAGAATGAAAGAATGAATTGATATAAAATACAATGGGATCAATCCTTGTAAAAGGAGATCATGCAAACCCTAATAAAACCCTAATAGGAAAAATCCTAGAAGAAGCCCTAATAGGAAAAAAATTAATAATTAATATAATTATTAAATGTCACTTTATGCAAACTAACGTGAAATCTTAAGAAGGGAATAAAGGTAACTTAATCAACATAATTAAGTTAAAACCTTTACTCTAACACGAGGTGTTTAGATCCTCTTGTTGTGCCATTCATATACCCTAGATGGTTGGCAAGTATCACAGACGGCCTCACAATGATGACCTGCCACAATATTTTGTCAAATAATTATATGTAAAATTTCATTTACAGTTAGATGTGAACTACACATCTCATCCTGAGTATGTTGGCCAAGGTAAAGGCCATTTTTCTGACAAACCATAGTTTAGACATCTAGGTTTTCCACCACCTGTGGACAAGAGGGCATTAGTTGGCCCAAACCTTTTGGTTTTACCAAAACATGTGGAATTGGTAGCAGCAGGGGAGTCAACAACATGCTCCACTCAATCCTATATTATTGATAACATTGCCTCTATTATGACATAGATTAATCAAATGTCATATGATCGAGTTGGTAGATACTTATTATGCCTGCAGATCAACCTTCCTCCGACAAAGGCTACATCAACATCTTATGATCCATTTATTCATGCCGATCTACCTACTCCTTCAGATATCGAGCATATGAACCACACGAATTTGCGTAATGTGTGTAGAGTCTCAGTTTTGGATTTACTAGCAGCATATCAGGTCATCAACGAGGACCATAAGATCTCTCTTGACTATGTACAAGGCTTTATTAGACAATGATATCCTGGTACACATATGCACCATGCAGTGGCAACTCCAAGGGATATTCCAGAGCAACCTACAAGATCCCATGCACATCATGTTTCTATCGATCCTTTAGCTTGTCTAGATTTTCAAGATGTTACAGATCATGTTGAGCTTATTGCGGCACCTGATGTTGTCCATGGCACATATACTCAGCTTCTTTTTGGCACTGATACTATACATGCTACAAATCCCCCTGCGATGTCCTTGCCTTCTCATGATCTTAGTGACATTGGTAGAGCCATCGACCAGGCATGACAGGTACTTGAATAATATATATATAATTGTGTTCTAAAAAACTACGTACGATACATGTAATGTATTTTAACTTGTTAGTTGTTTAACTCCTGATTGAAATTGTGTACTTGAAATTTTCTAAGCAATATGATGATTTTTCAGAGTTTGGAAATTTGGCAAATGATGGCAATCCCATACAACACACAACTGAGGTACATTTAAATAATTTTAAAAATTTAATTACTTGATGTAAGTTTGAACACATTGAACTTGTACATTGTACAAGTTTAGATAATTTTACATATATGTACACACATATATACAAGTGTATTAAAAAATATAGTTAAGTTCATGTGTGTGTACTTGAACACATGCAGGGCTTAGGACAAGGCTCAAGGCACATATCCAGAGAGCTTGGATTGGGACATGGATCCACACATCTTGGAAATTCGACACATGATGGCGATCCCATGCAACACATAGTTGAGGTACAATTAAATAATTTTATTTAAAATTTAATTATTTGATGTAATTTTGAACACATTGAACTTATACAATGTACAAGTTTAGATAATTTTACATATATAAGTACACACATATATATACATGTATTAAAAATTAAATTTAAGTTCATGTGTGTACTTGAACATATGCAAGGCTTGGGATGAGGCTCAGGACACAAATCTAGAGAGCTTGGATTGGGACATGGATCCATACATCTTGAATCAAGAGAGGGATTGACCCATGGATTGAGGGAGAGATCGGGCAATGGATCGAGGGAGAGATTAGGCCATGGATCGAGGGAGAGATTGAGGGAGAGATCAGGCCAAAGATCTGATGATTCTATTCACAGTAGATATCCCTCTCTTTGAGATGTTTTACAGTATTATGGTTTGAGATCAAATTATTATGTTGTCCAGACAAATTTTATGATTTATTTACAACACATTACATACATTTATGTTTTATGGTATATACACTTGTTATGATTTACATCACATTCACATGTACATTTATGTTTTATGGTTTGAATAGGTTTGTTATCACATTATTATGGCTTGAACACTTACATTACATCTATTTACATCGTGAAATCAAAATGTTCAACTATCTAATGGTTGCTATTTGTAAATTTAAAAATATGGACATGTAGAATTAATTTTAAATAGAAATGAATTTGTTTAAATAAATAGGTCAAGAAATAGAAAAAATGAATGTAAATTTATGTAAGAGATTAATGCTTATTTAAGTGAAACATAAAAATGCAATTGGAAATAGATAACCGAAATTCTTAGCTCTAAATGTTCATTTTTAAAGTCACTAGATAGGTTAAATGTAAATTGTACATATATCATGCTATACATGAACTTAAGAATTTCATATATAATCTAATACACATGAATTTGAATGTGCATGCAAAGAATTCTTGAACTAGATGATGAGTTATACTTGTGTCTAGTTGAATGTTTAAATGAAATCAAATATATTCAAGTGAACTTAAGAATTCCATATAATCTAATACACATGAATTTTTGATTGTGCATGCACAAAAAAAGTGATCTAAATGATGAGCTATAAGTGGAGTAAATGTAAATGAAATCAAATTTCTATTCTTGAACTTAAGAATTTCAATGTGGAACATTTATGCAATTGGAAATTGATATATTTAAATATCAAGTTATGCACATAATATAAGTATCTAGATCTTCCCATGAAAATTCTATATATTAAAAATTGATCAATCCATATATAATTACCAAAGATCCCATTACATGTGTGGTATCAAGCTATACATGGTAAACAACTAGATTGATGCCAAAATATGGCTACCACAAAAGCATGTCCTCTTAATTGCATGCACACCTTTATTGCTTCAACAATCCTACTAAATTCCAATTTCAATGATAATTTTGATGAGTACCGACGACAATGGGGAGGTGGCATTATGGGCTCCAAGTCTCAGACGAAATCAAAGGCCAGGGAAAAACTCTTGGCCAAGGAGGCAGCACAAAGGATGACTTAGGATTCTGATTTTGAATAGTTTATGAACATCTATATCTCAAATTTGTTTTAGAGGGGTTAAAATGTTATGAATTTTAAGTTTACTTGTATCTTTCCTTAATTTGGTTTTGATAGCCACTGTTTCTCATTTAATTTTCTTTGTATGGATGAGTATAAATTTAATTTCCCCTTTGTTATGATCAATATAGAGATAATTGCGGGAGGATGTTATGTTGTTCTTGACAAAGTGCAAGGTTTTGTTCTTCTATGTTTAGAAAATATTGCTTGAGTGTCATGTATTTTTTTCTTGTTTAGCTGCTAGATTGTTTTTTTGACTTAGAAAAGATTGCTTAAGGATGTTATATTGTCGTTGTTTAGCTACAAGGTTGTAACATGTCGACCTGTCACATTTAGAGAAAATTGTTTTGAGGATATTAAATTTTCCCCTTGTTAATTTTGTAACTTTTTATTTGCATTATATGTTCTCTTTCCAAAGGAAATTTCTATGTGATAGTTAGGGTTATTATGGATGATAATGATAGTGATTATGGATGAATTAGATGTGACATGATTATAATGAGATAGGATGGATTAGACACATGATATAGATTAAATTATTCAAGGGTATGATTAAGATAAGGTGGATAATTAGAATTATTAGGGTGAAAATAATTTAAGGATGACTATGAATGATTAGGATTAGAATGGCACGATTATTGGAACATGATAATGAATGATTAGGAAGGGATGATTGCATGGTTATGGGTTATTAGGATACTTGGTGATTAAAGACGATTAGGATGAGGGGGGATGCTTAAGATGAAAATAATAATATTCTAGGATGTGATGATTAGGATATGAAAATGGATGATCAAGTTATATACTTGTGGAGTTGAATGATCACTATATATTCTCAAGAACTTAAGAATTCCATGGAACATAAATTTATTTATGTAAAATTGGAACATAAACTAGGTTTTGTAAATTGCACACATATATATTCAATCTAGCTCATATAAGTGGAGTTGAACAAATGAGTTCAAATATTTTTTCAAGTGAACTTAACCATTCCATGTCAAACATAAATTTATACAATCAAGGAATAGATGATTTAAAGGAATTTAGGAATCTAATGTGAAATTTTTAATTTAGTCACTAGGTTTCAAGTAAATTGCATATATATATATATATGTACATGATCCAAGATTCAACAAATGAAATCGAAGATTCAAGTGAACTTAAAAGAATTCCATATCCAATATAATTTAATGCAATTGGAAATAGATGATTTAAAGGAATTTAGGCAAAATGTTTGAAAACATTTTTAAAGTCACTAGGTTTTGTATCAAGTACATATATGATCTAACATACATATTTAAGTGGAGTTTCAAACATGTAAATTATGAAATCAAATATTCTTGAACTAAATTAAGAATTCCACATGGAACAAATTTATTTATACAATTCCAAAAATAAATGACCATTCCTTTGAAAAAACCCATTCTAAATCATGCCACATGTCCAATCAATATAAATATATAGATCTAGATCTATAAAAAGTTTGAGTATATATATCCAGTCAATGTACATGTACATATATCTAAAAAATAACTTAAAGCTCCTGGTACATAAAAACTGGATCCTCTCTATCTTTAATTATCTCTAAAAAAAATTCATGATCTTCAATAGGCAACCTCCACTTTTGTTTGGCACGTCCTCTTTTAGGTAAAGTTTCTAAATTTATTTTTGTTGCTATAACTAAGTGACTGTAATGTAGAACCTTTTGTCCTGGTATATAATCAACAAATATAATACTATTTTTATCTATCTTTAATTGTTGATAATATGTGCCTTCAATAATGACTGATCCAATGGGATACTGTTGTCCATCACCATTTGTCATCGATTCCACCAATTTGCTTTTTGGTTGCGTACATCTTAGTAGATAGTAATCTACACCTTCTGCATTGTCAGGATCTACAACAACAACGAAAATATCTCCTGTACACACACCACATGTAAAGTAAATACAAAATTTGTAAATATATTTTTAATCAATTTTAACTAAATTAAACATGCTTGAAACTTACTTAAACATAGAATATATTTAAATCAATTTTAACTAAATTAATCAATTTCCATACCTGTAACAACTAAATCAGATACACGTTCATAATCAGCTGAATATAGAGGATCGTAGACATCGACATCGACATCTTCAGCAAAAGGAGGCATTGATATTAATTCTTTCATTTTCGATCACGAAACATACCCATCTCTAATATTCTCACATTAAACAATATTTGCATTGTTCTCAATGCAATCAACATAAAAAAATGATTTTTCTCTCACATTAATTGTATAAGGCTTACTACTTCCCATTGTCATGATTTGATGTAGACTTCTAATACCATGAATTGCTTGACAATTATAAGGATTTGATCGATCAATATCTGTAAATTCAAATTTGAAAATTCGATTAAAAATCATGTACACTTGAACTTTGAAATTCAATTTTTTAACAAATTTTGACTAGATGTACCTATAACTTCTCAAAAATATCGTGTGTTGTATGTTGAGTCACGAGCAGAAAAAATGACTTCTACACCATTCAAAAATTTCATTTGCATTTTGTATGGCATTACCTACAAGTACACATGTTGGCACAATTTGTCACCTATTAATTTCAAGGAACTTAAAAGAATTTTTAATTTAATTTAAATATATATCTAATCTTTTAAAAAATATATCTAAATTCCATATATATATATATATTGTGAAAGTTACCAACAAGTTCGTGTTGACAAAGTGCACGCTTCACACATGCTCCTTCTCCATCATGCTCTCCTTTTCCATGTCCACTTTCATAAAAATTCCACAAAAAATTGGTGTTGCATCTAGCATGTTGATGGCTTAACCAAACAAAAGCTTTTGAAGACTTAAATTGTCCTATGAAGTTACAAATAATTACACTAAAACCAAATTAGCTCTTCAAAAAAGTAATTATATATATAAGAAATTAAACAATTTAAGTCTCAAAATTAAAATTAAATATAAATAAATAAAATTTAAAAAACAATGTACTTACCAACACATCCATCAGACCACATCCAATGTTGTTCTTGATTTATGCCACGTCGTCTTAGGTCTTCAATTTTTTTTGGAAACAATGAGCTACATAGCTTTTATCATGATTTGTATCATCACTGATATAAAAGTGAACCTCTTTGATGATAATTTGATCATCTTTGCTACTTTGTATTCCATCGACCTCTAACTCGGCATGCCTATAGAAAACTTGCACAAATATTGCAACTTGCTCTGAATGATAATAATGACTTTGAATCTCAATTTGAGGACTAAATGTATAGTTCTCAAAGAAATCTACAATAGAGAGAATACAACCTAGTGGAAAGCAATTCTTTGAAACACGAAATCGCTTAGCTTTCCATCTTGCACCATGACAATGATGGATATGTGAATATATGATATTGTGAAATTTACTCATGAATTCATTGTAAGGCAATCCACTCTCTTTGAGAACAATTTTTTTGGCCTCAACTCTTGACTTCGTTAAGTATGTCTCATATTCAAATCTCTTCCAAACAATTTGCATTTCATTATTGTCAACATGTAAAATATTATTCAAATCTCCATAATCATTACATACATTTTTTATACATTGAACATTGAATTCATCTGAATCTTCTGATTTTTCGCATACAAGAGACTTCACAAATTGTGTTTTACTTCCAAGGATGGCTAAATTTTGATCAATTGTTGTCATAACTTTTCTATATGATTGTAGGTGTAGATCAAATTCAACATGATTTCGACAACAACAAGTTTCGCGTACTTTATTTATACGTACAAATAATGGTCGTAGTGTCTCAAACATCCTTTGACAAATCTTCACATTTGAAAAATCTTGCTTGAATTCTTCAAAAATTTTACTTTGTGTTGTATCTATAAAATGTTTTGGATGAGAAATTTTTGTACCATATTCACCTAGTATTTGTATAGTATCCCTTATATTGGAAGAAACATGAGAGTGATTAGTCCAATATTCAACCACCTATTTCTTTACATCTTTTGAAATTCTATCTTTTCAGGGAACCTTACAAATATTTACCGAATTTTTCCATCTATTTCATTTCTCTTTTCAATATACCTTTGAACAATTCTCCTATAAACATTTAATAATTCGGAAATTTCTTGAACTTGTCTTCTATGTGATAATTTCTTAATAGAAATTATAGTCATCAATGCTCTACATGCAACACTTAGATCAATAGATCGACTCTTATTTTCAATACATTCTAGTGCTTCTTGCAAGCTTTCAATAATTGTTTGTTTTAAATCTAATGAATTTTTCCTATTATCAACTCTTAACAACTCCAAAATAGGGGTCATTTCTTTTCATCTAAATAACTTTGCAACTAATTGTGCTCTTCCAATTAGAGATTTTTCTTCAAAAAAATCATCCCATATTATTTTTGAGTATAATTTTAATGTGCTTTCAGATAACATATCTTCAAATGAAATATTATTGAAAAGAGAATCCTCATCCATCTCCATCAAATTTTCCATACCATAGTCCAAAAAAATTCTAATATTAGGTTTAGTTTGTTCTTGTACCTGTACGTCACCTTGGTCATCAATATTTTCCATGGATTGTTCTTCAGTAGATGTTCCTTCACCCGCTCTTCTCTTCCTTTGTCTTATTCGTGTTCGATCATAATTCCTTTATCTAGTCCTTTTACATGCCATCGCAAATTGCACTCAAATTTGAATTCACCTGCATACAAATTTGTACACACATGAGCTTTCAATGAAACATGTATAGTTAATATTGCATAAATATCTAACACTAAATTTTAAATTGTTCATTTGTTTTAAAGCCAAAGTAAAAAAAAACATTCAAATAAATTACAAACATATCATATGAGAAAATTTGGTATATCATGAGCTCATATTTGGTATATATATAGCACTTGAAAAAAGAATGGAATAACATAGAATTGGTGATCAATAATAATGAAATTTAAGAATTTAAATAGTGAAAACAAATTTCAAATGCATTCATGAAAATAAAGACATAATCAACTAAATAAGTTCAAGATCAATGTACCTTCAAATATAGCTTTCCTATTGTCTAAATACATTTTCTTTTGTCAAAATAAGTCTTCTAAATTGTTCAAATAAACCTTCTTTTGTCGAAATAAACCTTATTTTGTTGAAATAAATCTTCTAAATTGTCGAAATAAACCTTCTAAAATATAGAAATAAGTCTTCTTAATTGTTAAAATAAACCTTATTTTGTCGAAATAAACTTTCCTTAGTCGAAATAAGCCTTCCTTGATTGAAATATGTATTTTATTGAATTTACTTGAGTTGAAAAATATAAACAAGAAAAATTATTTTATATCGACCATTTTTAGCTGAGTACCTATCGGTGGATCATGTTTCGGTCGAGCAGGTCCCGACCAAAACCTACTTGGCCGAAACATGCTCGATCGAACATGTCTAGGTGGCATCCTACATGGCAGCCAACTCACCTCTTTTTTAGAATTTTCTGAAACATTCAACTTTGGCAGAGTGTTTCTCCTATCAAAATTAAAAAAAAAACCGTGAAAACTGTCAAATTCTGATATGTTTGACTTTAAAACGTTATTATGAGAAAAAAATACATCAAAATTTGATTTTTTTTTCCATGCAGTAGATATTGAAGTTTACCTATTTGGAGAAAAAATAATTAGAGAAAAATGAAGTTTTTTTCAATTTGTTTCATGATGAGCCATGAAGTCACTATTTTTTGAAATTTTCTGCATTCCAAAATTTGTCCTTAAATTGAAAAAAAAATAATGAAAACAATTTTTATTTTTTTTTAATTTTAAATTACAGGAATAATCTTCATCAAAAGTTCTACTTTTCATTAGTTTACACCATTTTGAAATTCAAAACATAAAGACCACTTTTATGTGGTCAAAGTTCAAAAAAATTTTTGTTGTTGGTCGATTCCTTTATAACGTGTGACACAAGTTTGTGCTTTTACCCTCATAATAATCTTCTTCCTCATAAGAATCCAACATGTGATCACCATGAGAGATAGAGATAATAATGATACCAATATCGAGCTCACAAGAAGGGATTGACAATGGGTAAACCACTAAAGGGATAAAAACCAAGGCAAGGAAAATAATTGAATAAGGCGAAATCAAATCTGTAAAATAATGGGAAAATTTATTGTAATATATTGTATAATAAACTAGCATATTTTTAATAACTTAATTATGGGCTCTATAAGGGCCCACTCATAAAAGAAAACAATTTCAAAATTTTATAAATTGATTTAAACTACATAATCTCTAATATATGATTATTGACTATATAGACAAAGATAATTATATAAGAAAAACAACCAAAAAAGAATTATAGGCTAGAAAAGAGTAGGAATAGCAACATCACTATCTTTCTCTACCATCAAAACGCCAAGTTCCTACAATCCTATTTAAATAGGCTTATGACTAACATTGTAAAGTGGTGGGGAGCATGAACAAGATTGATATCTCAAGGTTGACATTCGTATATCAATACATAAAGCTAAGTCAATATAGAAAATAGTTGTACACATAATTTTAATTTAAAAGTATAACATGATATATATTAAATTGACAAGTGTTTTTGATAATTTAGTTGTGGGTTCTATAGGGGCTCACACCCATATAAGATAGCAACAATCAAAATAGGATAGCATTGTAGGATAGAAAGGAATAATAACGTCATTATCTTTCTCTACTATCATTACACCAATTTTCATAAAATTCTTTTTAAATGCCTTTGAAATACCAGGCTTGGAATGCAAGGTGAGTGTGAACAAGCTTGAAATCTCAAAGTTGGCATTCCTAAGAATGGCCATAAGATTATCAACATTTATGACCAAATCAAGGCAAAAGAAAATCCTCAAAACACTTGTTAGAAGAAACCAATGAGATATCAAAGATACCACCATGATATCCAAAATGCAAACTTCCAAGAATAACCTACAAAATTTCCTCTTTCAAACTCCTTCCTATGCTCTTCACTATAGATGCTTTGGTATATATGGCTCCAATCCTCCCAAACTATCTAGACCGAATAACTTATTTTATAAAATCCAATGATGCATAATGTCTAATATGGAAGGTGTTTTTTAGACAAAGGTAAGAAATAACACCAATGTATGCATCATTAGTCCCCCCTTACATCTAGGCAAATTGAATTTCAACATAGAGTCAATCTCTACAAATTATGCATGGCATACCCAACTCACACAACAAAAATATTAACATTTTATGTGAAAACATGAGAATGCCACATCAAACCATATGGAATTACTAAATGAAAACCTCACATAAATAATATCTAGGCGATAATAAAGGAAAATTATTATTGCATAAGTGAGTGAAAATTAGGTAAAGGTGATAGATAAATATGTTATTTTTCAATCCCAAGATTGACAACGATTTGTCATTCACTTGAATCTACACTAACCTTTTTTGAGAGATATTGGAACCTACACTTGCATTAGACAAGTAGTCTAATATTATTTTTACTCTCTAAAACAATGATGAAACTTAAAAACTTGAAAACTTTATCTAATCAACTCAACTATATCAATGATGCCTTTTAAATTTCTAGCATTTCAAGCTACTTTAAAGAATCCATTAATAATGAGTTGAGAATCACCCTTTACCTTCAAAATTTGACACCTAAAAGAATTTAACAAAGAGATAAGAAGAAAGAAGAAAGAAGAATCTTTAATGAAAGGATATAAATGGGTTTGTAACACTACTCCCAATCCTATTGGCCCTGGGTTGTCTTTCATAACTTTGTCAAAATTGAACTCTAAAACCCAACTTGAGGTGGTTGTCAATAACTCTTAATTTTTTTCTCTTTTAATTACTCCATTAATAGGGAATTAGTACATACATTTTAAATAAATAAATTTTTAATATTTATTTTCAATTAAACATTTACACAAGTAAAAATTACTTAATTAAGCCATTATCTTTTAATGGATAAGAGGCAACTTGTAAAAACAAGAAGCTTTCACACTTTCTAATTAATTGTTCATTAGTTTTAGAATCTAAATCAAAAGATAAAGAAATTAAAAAAAGGTTGATGTAACTTTATTAACGATTTTGGATCAAGGGAATTTGGAACCTACATCTTATTTTTGCTTTTTTTTTCAACTTTAAAGTTTGTATCAAAGGCATGAAATCGTGTGAAAGAGCTATCTTTAACAAAAGGATGCAAATTATGTATTTGTAACACCACCCCAAACCTATTGGCTCCAAGTTGGCTTTCATAGCTTCATCAAAATTGAACTCTAAAACCCAACCTAAGAAGTTTGCCAATAATTCTTAAGGCATTTCTTCTTTCTTTTAATTACCCCATTAATAAAGAATTATTGGTACATGAATATTTTATATATATATATATATATATATATATATATTTTAATTATATATTTATATATTTATACATTATAAATTTCTTAATTAAAACCTTATCTTGTTATTCTTAATGGATGAGAGGCAACTCATAAAAATAAGAAAATTTCACACACTTTAATTAATTGTTCATTTAATGTTCGAATCTAAATCAAAAGATAAAGAAACATTTCAAAATCAAAACTAAGAACTTAGATGAGGATATTTATAGAAATTGAAGAAATTAGAGAAAATGGTTGTTGTAACTCGATTAACTATTTTCGATCAAGGGAAATTTGGAACTTGCATCTTATTTTTTGTTTCTCTATTTTGATTCTAAAGTTTGAATCGAAGGGAGGAAATCATGTGCAATTTTATTTGACTTCATGTACTAATGTTAGTATGTCTACAACCCTACCCCTCTACTACATTGGCATTTGTAATGTCCTCATTTTAAGCAAAACCAATGCCTATTTTCTGAGTTATTTTTGTAGGCTAATTGGTGAGTAGGGCAAAACTCCAAAGTTATTAGAGAGCACAAGATCAATTTAGAAGAGTTGTTGATCTTGGAAATGAGTTCAATTGGTTGCATGAATCTTGTTGATTCTTTCAAAATTCATTTTTCACATTTTTGGAGCTTCCAGTCTTCTTGGAGGAATTCACTATTTTTAGAAAGTCACTCAGATGCTTTTGTTTATCATCCCAAGACCTCGAGATCACATATGATCAAGATTTCATATTTGTCTCATTTTGATGCTTTCCACAACTTGGGTGACTTATTTAATTAATTAAATAATTATGACTTAAGTTGTCCTAAGGAGGAAATATTAAAAAGGCAACAAGCTATTGTTATTTATTTAAAAGTTTTTTAAGTTTTGCCTACAAGGGGATGTCTAGGCATAAGGGTGTCTTTGACATGTAATGAATTATTTAACTTGAAAAGAGATTTTTTTGAAAAAAAAAAAAACTTTATAGGAAAAGCAACAAAAAAACATTTTTCAGAAAAAAACAATGAAAAAGCAAAAAAATGTTTGTTTTCTTCAAAAAAGCAACGAAAAAGTTATAAAAGGAGGTTGAGGGCTCATTTCAAGGGTTAGCCATGATATGTTATTTGTTTCTGTATATAGAGAGAACCTATGTTCTTTAAATTTCTTGAGGATGAAAACTTTCTTGAAATTACTAGTTTTAGGGATGAAAAATCCCCTAACTAGTAAGAGTGATTTCATCCGAGAATCACTAGTCTGACTACAAGTGAAGTTTTTATAGTTGGCTATGAAGAATAAGGATTTTTGAGGTATTTTTGATTTGCAAGAATGATTTATATTTTGTTTGATGATCTTAGTTGTTTGGAGTGTTCAGTTAGTGAATTTTTGGAGGTTTCATTTGGGAGGTCATACCACTATTTTGTTGTATTCCTACAATTGAGCATGAGGTTCAAGGAGATCAAGCACTGTCTTTTTCTACTATTTCTAGGCGTCTTTGGTGGTGCCTAGGACTCACATCTTTTTCATCCCTTTATGCAAGGGAGAAACCAAATTTTGATGTGTTTATGAGGGTTTTGGAGGTTGTACAACCATTGTACTTGCACATAGTCTTAGTCTTAGACCTGTAATCCATTTGATAATACCTATAAATCTGATATGGAGTCATTCCTAGTGATTTTGGAGTGTATTGTATTTTTTAAATTCCTTTAGTAATATGTAGCTAGGTGTGTTAGTATGCTTCATGTTGGAATTATGTGCCTCAAATTCATTGGTGGACCCCCAACTTGGTCATCATCAAGTCAGATTACACCAAGTGATGAGTTCAGGCCTTTATCACCATCTGGCGACATCTCATGGAGTGACTGGTGATGGAATGGTACTTACCGCTACCCACAAAGGTGTTAGATTGATCTTGTGGTAGTGCGGTGTTAGCCACCCCACGGTACTTCTATGTTGGCTAGTGCGGTATAGTGGTGGTTACTGCTACCCCACAACGATGGTCGAAGGTATCTTGTGGTGGTGTGGTATAGTCACCGCCACACCGCGATGGTGTATGAGGTTTGGTGTGCTAGAGTGGCATATATTGCCATACCACGTTGGGCTAGTTTGTGTATAGTGATGTAGTGATGGACAGTCGGTGACTAGATGTCTTTGGTGGGATAGTGAGTTATTGACAATTAAACGGTTTGTGACCGGTTGCCTATGGGATTCAAATTGAACTAACTCCTTGGTTGAATGGAAAACATAGAATGAATGTGAATAGGGATTGTAACGTTCTGGAATGTAGTGAGTACTGCGTTGTTTGAATGGAGAGCGAGGTTGATCAAGGAAATGTAATGCTACTAAAGTTGATACTATGAATTAACATATGAAAGCACAAGTCTGTAACTCTGTATGTAAACATCATTTACTATAATACAAAGTGATTTTTCTTGTTGTGTGGGTTTTTCTCCTGTAAATCTGGTGTTCAATTATGTTTGATGGCTAATTTGTCTACTCTGTTATTCTATTAATGTGCATCTTAATGAACTGTAACTTGAAATTGAATGATGTATTTGCATTTCTCTTCTAAGAATTGGCATTGGGAATGTGTTTCCACACTTAGGCTTTCCTTACAAGTGGTATCAGATCCTGGCAAATTGTGTTATCCTTGTGGGTGAGTCAAGTTTTTTGTGTTGATTTTGTTCAATGGGAGTCTTGCAAAGAAAAATAATTGTCTTGATTGCAGATTGAGATGACAAGCACATCTAGAAGAGTAGAAATTAAAAAGTTCAATGGTGGCAATTTTGAGTTGTGGAAACTTAAAATGGAAGACCTATTGGTGGATAGAGACCTTTGGATTGCTATTTCAGTATCAAAACCATCAGGCATAAAACAAGAAGATTGGGACCTCGCAGATAGAAAAGCCAAAGGGTTGATAAGACTTTGTCTGGCAGACTCTGTTCTCCTGAATGTCCATGAGGGGAAGACTGCGATTTCCTTGTGGAAAAAACTTGGTGACATTTATCAAGGGAAGTCTCTGGTAAATAAGTTGTTCCTGAGGAAGAAGCTATATTCCTTGAAGATGGAGGAAGGAGCATCTATAGCATACCATCTGAATTTGTTTAACATGATTGTTGCTCAATTGGCGTCTATAGGTGTAAAGATTGATTATGAGGATAGATGCATGATTTTGTTGTCTTCTTTACCTAGCACATGGGATCACCCGGTGATGGCTATTGGAAGTACAACAACTACTTTCAAGATGGAAGATGTGGTTGCTTCGCTATTGTCAGAAGAAATGCGAAGGAAATCTTCTGAGATGGCCAGGGAGGCTCTTGTTGTTCGAGGCAGGTCGAAGGACAAAGGTAAGAATAAAGACAAGAAGTCTAGATCTAAGTTAGAGGAAAGATAAAAGTCTCTTGGTAAAAATTCCAAGGTGAAATGATGGATTAATTGTGGGCAGCATGGTCATGTCCAGAAGGATTGCAAAGTGGAGAAAATGAAGAAGAACAACTCTTCGGATAATGACTCTTCTCAGAGCGATGTGAATGCCTTCATTGTTGCCTTGGCAACTGAGGCATCAAATGATATTTGGTTGATTGACTTAGGTGCATATTTTCACATGACATCACAAAAAGATTGGTTCACAAAGTATGAAAAGTATGCTGGTGGAAAGGTGTATCTTACCAATGATTCATACCTGGAAATTGTTGGTCGTGGAAGAGTCAAAATTTAGTTTCCTGACAGAAGAATCAAAGGAACTGATGGCGTAATGCCAGGTCTGGCTCGCAATTTTCTTTCTGTTAGTAAGTTGAATGATGTTGGCATGCAAGTTCCATTCTCGAGTGGTGGTTGCAAAATGATTAGAGGCTCAATGGTGTTGGCCAAGGGTGCATGCGCTCTGTACAAGTTGGACACATGTGCTATTTAATGTAACAGTGTCTCTGCAAAGTCAGACAAAGTTGCTCGTGTAGGGAAGAAGAATGTTGTTCTTCTAGGTGCAAATTCTTTGGAGGTAAAACTCCCAGCAGATAAAACCATGCCGTGGCATCATAGACTCTGTCACATAGGAGGAAAAGGTTTCAAAGCCTTGAAAAATAAAAACCTGGTTGAAGGGCTCGATAATTGTAACTTTGAATTTGATTTATGTGAACATTGCATATATGGAAAGCAATATTGTGTTTCATTGTATTCTAGTCCTCATAAATCTTCTAGCATACTGGATTATGTTCACTCTGATGTATTTGGTCCAGTAAATGTCCTTCATTATCAAAGTCTAAATATTATGTTTCATTTATAGATGATTATTCGAGAAGGGCATTTGTGTATTTTCTAAAAATTAAATCAAAAGTGTTCAGTCGGTTTAAGGAGTATAAAAACTTGGTAGAAAATCAAACTAGCAAAAAAATTAAATGCTTAAGGATATATAATGGTGGTAAATTTTGTTCTACATATTTTGAAAAGTATTGCAGAGACCATGGGATCAAAAGGCATAAACCTACACCTTACACTCCACAATAGAATGGAGTTGCTAAAAGGTTAAACAAAATGTTGATGAAAAGGGCAAGAAGTATGTTGAGCATGTTGGTCTGGAGTAGAAGTTTTGGCCTTAGGCAGTGGCTACAACATGTTATTTGGTAAATCGATCTCCCTTTTCGGTGCTTCTGGAAAAAATGCCCATGGAAGCATGGTCTGGTAAGAAGCCCTCTTTGAGACACGTCAGCGTATTTGGCTGTGAGGAATATGCTTATGTGCCTAGTGAGAAAAAATCTAAATTGGAGAACAAGGCTATCAAATGTATCTTCATTGGCTATGACATTGGTGTGAAAGGATACAAGCTTTGGAATCCGATTACTAAGAAGGTATTGTACAAAAAAACTGTAATATATCATGAGTTGAAACCTTCTACAATGGATTTGTACTCAAAGATGATAAAAGAAAAAGAGAAAGATGTAGTTGAAATTCCTCTAACTCTAGAAAAAGAGGAACTATGAACACCAAGTGTACCTGAAAGTGAAGAGAGCTCTAGCAGTTGTGAGAATTCTGAACAAGAAGTACCTCAGCCTCAGCCTGTGAGGAGGTCTACATGTGAAAGATGACAAGCTGAAAGGTTTGTATATTCTATGTTGGATTTTAGTTGTGCCTATTCTTTGATTACTAGCACTGATGAGCCTAGGACTGTGAAAGAGGCTATTAATATGTCTAATTTAGATTCCTAGTTGGAAGCCATGAATGAAGAAATGGCATATTGAAAAAGAATAAAACCTAGGATTTGGTACCTTTGTCTAAAGGTCAAAAGACTATTGGATGTAAATGGGTATTTTTTTTTTTTGTTTTTGTTTTGGATGGTAGTGTTGAGAAGTATAAAGCTAGGTTGATTGTGAAAGGTTATTCCCAAATAGAGGGAATTGATTATGGAGAAATATTTTCTCCTATCGCAAAGTCGACATCTATCATATTTCTATTGTCACTTGCAACAACATATGACTTAGAGATCAAGCAGATGGATGTGAAGACAACGTTTCTCATGAAAATTTGGAAGAAGAAATTTATATGTCCCAATCGGAGCACTTCATTGAAGAAGGTAAAAAGAGTTTGGTTTGCAAGTTAAAGAAATATCTGTATGGTTTAAAACAATCACCTAGAATGTGGTACCAAAAGTTTGATACATATGTGTTGTCATTGGGATTTGTGAGATTAAAACCAAATCATTGTGTGTATTTTAAAACTGTAAATGGTTGTTTACTTATTATTGCCCTGTACGTGGATGATATGTTATTCTTTGGGAATGGTAAGGGGATTATTTCTGAATTAAAATCTCAGTTGTCAGCACAGTTTGAAATGAAAGATTTAGGTGCAACGAAGTATATTTTGGGGATAGAAATCAGAAGGGATAGAGGAAATAGAAAACTTTGGCTCAACCAGAGTAAGTATATTAATGCTATCCTAAAGAGATTTAGTATGAGAGATTGCAAGTAGTTAGTTGTTCCATTGTTGTAGGGAACGAAACTCTTTATTGAAGATTGTCCAAAATCTCCTACTGAAATGGAGGACATGACCAGGGTGCCTTATGCAAGTGCAGTTGGCAGTATAATGTATGCAATGGTCTATACTAGGCCAGACATTGCCTAAGCAGTGGGAGTACTTAGTCAGTTTATGGCTGATCTAGGAAGGCTGCGTTGGGATGCTGTGAAACTAGTTATTAGATACTTGAAAGGCACTTCTCAGTATGCTTTATGTTATCATGGTAGCTCGATTGGATCATGGAGATTTGTTAGCGTTCGTGGATATGTGGATTCTGATTGGGCAAGGGACGTTGATAGTAGAAGATCCACCATTTCATGTTATTTGGTGGTGTAGTTAGTTGGATGAGCAAGCGACAGTTTGTAGTTGCTTTATCTACTACTGAGGCAAAGTATATGGCAACAACTCACGACTACAAGGAAGTCATTTGGCTTAGGTGACTGTCTTCTAATATTGGGTTCAATGTAGGAATATTACTATTTGTTGTGACAGTTAGAGTGCTATTTGTTTGGCGAAAAATCCAACTTTCCATGCTAGGACGAAACATATTGATGTGCAGTACCATTTTGTACGTGATATGGTGGAGGATGGAAAGGTTAATCTAGAAAAGGTGGATACTTTGGAGAATTTTGTTGATGCATTAACGAAGTCGATGAGCACAGATAAGTTCAAGTGGTGTGTCAATTCGATGGGCCTTAGGGCCTATGATTTACAATAACTTCAAGCGTTGGAAGGGGTTCAACGAATTCTTCGTCAAGTGGGAGCATGTTGGAATTATGTGCCTCAAATTCACTAGTGGACCCCCAACTTGGTCATCATCAAGTCAAATTACACCAAGTGATGAGTTCAAGCCTTTACTGCCATCCTGCGACGTCTCATAGAGTGACTGGCGGTGGAGTGGTACTT
The DNA here is from genome assembly GCA_007115665.2 of Sequoiadendron giganteum. Lineage (NCBI taxonomy): Eukaryota > Viridiplantae > Streptophyta > Pinopsida > Cupressales > Cupressaceae > Sequoiadendron > Sequoiadendron giganteum. The sequence continues at coordinate 981,426,590 of CM021100.1, read as the reverse complement.
ACTGCTACCTCGTAGAGGTGTTAGATTGAGCTTGCAATAGTACGGTGTTACCGCCACCCCGCAATGCTTCTATGTTGGGTAGTGTGCTATAGCGATGGTTACCGCTACCCCATGACGATAGTCAAAGGTATCCAACGATGGTGCGATATAGTCACCACCACACCACGATGGTGTACGAGGCTTGGTGCGGTAGAGCAACAAATATTGCCATACTACGATGGGTTAGTTTGTGTATAGCGGTGTAGCAGTGGATGGTGGATGACTGGATGTCTTTGGTGGGATAATGAGTTATTGAAAATTAAACGGTTTGTGACCGGTTACCTATAGGATTCAAATCAAACTGACTCCTTGGTTGAATGGAAAACATAGAACGAATGTGAATAGGCATTGTAACGTTTTGGAATGTAGTGAGTACTATGTTGCTCGATTGGAGAGCGAGGTTGATCAAGGAAATGTAATGGTGCTAAAGTTGATACTGTGAATTAACATCTCAAAACACAAATCTATAACTCTGTATGTAAACTTCATTTACTGTAATACAAAGTGAATTTGCTTGGTGTGTGGGTTTTTCTCCCGTAAGGATTTTCCCATGTAAATCTGGTGTTCAATTCTGTGTGATGGTTAATTTGTCTACTCTGTTATTATGTTAATGTGCATCTTAATGAACTGTAACTTGAAATTGAATAACGTATCTACATTTCTCTTCTAAGAATTGGCATTAGGAAGGCGTTTCCACACTTAGGCTTTCCTTACACTTCCTTTCAATGATTTTTTGAGCATTAATAATAGTGTATTAGTTCTCTTTTGTAGTTGTTATTGTTGCTGGGTGTGATTCTTCATCATAGAACATTGTTGGGAATGTTATTTTCAGTGGATTTGTTGTTTGAAAAGGTTATATCAATATTTTGGAATGTTTTTTTAAGTGTTTATAGTCGGATTATATCAAAGAGATATTAATCTTCCAAATTCTCAGAACAAGATAATCTGACTATAAACACTTAAAAAAACAATCCAAGAGATATTATCTTCCAAATTCTCAGAACAAGAGGAAGTTAGGGGATTCCTGCACATAGAGCCCATCAATGTGAGGCAAAAGGTGACCTTCCACTACATGAGTGATCTGTAGCTGATCTAAAGCCAAAGGCAAAGCAAGCAATGAAATCAAGGCAAGAGGTTCCCCAACAAGGTTTGAAGGGCATGTCAAAGCCACACTAAAAGCTAAGGAATCATCATCATCCTAAGAGGAGCCATCCAACAAAGAATCAAGGGCATCAATAGTCAAGTGATCCTCGTTAGCATTCTTCCACCAAGTAGTTATGCCCTTGCATCAAGAGAGAGGACAACCCATAGCCAAGTGACTGATGAAGAAGTATCATCTGCATCTGAAAAGGAGACCCTCATAATCAAGAGTTTGAGACCAAAGACCTTCCCCTACCATCAACCTTGAAGAAGTGACCAATAGAGTTATCTATGGTCTCATAACATGAAACCTCCCAAAATTGTAGGGGGAGCTTCAAAAGTCTAACCCACATTGAACACACATTAAGAGGCTTGGTAAGAGGATTAAAGGAAGGTCACCAAGGCTTTACAGAGAGAGAATGCTCTCTCCAAGGCCACAACTTACCCAACACCAAATCTTTGTCCTCTTAAGAGACAAAATAAGCAATAAAGAAATCTTTAGCACAAGGGAAGAGCTCAATCTTACTCACCACGAAAGGCCTCCAAAAATCCAACACCCATTTGTGAAGGTCAAGCAAAGAAGGTCAAAGGTTGTAGAATCTACACACTAGACCCCTATGTTGATAGAAGTCCTCATTTTCCACATCCTAGCCACAAACCACCACCGAGGAGGATTTGGGACGAGGGATGAGATGAAATTTCTTCTTGAAAATTCATCAATAATTAAAATAAGCAACAAAGAAATCTTTAGCACAAGGGAAGAGCTCAATCTTACTCACCACGAAAGGCCTCCAAAAATCCAACACCCATTTGTGAAGGTCGAGCAAAGAAGGTCAAAGGTTGTAGAATCTGCACACTAGACCCCTATGTTGATAGAAGTCCTCATTTTCCACATCCCAACCTTAAACCACCACCGAGGAGGATTTGGGACAAGGGATGAGATGAATTTTCTTGTTGGTGCAACACTAGCACCAACAACATTTACAAAGCTTCGACCACCAATAATATAAGGAATAGTAGACACCAAAGAAGGGACACCAACAACACCGACATCAACCATTGCAGAAGGCGAACAAACCCTACAAGGAATCACAAGTGCAACACTACTTGAAACGCCCAAGCCAAGCTTAAAAACAAGACCAAGAAGAGAAGCCCACGTCGAAGAGACACACATGTTGTAAAACATCATGCATAGAAGACCCACACCCTCCCAACAATAAAAAAATCATCATGGTCAACCGATGAAACAAATGGGAGTTGGTTTTTCGAAATGCTAGAGGCAGAGGACAAGAGCAAGAGCGCCATATGGTAGTTTTACTTTCATTTTACACCTCTTGCAAAAAAATCTCTAACAAAAACCTATGATACTTAATATAAACTTTTAAAGCAATAAAAAAATAAATGTTATATAACATAAACTTTATTTTTTAAAATAATTTTCCTATAACATAAATTCTAAGATCATTCCATTATAATTGATAAAAAAACCAATTACCAATGTTTCACTGAATTTCTAAAACAGCAAAGTAGGGATGAGTTTCTAAGAATGACAAATGTTGAAATAATGACTATATATTAATATTTAATTATACACTTTTAAAATTATTATATATAAATATTTATCACTAATTTATAATATTTATCGCAAACATATAAATTATTATAATATAAATGCTAGGCATGAAACCTATTATTATAAATTTATTATTTATCATTTATTTATACATTATACTTCAACTATCACTTGTACAGGACAACAATGTTTTATGCTTCTGGCTCCTTATTCCACTTAATGCAATGATGTCAAAAAAGCATTAACAGCAGATTGTTGTTTAAAGAACTTTATTTTCAGCATGGTAATAGTTTGAAAGTAGACAATATACAACAGCTATTTGTGGAAGATAAGCTTAATCAGGCGGCTAGCCTTCTAGTCAAAATTTATGGCAAGAGATCCAACTTGGAAAAGGGCATGAAGACAAATTAGGCCTGTTGTTTCTCGGTCCCATAGACTGTTTAGTCTCGTGGACGTCATTAAAATCTTTCATTCATTCATTCATTCAAAATGCTTCTCGCCGCACAACAGCGTCCACGACATTCATGATTGGCTTCCTTCAATTTCATTTGTATGTATTAGAGTACAAGTTGAGAAAATATTGCTAAATAATTAATTATTACTTGTGACAAATCGTGGGAATAATTACATTAGTAGTATCTACACTCCTTGTCAATTGAGGCTTCTTGTCGCACATTAGTGGTGGTATTCTTTCCATTTCTCTTATATAGAGTCACATTCTTTCCTGAACTTGAAGATGCAGCTATCAACATCTTTTAGTTTTGTGATAGCAATATCACAATTTGACATGCTGTGGAAAATACCTCCTTACCATCTTTAGTTTTTTTTTGTGTTTGGAGTCTTAACGAACAAGTGCAAAATGGAAAGAAGGTAATGAATGAAAGAGGACAATAACCTCACTGATTGGGAAAAACTGTTTGGCTGCAGGGATGTTAGGACGTGTCCTGGATGACTTGGTGCTACCCAAATGAGAAACGTTCTCCTTGCAAAGTGTGCATCCCTGGAATGTCTCCAATTTTTTTTAATTTCTGGAACTGCAGGGCAATATTCTGTTCCCGTCCCCATATCCCTGGAGTGTCCTCATTTCAAGAAATGCCTTAAAAAATAGTGGGGACCCTTTCGGGAATACTCTGTTGCTAAAGATATCTATATTTTATTTATTGAGGAGACACTTAAGAAAGTTGGAGAACTCATCATCATTTTGAATAGAAAAGGAATGAAAGACAAAAGACATGATTGACATGGTTGGCTGTCCCATAGACTAATTTTTAACCTTGTAAATGTTAAAAGTTATTTATTCTATTCTCTTTTGTACTTATTTCCTTGTTAAAACTTATGTTATATAAAAAAAACTTAGCAAAAGCTCACAATAACGCCATGCAATGCCACTCAACTAAATCCTAAGCTCTAAATGCCTATCCAAATCAACCTGCCCAAGAAGGCTGGCTATTTCCTTTCTTTTGGCTCTAATTCTAGTAATCAATGAATAAAAATTCCCAATTACAATATTTAATCATGTTTAAGAAACTAAATTCATACTGAAATTGATTTCAATTGGAACACCCAATAGAATTTCCTGATTTCCCACATATTAAAGTTTAAACCCTATTGTATCTTCTTCATTCCGTACATTCTCCAACAAGAGTAATTACATCTCTTCTTCCATCTATTGCGAACTAGATAAAAGAATTTCATTCTGCCAATGAGATTCCATGCAAATTCAACCATGCTCTTGTCAACTTTCCCTTAGTTGCGTTCCAAGCTAGAGTAAATTGCTTGAGATTCTCTACCCTGATACAGATTGCTCGTGATTATGGCTGGATACAGAGACATTAAAACAAGCAACAAATCGGACATCAAAAGATTTGCGTAAAAACTAAAACTAAAATACAACTATCCATGACAACACAAAAATTCTCCACAGAACAGACCGAAAGTTTTACGTTGTATTCTTCAAGCAATCCATAAACAGCACAAACTAGCACCTCTTCTGGGATAACATCTTCCTTGCATAAAAGGTCGCAACGGAATATGCATTTAATTGAAAACAAAGTAATAAAATGGGGTTAGTGATTTGATGAAAACTAATCGAGTACCTTCGATTTACATATGTTTTAGCTTATATTTTGCTGTGAAATAAGTTCTTCAAGTTCATCAACGATGGCAGCATAACAAAATGAGTATTGCTCCTGATTGCAGTTAATCATGACAAGTAAAAGTTATCAGTACTGAACAAGGATATACATGAGAGTAACCTTAACAAATGGACTAGAGAACTACAGTTAAGGTTAGAAGTTATTGAGAAATTTATTTACCCGTGTCTGAACCATCCCAATGCGTTGAGTTCTGAATTGACGAATTGTTTCACTTATATCAATAGCAGATAAATCTCCCTCTAGAATTCTGTGAATAGTATGGCTTATGGTACAGAATGCACCGGTTCTTCCTATGCCAGCACTGAAATGATATCAATCAACCAAATTAGTCTTCCAAAACTTTAACCCCACAGAGATCGTATTGAAAAACAAGTAAATAGTCAACCTGCAATGTACTACAAATGGACCCAAATTTGGAGGTATCAAATACAGCATCTTAACAAGTTCACGAACAGAGTTGGTGGATTCAGGTACTCCATGGTCTGGCCAATCAGCATACTGAAGATGAAGAACAGACAACGGTGGCTCCTCTGACTGCACATAGAAGCAGAAAAAAATTGTATTTAGATAAATCGTGATCAAGAAACAAAATTGCAATGTTAATCAGTGAGACCCTCCCTTCAAACAAAGTTCTAACTTGGAAATTAAAACAAGATGTCAAAGCTTAGCTACTGTAATATTACTGAAGTAATTTCTTCTTACCACTATACATCTTGTCTGAAAATCTCTTCAAACATTTTTGGAAATGTCTTGATGTCTAGACCCTCACATCGTGAAAGAAGTTTCTCACATGAAACTTTGGAAATCACTTCAGATAACTTACCACAAAATTATCCCATGAATGCATATTTTTAATGATTTTCCATAGGCTAACACCTAATTAACCTCAGCTAACTTTATATTTCCTCATCTAGCCACAAACTTATGCCCCCAAAATTTTTTTGTTTATGTTTATTAATGGGCTGGATGTTTTTGACTTTTGTTTTCCTTGGATAGTTGTCAGTAAACTTATGCACATGCTTGCACCTAATTGTTGGTCACAGTTGGAGTTATGTCCACAAGCGACCATAAACTATCAATGGGACTTGGAAATACAACTAGAGACAATAGCAAGGAGGAGCCAAAAAGACACTCCAAAGAAGCCAAACGATTCAGCACTATACATGAATACTTTTTAATCAAATCGCCAGGGTTTGTGGGTGCAATTTTTCAACACTACATATGCATAATTCTTAATCAAATCCACCAGCATTGCAGGTGTGGATGAGGGTGTAGTACTCTGAAATCTGGCTCTGCAGGTATTAAGGTGCAGTAAATTGTAATATATATTATGGAAATTAAATACAGAATGATAAAATAAAAATGAATTTAATCAATCTATGAAATAAACACATAAGTACAAAAGTAACGATTATATATGTATATTTAATCAAAGCCACCAGGGTTCACTGGTGTGGGTGCATTTTTTAAACAGCAGACATTCATCCTTTTTAAGCAAAGCCACTAGGGTTCGCAGGTGCAGATTCGCATACATTTAGGGTGCAGGAATTGGGTTCAGTACCTCTGAAATCTGGGTCTGCAGGTACCGAGGTGCAGCATACTGTGATATATATTACAGAGATTATATATATATAATGATAAAAGTATATATATATATATATAAACAATCAATGAAATAAACGCATTAGTACCTGTTGGTAAACAGTTTTGTCGCTGTGGAAATAAACACAAAGGTCAAAATATCTCCTCATTCTTTTGATGAAATAAGAGCTCACAAACTCTGTTTCTGTACAAATGGACCTGCTGAAACTAGAAATTTAATTACTATCTTTCCCCAAAGCTCACTGGAGCTCCCTGGTCAGACAGCAAAAAAAGATCCCCCTATTTACAAATAAAACTTAGTTTTATAACCCATTCCCTACCCGCCTGTAACTGCTTCTTGAAATTCCTTTTTATTTTTAATTTTCCCAAAAACACAAATTTCCCTCCTTTTAGTATATCTTCTCTATGAAGCTTCTTCAAACAACTGACTCTTCGAATTCCGCTTCACAACTGAGTTCTCAAGAGTTTCTCTTTCCTGGCAGAAGTTATATGAATTAGCAGGACAGGTGGGTGGACAATTGTAGGAGAAACCATTCACCTTTCTTTCTTTCTCTTAACAAGGACAGATGTTTAAACTGACATAGATAAAATATTCCTCTTCATCTCATTTGAAAGAACATGTCAAATATATTTTGCTTGAACTACAATAGAGAAGAGACTTGTCAGTGACATAGACACTCATCCAAATCCCTAACTCCGCAATCAGATTATGTTGTTATGGTGAAATAAAAATTCCAATTATCATATGGCTGCTCATTTGCCCAAGAAAACTTTTGAAAGCCAAGAGGTTTGGCCAATATTAGTTATTTAGAGGATGAATATAGATCAGATTAAAATGTGATAATGGTGAGGGCAATGTACCCCAGTTTGAATAATGGAGTCAGCCTGCATCAATTTTGTGTAGATGTAGTAGAGCTACTGTGATGAAAATCTGAGCAGTTTTCAAATTTGGCTACAGCATTCATAGGAGCCCTCGCTTCTAATACCACCTCATCATACTCATCTTCTGGATATTCTTTCTTTGTGCAGTCTGCAACCTCAAATTCAACAGCATACTATTCAACCGGTAACCCTCTCTAGGGCAATTGAAATCATATTTATCATAATGGCCAATAACAACAATCTCTACAATAAATTCCTCAGCCGTGTAAAATTCACCTCCTCCAATCCCACAACCAACATCAAGGACCTTTTTTAATTTGGCTAGCCTTTAGCTTCAATTTGTCCATCTTCTTTGCTAGTTCTTTCATCTCCTCATTGATAAATACATTAGCAGCCAATTTGAAAATACTAAATTGACAGAGCTTGGTTCAATTGTCAGGTCTGGAGATGTGTCATAAACACACATAAATTGTACATTCTTGAAGTGCCCATTTATTTCTCCATTATTTTTAATTGCACTCTCAATGAAGTCCATGGCCAAAACATGACCAGCAGTTTTTGCTAATTCTGTATGAGCTCAACTGTTGTTTTGCCCTCAAGAGGTGATACAAGAGAGAGTTTCTCGGGCCTTTCTTCCTCATTCAGCATGGAAGCTGGCTGTCGAGCATCATTGCTTCCGCACCGAGCACGAAGGAATGCTCCTTCCAGTAGCTCAATTGAACAGCCCTCTCACCTCAAACAATCCATGCTCCAGTAAATCAGTTTATACTTCAGCAAATCTTTGTACTCCAAAGTAAATATTTATAATGTTTGAAGAAGTGATGACTTGATAACATCCTCTTAAACCAAATGCACCTCTGTAAGTGTAAAATGAAGGATAATACCAGTAATTGACATTCCAAATCACATTGAAATTTAATGCTTCAGCCTCATAGCGTGCTCCTTGAAATGAATCAACACATGTCCATAATGGATGTCGATGATATAAAACTCAAAAGTCCCTTTATTATTACTGGATACCTTGCACACTGAACATTATCATATTGCAAGCCTGTTTTCAGATTGTTTCATTTAATCATTGCCATTAGTATCCACCAGAACATTGTCTCTGTTTAAAATGATGGAAATCTAAGGTTCTTAACAATAATAGTTGTTACAGGAGCTATAAAGGAAATGCAATTTCTAGTATTTCAGTATGGTGGCAGCAAAATATCCTGAATCTGGAAATACCCTGCTTAATTTCCGAGAACCTGACTTTGGACCGATTGAAAGAGCTACTAGCCTCCCTATGTTAGGTCCCCAAAATGTCAAACCATCCACCGAGCCTCTCTAAAGAAGGAAATCTATTATAATTTTGCTGTACAATCTTTGACATGTCCGAAGATAACATTTGAAAAGTGGGAAAAGGTGCTGGAAATCTTTAAATGATTGAATTGCCATTCTTCCCAATTATACCGACTAAGATTCCAGCATTTATATCACTCAAATTTGAAGAGGAATCATTGCTTGTGGTCAATTCAACTCTATAAAGGGACTGAGGAAAATCAGATGAAGAGTGTAATTCCTCTTCTAGTGAAGCTGTCAGGTTACAGTTGGCTGGAGTAGAACACCTCACAATTTCATTTAAGGTCTCGTATGCAGATGTTCCGGGATGAGAGTCTGATGCATCTCTGCTGTTGCAAGGAGAGCACCAATTATATCTGCAAGAAAAGAAGCAGTGAATAATCTTTGAATTTTAATGCTCGTGAAGGTACCCCAAACCGCATGTTTCACCAAAGGTCACATCTTTTCAAGTGGCCTAATCCAGTCCCTTCTCCAGGTTTAAGCTCATGTACTTTCTATTCATATCTTTCATTAATGAACTTATAATAATAATAACTTCATCAACAGAAGCAGAAATCTTCTTGATGATCAAATAAACCATTCTTCTCAGACCAGTATCCTTAAATTGGAAAAGCTTAGTGACAACAAAGAAAACTTCTGTAGCTTCAACCTTTGTAAAGGTCTCTCCTTGGTTGATCAAATACAAAGCTGGGTGATGACCTGTGTACAGCGTCTAGGATCCAACTATAAAAGCAGCGTTGCTGGAAATGTGAACCTTACATTCATAAATGACTCACAGGCAACAAGAAAACGCATTTGCACAACCATCACAGGCTTAACTGGGATCGGATATGGGAAAAATTCTTAAAATTTTCATGATCAAAATTTGGGGATAACAGTACCAAAGTATCAAGAATGGGTGTGGTACAGGTCCATACACTAAGCATAGCAGGTGAGAGCACACTGCTACAATGTCTTTAATAAGTTACTTTAATTCCCAAATAGATTATTCTTGACAACATTTCTACAAATGCACATTCAATATCTATGATTCTATATCACATACATGAAAAAAAATGTTTGAGGAGCTAGAAAAACAATTTCAATTCCAAAAAATTCTTTCAGTCAGGAGGATAAGAGAACAGCTCAAAGGAGTCTCTGTGCTTTGATGGAAATAACAGAACTAATCCCAGGTCTCCTAGGTGCACAAACTATAAATCTTACACATTATTTTTAGTGATAAACTGGGACACTTTCCTATAAACACTCTGATCTCTTTGAAATATAGAAAGAAAGAGATGGTGATTTAATCCATAGTGCAAATAAAATGACACATGGAAAATAAATCGAGAGGGTGGCTAATTTCACTCGATAATCAAGCCCCTTCTAATTAAGAAAATTGCACCTTATCCTCCCAAACTACAACTATAAACTGCTCAGAATAACATGACCTTTATTAAATAAGAAACTGTTTTACAAATTATCATATATATCTTTCAAAAATCTATCTAAAATATGCCGAGAGATATCCTTCTCAAGGCGCCTATTCTTTCTAATCAAATTCTCACATATAAGTGCAATAGGCACCTTGAGAAAGATATCTCTTGACATATTTTATATAGATTTTTTAAAGATAAATATGCTGGTATATAATATAATTATATAAATTCACACACAAATAAATTCAGAATACTATTATTAATTCTCTTCTCAAGCATCTCTGTCTTCCATGGAGAACAAATAATTATATTATATTATAATACAATAATATAATTATTATATTATAATTATATAATTATAATACAATAATATAATAATTATATTATAATTAATATAATACAATAGTATTATATTATAAACAATATTATTATATTATATTATAGTTTGAATATAAATTAAAAATATTGAAGTAAAAAAAGATCAACGATATTAGGGCACAGTGGATAGGACCGACACCTTGCTGCACAGGGGCGCAGCCTGACGGGCCCTTGCAGCTTGAACAGCCGTAGTGAGTACCGCAGCTCCATGGAGGGCTGACAGCCCAAAAGAAAAACTGTGTTATCTCGCCGCCACTGTCGTTTATCTCCCTGCCTACATTTGTGGTGGCATTGATAAATAAGAAACAAAATCTTATTTTTAACAGCTGCAATCTCTTTGCATAAAAACAAGATTTAAGGGGAGGTTTTTATGTACATGAGTTCCTCACTTCCCCATGCCACGTGACATAAATAGCCATAGAACAACTAAGGATTGTTGTAGAAACAAACAAATACTTAAGCCACAAAATTGGGGAAAGAGAGAAAACAAACAGTTATAGAACTGATCCTACAGACTTGCAACCAATAGCAAAGATGCTTGTATAAAGTAGCAAACTAGTTGCATTATTTATGGAAATGATCAGCAAGTAACTTTCAACCTCTACCAATTCCTATCCAAAAGTTAGTTCTAACTTCTATCCTATCAATAACCTTAAGAAATTAAACTAGAGTAGCATGACCATTTTGAGGTAAAGTGAATGAAAGTTACGATGAGAAGGGGTGGTAAGAAGTAAGATAAGGGACTAAAGCATGCTGAAAATATACATAATGTGCTCATCGTCACTAACCCTCTCTTGATTTTGAAATGTCCTTTCTATGAGCCCTACATACTTGGTTCGTTTGTGAGAAAGAGGGGGGCTATCATCTCCTTCAAGACGCAGTATCACAAGAAATGGATGTTTGTTGGCCACTATTGACATACTCGAGGATGAAATTGTAAGTAACTCACAAAATCCTTTCTTGGCCAATGGATTAAATTTTGATTTAAATTATTTATTTCCACTTGCACTTTTTTATAAGGGCAAGAATTTGTCCTTTTGGCAACCTCACTTTGGTCAGCCCACCACAAGCTCTGATTCTTTGGCAAAAAGCCACACACAATAGGGTTTTACCTAAATAGGAGCTCATATAATAATTCTGACACTTATTATAGTGCCAAAGATAAACCTTGCCTCCACCAAGCCGCTCAATCATCATGATACGTTGCCAAAGTGATGAAAACTATGGAAACCTAGGGATGCATCCTCAACATTTTTTGGGGCATCCCCAATTTTTAAAAAAACATAGGGGATGTCCTGGAAACTTTAGACATCCTAGAAAATAAAAGGGGATGGCTAGCCATTTGATGAGCACACACTTATACAGAGAGGGGAGGGTGAATCAGTATAAAGTAATCTTTTATTTTTTCTAATTAATAATCATAATAATATCAATCACAACAATTAAGAACACAAGAACACAAGATTTACGTGGAAACCCTTTTGGGAGAAAACCACAGAGAAAAGAATTGCTTGGATCTTCTATCCAAATCCAACCGCAAATAAAATACTTCTTACAAAATATTCGTAGGCACCAACCCACTGGAGACACTAATCCCCACTGCTAAGCACCAACTTAGCAAGAGGTACCAATCTCTTCTATTGAGAGGCACCAACCTCTAACTCAATAAAGTCATGTCTTCTTGAGTAAATTCCTTCAAAATTTGCCTTGAATGATCTACTATTTTATTCTCCTCAAATCTACTTGTTTTTGTATGATATATTTTCTATTCTCCACAGACACCCCCTTCACCACCAATCACAAACTTCATTTATATCTTTTGAAGGAGGGTGACTTCATGGAGGAACACACCTTTTGCAATGGGAGGCAACACTTCTAAAAAAAAACATCATGCCTTTTCCAAAGGAGGCGCCTCTATATATGTTTATTTATGGGCACCAAGATGGGGTTGGCCCATTATTATTTCAATTTTAAATTTATTTTTTATTTTACAAACAAGGTGCCAATGTAGAGGAGGGTTGGCCAACATGAACGAGGAATTAATAATGTTTGTGGGCACCAAGATGAGAACCATCTTATGATCTTAGTGGAGTATATTCAATTAGTGGCTTTTGGCCATTTCATCCTCATGCAATTTCCTTCTTGACATCAGTGACATCATTGATGGCAACCTTGCAATCAAACCATCTGTAAATATATCATGAACATAATGCTCCCCTTGTCTCTATTGCCCCCCCTTTCTCTACTACTCCCCCTTTGACATCAATGGCAAAGGAAACCATGGAGTTGTAAGGTAATGCAATGATGAGCTTCCCCTAAATAATGCATCTCCTTAGTGACTAGATGAAAAGGATATCACTCCCAACGTTTTTCTGAGATACTCAAAAGTTTCTATAATGACCACCCTATATATATATATATATATATATATAGTTTTTTGAATAAGAGTGTGTTTTGATGGTAATATAGAAAATGCAATCAAATAAAAATACTTGTAATGATATTCATAAAGCATCAACAGTGAATATTTTAAATATTTGAAATTACCCACTAGCTGGAAATGAATTACAAAATTATTAGAGTTTGGATAGCAATATAACAGTGATTTTTGCAATACCCAGATGGCCAAATCATCTCAAAATGACACTACAAACATACCCATTTGCTGTTGTGCATAAATAGTCTAGAAATGGACTGTCAACAACAACCTATGGCTCCAAAATGACAACCAACTCCTCCAAACACTAGCTGTTCCAGCTCCAATTTTATTGCTGAGTGTTCCTCACACCATGGTGCCCCCAAACCAATCAAAATTCCCCTCAAAACCTAGGCACCTTGCCCTGGGAACCCCATGCCCTTCCTCTAGGTTGAATGGTTTACACAAAGAGGGTATGAATATTTTGACACTCTGTAGAGGAGGGGGACTGGCTGCTCAAAGACCCCAGGTCATGAGAGGGTCCTAAGCAAGAGAGTGCCCCGATCTACCTCAAGCTTGTTAAATGGTTCAAAAAAGATTAAGATACTAAGGTTGAAAAGGAAGAGCAATCTGGTTGCTACAGTCCTTTTGCTAACCCGAATATTTCAAGGGGTAAGATGAGCAAATTTTCAAAGTCTAGCCTACTGCCTAGACAACTCACTACCTGAGGACGATAGCACAGGACACGGACTCTAGCGCAGTATGCTGGTGTCTAAGTGGGGCATTAGCGTGTGTACGGATAGGGAGTGTGAGGAATAGATAAAACACTAGAAAACAAACTAACAGACTGACTGATAGAGTTTTAGGCTATGACAAAATGTAAAGTACAGGAGCAAAGTACAACAAGAAGAATACTTTAACTAGATATGCTTAAATTGACAAAGAAAGTGAAAAGATAGTATCAAACTCTTCGCAACGTGATTTTTCAAATAACTCCAACCGAGAAGCACCTACACACATAAGACCAAGGAAAATGTTGGGGTTGTTTTTAGAGGACTGCCTCAGTCAATCCCCCACTTTGGTGTTTCCACTTCCACCTCCACGGATAGCCAAATAGCAACAATGTAGAAAATGATAAAGAAAGTATATGGAAATAGAGATGCCAAGCAATACACGAAACATAATATGCTACTACATAACACAATGATGCAAAAGTAAGTGGCAATGGTGGATGTCAACTTCACAGCCACGTGCTCTCAAGGCAAGTAAAGGAAGGCGCGAGCTTGCAAGTTCTCCAACACCAACGCTGTCGCAACAACATAGAGGAACAAAGAAAGTAGCAGCTTGCAGATACAATGGAGCTTGGGAGTGTGAAGATGAGTGTGTAGATTGAAGCCAAGAGTGAATTGATCCCAAAAGTGTGTAGAAGCTGAATGGAATGAAGGAATAGGCAATTTGAAAGGAAAAATGGAGGCAAAGGAGCCGTTCTACGTCGGTCAAGGGAGCAGGAGGCGTTATGGTTCACGTCCAATGGAAAAATGTAAAGCCTCTATAGATTCCAAAGGTAGGAATCCTGTTAGGGAAGCAATGCGGCATGTGCACATCCCTCACAAAATTCCTCCACCGACATGACAACAGGTTGTCAAGTGGACAGGGAAAGGTGACAGATGTCGGGATTGCATCATCAAAATTATATTTTCTAAGGTGAAGGGTATGAAAATGGGGAATTTGCAAAGGGTGCAAATTGACACTCATAAATAGTTGTCTAGTCTTCACAAAATTTGCCCACAATGATCTGCTTTATTGCTTGGCAATCAAACTGAAAATTTGCATCAATGAAGCTCTTGCGTAGTTCCTGAATGAAACCACTAGCAAATCAGCCAGAAAAGATCTTTCACTTTCAAAACTAATGTCCTCTATGAGGGTTTTCATCCTCACAAAGCCCTTGGATGAACGGAGTTCAAACCAGCAACAACCTGTTATCAATTATCAAGCATATCCCCAAATGAGCTCCCAAAACTCATTTTATAACATTTATGGAAGCTTTTCGAAAAAATATAATATAAAATCACTTTATAAATTAGATAAGCCTTATTACTCCAAAAAGTGATTTATATTATTATTTAACCATTTCCAACACCAAAAATCACTATATCAATGTCCAATATTTTAAAAAATTCCATTCTAATTCCAACGAGCTATTATACAAAGGTGCAAATTAAATTATTTTAATAAAATTAGCAACCTTAGTAAAAATAATTAAATTATAGCTCATTAATACATCCAATTTGTGGAAACTATCGAAAAGCATCGGAATCGAAATTTGACTGCACTAGTGTGATACTGATGATGAATAATGAGAAGTAGGCTTTGATCGAGTGACATACTATAAATAGATGCTCTCTCCAAGAATCTTGGAGAACACACTAAAAGCTGGAAATAACTTTGAAAAGTGACATCTGAGTCCTCTAGATCATATGAGCTCATTGGTAACATCAAATAACCCCTCTGATAAGGTTGGCACACACCGAGAAGGTCAGAGCGAACTGCAATGCAAGAGAACCCAAAAATGGGGACGTTATAGTTTCTTTCAATAGGGGCTTTGTGAAGATGTCTGCAATTTGTTCTTGTGTAGCAATAAACTCCAACTTAACCTGCTAATCTACCACCTCCTCTTTTAAGAAGTGATATTTGATTGTGATATGTTTTATTTTGGAGTGCATGACAAGATTCTTCAAAATATTGATCGCACTTGTGTTATCACAGAATATTGATATTGGATGACTATATTCTACCTTAATGTCCCTTAGAGTTTGCCTCATCCAAAGAGCCTAAGTGCAACAAGATGTTGCTGCTATGTATTTAGCCTCTATAGTGGGTTAAAGAAACGGAAGCCTATTTTTTACTCAACCAAGACACAAGATTGTTACCAAGAAAGAATGCACCCCCACTCATACTTTTTTTGTCATTAATATTGTTAGCCCAATCTGCATCAGTATATGTTGCTAAGGTGAAATCTTTGCCTCTTGGTTACCATAAACCAAAATCCAAAGTGCTCTTTAAATATTTAAATATTTAAATATTCTTTTAACTGCTTGCACATGGATATCTTTTGGTGCTGCCTGAAACCGTGCCACCATATCTACTACTTGCATAATATCAGGCCTTGAAGCTATCACATATAATAGGTTCCCAATCATTGACTTGTATAGAGTTTGATTTGCTTTTGGGGATTTATCATCTTAACTTAATTTGCATCATGTGACCTCCATCCTGAACTTTTTCAACATCTCTTTGATATACTTGGTTTGGTGTAGGAATAGTGAGGGCATGATTTTTTAACACAAACAAAATTTGCAGCCTTGAACAATAAATTGAAAGAGTAATTTGTAGTCTTGAACAATAAATAGAAAGAGTATTGGGTGAGAGAGAAATGAGCAAATAGATGTAATTAGGCCCTTGTCTTGTGTGTTCTAACATTTTAGTGACTTAGAAGTCACTTTTCAAGGATGGTTAGGCTTTCCTTTTACATTTTTATATTTTTTTATTAAATCAGTTTTATTGGGCCCTGTCAAGTTCACCCAATATCTAGGACTTGGCTTGGGTAAGTCTACCAAGTGTTGGAAGAACTCGTTATCATAAACATCATCCTTACACTCTCATGAATGCCGTCAAAGGTTTGGCTATATTGCCTTTCTCATATTGACGCAGGTGTGTGAATGTTCATATGTGTATAATTTAATGGTTCCTACCAAGGAAAATCTTAACAATATGGTTTGCTATAATGCAATCACCAATGGTGGGTATGCTTTATGTCCTTTACCAATAACCTTTGCCCTAGCTACAAATAACCATACTTTGGATAAACGGAACCTACTTGTCTTCCTACCAGTCCTAAGGGTGGTACCAATGGGCTGAAATTCTCCAAAATACTAAATAAAACAAATTAAGAGCTTTTCCTCCTTGCTTAAAGAAAAAAGGTTAAGTTCCATCAATAACTTGCTATGCCAATAAAAGTTTTGTAAACCAGCAAGTTTCATCTGAACCAAACAAACGAATTAGATGATCAGTAATACAGAGTACAAATAAAAACCTTCTGTCAGAAAGAAATGTCACTAATCGCATGATTTTACTATTTACATTTTCTTTAAGAACATAAGGCTGAGATTTTTTTATATTTTTTTTGTACAAAAATTCAAAACAGAACAGCCCATTGGACATTATTCTGATTTGCAGCTATTTATAATGTGACCATCTACTTAAAGTAATACTCTCTTAATTCATCATTTCTTCTGGTCATTTAGATGTTATGACAGAGAAATATGCCCTCTGATCTTGACTATGGATACTAATATCTAAACATGAGAGCTTAGAGATAGATGTTTAATATTGAGATCATTTCTGTTGTGTACTTTGCACATTAAATATTTCCATATTCCCAGCTATTGTTAGGACTGCTCCATCATTTAAGCTTGCAAAGCAGATACTGTACCATCTTCCTGCCGTTTTGTTTGTTCTTTTATTCAGAGCTGCATAATATGGTAATGACCAATAAAAACATAAAAAATAAAGAATAACAGAATACAAGGATCTAAAAAGCCCCAGCCATCAGCCATCTAAAAGAGGCCTGATGTAAATGGCATGCACAAACAGATTCATTATTTTGGAAGCAAAAAAAAAATCCACCAACAACTACCAATTCGTAAGCCAAAATTTAGTACATAGGTTTTATGACATTTAATTTTACCTCTACATATTTCACGCTGAAAAATCGTACTGCTATTGAGTTAGGACTTATTTTTAAACTCGTGTTAGTCACTGATATTCTCCCAAATGTCCGGGATGATTCTTCTTCCACTGGAAAATAATCTGCACACTTCACCACCTGTCAATTAAAATAGTTCAGGGCTTAATTCAATCACTCTTTAGATATTCAAAAATGCAGGTTTACTCTTTTGTCAAGTCAAGTGTGTCAAAGCAATAACATCAAAGATTCATCGATACAATAACATTTCCATACCTGTAATAAATAAGAACCTCTTGTCCATTCAACTAATATTTTTTTCCCAGCCAGTGAACAACTATCGTATGTTAGAAATGAGACAACTACTACATGGAAACATATTACAATGAAACTTTACTCCAATCAGGCTTGTGATTATACATTTAGATTGAATACTTCTGGACATTTTAAATGCTTTGTTCTGCTGAATATTTAAAAAATTTAAAATAAACATCAATATTTGACAGTTTGAAAAAATATGTAAGATGTTAAATTTTTATAGTAAGCATTGTTTTTTTCACAGTGAATCAAATTGCAATTTCTTCTGGGATCAATGGCATAAATTTTGTAGGTTATAATGTTTCAAGTTTTCAACATAGACAACTGGACCCATCATCAATGAGAGAATCAAAGCCAGTGCCTGAGAATAGAAAGAAATAGTAATTATATGTAATGTCCCCTTCTCATTAGACACTCGAGATGTCACTTTGCCTTTTTAATTCCCAAAGGCAAGTGTCGAAATTAGGGAATCATTTATTTAATTACTTATTTATTGCCTAAGTTTGAAGTTAATTTTTAAAGGCTAAGTTACCGGTTCGGGTTCGGGGACGGGTTCGGGTACGAGAACCCGGTACGTGGGTACGTGAAAAAAAAAATTAGGGGTTTGGGTATGTGTGTATATATATACAAAAAATAAAAGAGAAATATACAGAATTGTAAAACTAAATCATTTCATAGTATGATACTTGATCATTGATCAATGCCAAATGCCAAAGATAAATATTAAATGTCAATTGATAGTTGTATTTGACTGATTTGAAAGCAAATTGGGTACAAAATGGCATCCTCATGTGGAATGCGTTGATGTTGATATTCTTAAACAAAATGAAAATAGAAAATTGTTTTTGTAAAACTGAAAGTAAATACTATATTAATATATTTTACAAATTTACATCTTCCTCTTTCCCATAAAAATGAGGTGCGTCATGGAGTTTTGTACGCTTTCAAAAGCCTTAAATGCGATATTATAGATGAAGACTTGTAGGAAAACTATGGAAACTTGGACTTGGAGAGTACCAATTAAATTCAATGGGAGTTTGAGGGCAATGTCTCCAATGGGGTTGAGGGGCAGCGCCCCTCGCGGGGGTCTGGGGGCAGCGCCTCATATTAATAATAATAATTAAAAAAAAAATGCTTTTATAAGTTCTGGGCCGTGGGTTCTTCGAGGTACGCCCGGGTACATGCTTGGTACCTTCGGGTCCGTGCACCAAACAGCTGGATGCGCCCTGGGCACGCACCCTGTGCATACCCAAGGCGTACCCGCAGGCGAACTCGTACCGGGTTCGAGGCCTCCAGGTACGCATCCAGTAACTTAGTTTAAAGGTGATATAAGTAATTAATTAAATCATTTTATTAAGTGACCATGTGAAATGTTATAAAGTGGTTAGATGAATATTTTAAAAGTAAACTATATAAAAAAGTCACTTTACAATTGTGTGGGAAAATATAATGTGAAGGAGCTCAATTTGGTTGATGCTTTTGAAATAAATATTTTTCAAGGGAATGGTCGAGATTCTCTGGTTTGGGTTTGGAAACCCTTAAAGCTCCAGTTTCGGGTGTGGAACTATCACCCCTAGCTGTGAATAGTCGAAGGTTTGTTGTAAGAGAACATAAAGCTATAATCCGATTTTCGTGGGTTTTGGTTTCTGAGTTTCTGCTTCTTCTTGGAGACGAATTTTGGAGCTTAATACTCAGATTTGAAGGCGAGCCTCCTTGAGGAAACCCTAGATGCCTCTTCTACAAGCAAATGATACAAGCTAAGGTCAAGTTTTGAAGAAATCTGGGCAGTATATTAAAAGATGTGTTTGCTGAGATGAGCGCGACTTCTGAAGAGCAATATCTTGAGTCATGGGACATATTATGTATGCTGGGAAGTGTTGTCTGTGAAATAGAAGGCTGGGCACATCATTTGACATGAAGAGTCGACTTCTAGATAACTGATATTAGTTGCTACAGTCATTTCCTGGACATTTCTGAGTTTTGGGCGAACTTCTTCAGGCTGGGTCAATTGGTCTTTTTCCCAGGTCTGAAACTCTTACAATATAATCTTGTTATTGCTTTCCCACGTCTTACAATGAGTCTATTTTGATGTCATAAGTGCTGGATCTGTTCATTGTAACTCCAATCACTATATAGCCTATAAATACATCATTGCTGCAAGCTACAGTCTGGATTTGTGTCTCTGTATCATGACTGTAATTAAAAGTCTTAGTAGATTGGTGCAAGTAAGGTGCTGTAAATGAGTTTGGAGAGATCTGTTAATGAGTAAAAACCTGTGTTACACGGGGACGCATCCCCTGCCCCAAAACTCACTGTACCTGTCCCCATCTGTCTCGGGGACGGTCCCCAACCATCCCCGACTTGGGAAAATTGTTAGGAAACGGGAGGAAACATTTCCCCCTGGTAGGGAACGGTCCCCCGTCCCTGGTACGGCTGGGGGTCCGTCATACCAGAGATGGCTAACCATCCCCCGTGGACATGGAGAAGGCCAAACGTAAAAACACATAAAAAATTTGATTTTTAAAATATTTTTACCTGATGGTAAAGGCTGCGCGGGGCCCACCTTGTCTTGCAACCCTACATTTTTCATAAAAATGTAAATGAAACTTAATAAAGTTTCATACCATCGACTGGCAGTGACGACTCTCACAGTGACGGCTCTCACAGACACGCCAAAGTTCGAAACTCCCACAACTCGCCCCAAATCGATTTTCAATCATGCGTTTCTGCATTTAGAGGAGCTGTTTTTGCATTTGGAGGAGGCGTTTTTCAGACTGACATATTAAACTGCTGAGTTCTTCGAATTTCTCAAGGCTAGGGTCAAAATCACGACTAGGGCATTATTGCTTGCGTTTTTGGCTGCATTTTCTTTGTGTTTGGGACGCCTTGAGGAGCTGGGAGCTGCACTTTCTCAGTTCCACTTCCTACCACTTCCAGGTTTGAGATTACAAATTTACATTTAATTTTGCTTTGCTATTTAGTATACATAGAGCTGCCTTACCTTTGGCTTTTTTTAATTTTTAATTTTCATTTTATGTTTTACTTTCATTGTTCAATGTTCATTGATTAATGATTTGGCATCATTTTTACAAACTTTCAGATTTTCACCCAGCAAATTAAAAAATTAAAAAAAGCCATACAAATTTCAAAATGAGCAGCAACAGTAGTGGCAGTGATAGTGACAGTCATGAGGGTGAGGGTAGTGACAGTGAATATGAAGTTCAAAGAATGTAAATCCAACACATGCTTCTTCATACCATTTTGCATGCCCTATATCCACTCTTCAAAGGTTTGCAAAAGGCCCTTTCAACCACAACAAACCATTGCGTCAGTTTGCCACAAGTGTGACTATCAACAAGTAGAAAAATTCAAGGGGCAGCAAGAAATGGCTTTGTCATGTTTGTGAATCTAATTACCATGGGAGCTATACTAGGATTAGAGGCCATCTAATGGGTGACACTGGAAAGGGTGTTAGAATTTGTGAGAAAATAACATTGCAACAACAGCTCCAATTTGCAAAGTTGGTTGGACTAAGTGATGACCAAATCAACACCATTCAAAATAAAAAACGACCATTAGCTGATTTGCAAGCCTCTTCCAATTTATTAGTTACAGAGAGTTGTGATAGAGGGAGTGAGAAAACTTCAATCATGGGGTTAATGAATGTGCAAAAACGTGAGCAAGCTGATGATGCAATGGCCAAATTCTTTTATGCACATGCTCTTCCATTTCATTTGGCAAGGTCACCTTATTTCAAAACTATGGTGAAAGAAATAATGACAATTGGACTCTCTTATGCCCCCCCTGGAGAACATAGATTGCGTACCTCCCTCCTTGACAAACAATATTCAAAACTTGTTGATGGAGGAGATGAGGCAAACATGGCTTAGGACTAGTTGTTCCATTGTCATGGATGGGTGGACTGATATTCGACATAGGCCACTCATTAATGTTATTGTTACATGCTCTGCTAGTTCATACTCTCTTCGAGTTGTTGATTGTTCTGGGAAGCGTAAGGATGTTGATTTTCAGTTTGACATTTTGAGGGAGGCCATTGAGGAGGTTGGGCCTTCTAATGTTGTGCAAGTTGTGACAGATTCAGCTCGTACTTGTAAGCTAGTTGGTTTGGTGATTGAGAATGCTTACAAACATATTTTCTGGACTCCATGTTGTGTACATGCTTTGAATAATACTTTGAAAGACATTGGAAAAATAGATTAGGAGAGGGCAGCAGTTGTAGAGGCTACAAACATACAAATCTTTCTAACCATCACACTTCACACACACTATTCTGGTCTTATTCAAAGAAAGAAATCCTCAAACCTGTTGAGACTAGATATGCTAGCTACTATATTTTGCTGGAGAGGATGTTCAAGGTCCAAGATGCTCTACAAGCCATGGTTGTTTGTGCAGATTGGAAAAGGTGGACTCTATCAAAGACAAATGAAAGAAAGGAAGTGAGAGATAGAGTACTTAATGAAACTTGGTGTGCCACTATCAGGTAAGAAATCTGAAAATTTAAATTGTTTTTGAATTTGTTACATTTTGTTTTAATTTGTAGTTTGTATTTTAAAAGTTCTAATATTTAATTTGTTGCTTGTAGGTATATTTGCTCTTTCATATCACCAGCTGTGAGGGTAATTTGGTATGTAGATATAGACTCCTAGCTTGGGAGAGATATGTGAGACTTTTGATAGCATGCTTGACCAAATGAAGCAAGCTATTTGTTAAAAGGAACCTGAGTTGAGTTTTTATGAGGACCATATTAGGCCTATTGTGACAAAGAGGTGGAACACAATGAATACCCCTCTTCGTATGCTTGCCTAAGCTCTTAATCCGAAGTGGTATGTACCTAGACCTGGCCAAATGCTTCCTTCTAAGGATGATGAGGTGATAGAGGGGCTTATAGCAGCCCTTCGTAAAATGTATACCAATGAGCTGGCAACCATTATTAGAGAGTAGTGGCTTATGTTTGTTTATCTTCTGGGTCCTACATTCAGCAAACCAGAGGCTAGGACAGATAGGGCCACCATTGCATAGAACAACCCCATTGGATGGTGGAAATTTCATGGGAAGGACACACCGGATTTAAAACAACTCGCCATTCATTTGCTCTCACAGATTGCTAGTTCCTCTAGTGCAGAGAGGAATTGGTCCACCTATGGCTTCATCTCCTCCATTAAGAGGAACATGCTTACTTCAAAACGAGCTGAGAAATTAGTTGCAGTTCATAGTGCCTTGAGACTTCAGAACCGACAAACTACAGAGTATCGGCAGACTCCAGCAGCACAATGGGATGTTGATCCTGAGGATGTTAAGCAAATTGATGAGGATGAGGTGCAACCAGGATTGGTCGAGCTACCATTGGATGATCCACTCTTGCTAGAGGATGATAGTGACTCAGAAAGTTCTGAGCCTTTTGATATTCATAGCCTGAATGAGGCTTAATTTCATAGATTGTTGGACAATGTATTTAGTATTTTGATTTTCATGTTTGAACTTTGAGACTTTTGGATGCATGTTTGAAACATTTGGATATTGATAGACCATGGTTTTATATTGATGTTTGATATTGCTATGATAAATTTTATATTATAATGCCTTAATGACATTTATTATGTTGTTATACTACTACTCTCGCGATTTATTTATATATTGATATTGTTGTTATCAATTATTAATTTATTGACATATCTCTCTCTTTCCTTCTCTCTATCTATAATATATTAATAAATTTTAAAAAAATCATATATATGTACTTTGTATGTCGCCGTCCCCTAAAAATGGCCCCCTAGGAAACGTCCCAGAATCGCATCCCCAGCCATCCCCCCATCCCTGTCCCCGAAAGGCCGTGGAACATAGGTAAAAACTGTATATCACTGTCAAATATATGTAATATTACAGCTGGGTATGGTGATACATTAAATATTCAATCTGCTGTATGTGTTTTTCAATCAGTTTTGCACTCAGAAATCGCATTACAGTCTGATGTAAACATCTTCCATTTAGTTCTGTGTATTGCCAGTGATTTCCACAAATATCTTAGAAGTAAGAGTGTGCTATTTGAGTTGTCTCAGTCTTAAGTCTCTCATACCAGCATTGGAATATATCACTGATTGGAAATACAGTTGAAAATATTAGGTAAAGAATTCTGTCATTTACCATGTATGCAATTTACTAAATGGATCACATTTATATGAAATGATTCTATCTTGTAACAAACAAATCCATTACAAAACAAGACACACAAAAATCATACACAACCGGGCAGGAACTTTACATTATATAGACATTAGAGTAGTGAAAATTTGGAAAACGTCCAACCACATTACTGGACCATCACAAGGAAAGCTTCAAAGCCAATCCTAAGAATATATAAGACAAGTAAAAGTGAGTGAGGGAGAACTAAGGTAGTTTAATTCAAACATTTGAAAATATACTAGAAACTTTAAACATAGAAATTAAGGTTCTAGACAATTGATAATTCATAATATGACATGAGTGGGGGCTCAAAAATCATAAAAAGTAGCACCTACTTATTAAACAGGATAAAAGGGAGGACAATCACTCAAGGATAGGTAGAATGGGGTAATGAAAGAATCATTAAATTAGTTCATTTTAATTTTATTTAATTGACCAATTGTACCAAAATAATACTCAAAATATAACTCACCTCCTAAGCAATCCAATCACAAGTTAATTACCTAATAAACAAGAAATTAGGAGAGGACAGATCGAGTAAGAAACTAACCTATATTATTTGTTTTCAGACTGAGATTATGCAATGGTGGTTTCCAAAACTTGTTCAATTTGAAACCAGCATCCTTATTCAATTTCATAGTCATCTCTTGACTTCTTTGGCATCTCTAATCCTTTTGTTTTTCCAACAACCTACTACAAGAATTTTGGTCTCCGCAATACAAATTGCATGGTTGATCTGATAATATATTTATGCATGATATAATATCATATTCTTGTAACTATTTTATAATATACCTATTGTGACCTTTTCACACATCGCCCCATTCAAATGGGGACCCCCAATTTTTGCCCCATTCTAGTCTTTTGGCTTTGGTTTTTTGGGTTGTTTTGTTTCTCTCTCTCTCTCTGATCTTTCTGTCCTTCCGGGGATGTCTTTGTATTTGACCTAATTTGGAATTTTGGCCGTTTGTGAAATTAGGGTTTTGTTCTTCAGGATGGGTTGAGATTAAATTGAGTTGGCTAATTGAGATCTGAGCTTAACATTGCTATCAGAAGGCTCCCAGCAGACTCCCACTGAATTTTCACTAAGTTCTGACAACTTACTATTTTTAGTAAATACCTAATCTGGGGTCTTTTCCTCATAATTATGGAATTCTAACTACGTCAACACATTCAAGGTACTTCAAGGTGCCTGCACGTAAAGTTTGAGCAGATTCTGACAGCTTGCTACTTTTAGCAATTCCGACTTCAGGAGCCATTTTCAGGGTTTACACGTATACCTTTCAAATGCATGTCTGGAGAATATTTTTGGGTTTTTCAAGACCTTCACAGTGACGTAACATGCAAATCGAGATGGTGACTTTCAGCAGTACAGCCTTCAGAGGTTGTTTTTAGGGTTTGCATGCAGAGTTTTTCAGCGCATGTCCGGATATTCCTTTTGGGTTTTGCGAGAGCTTCGCAATGGTGTGACATGCAAACAAAATGGATAAGTTTTTAGGGACTTACTATTTTTAGCCAGTGCCCACATGTTGACCAGTTTTCTGGGTTTTTCTGGGTTTTTTGAGATCCCACGAGCACTATGACATGCAAACTCATTTGACATCGGATTGACCACTTTCCAGACACTTACTATAAATAGTAGTTTCACTCCAGTAGCTCCCCGACACTTCGGTTTCACGAGCAGAGCAACATGCAACATGAATCAAGTCAAACGGAGATCATTCGAGGCACATGCAAGTCAGATTAGGGTTTCCTACTTCGGTGCCTAAAAAGTAGGGTAAAAAGCCAGAATTTCGAAAATCGAAGATATCCCATCACGATCAGCATCCTTCAGGCAATCTACAAGTAAAATTTGGGTGCAATCCGAGCACTTACTATTTATAGTAAGTCGTCTACAGAAGAGGGCTATAAATAGCAGGTCAACACGAGGGGCAAGTGTGAACAGGACACTTAGGTCATCAGGATCCAGTGGAGCGAATTTCAAGTCAAACGGAGCTACAAAGGTCAATCAATTTTAGGGTTTGCCAAAAATAGCAAATGGCTAAAAATAGCACATTAGCTTGGGCAACAGGTATAAACAAGGTAGCAAGGCCACAAGGAATGTATCATGCCAACACCAAAGTCAAAACGGATAAAAGGCCACAAAAGGTCTCACCTCTCCAAAAAAATTACTAAAAATAGAGTGGCAAGAGGTAACTGAGAGCGTTGAAAATTCCAAGTCCACGAGTGGAAACTGGCAGGAGGAAAGATGAAATGCCCCAAGCATGAAGACTGGCATCAAAAATCCTAAGTATGAAAATTCCTCCACCCTACCTCAAATGCACCCAAGCTGAGAGGACATGGCAAGAAAATTCTTAAGGCAATGAAACTTCCTCCTCCCTAGGTGAAATGCGCCCAAGGCATGAGAAGTTGTTGAGGAAAAACGCTAAGTATAAAAAAATTCCCCCTCGTAGGGTGAAATGCGCCCAAGCTTGAGGAATTCCTCCTCACACCTCCAAATGCGCCCTCTACATGGGAAAAATGTTCTAAGGCATGAAATTCCTTCAAACCACCTCATATGTGCCCAAGGCTCCAGCAAGTTCCTCCACTACATGAGAAATGTGCCCTCAAGGTCAAGGTGATGGTGTAATAATATTCTAAGTGTCAAAATGGAAGTTGGACCCCTCAAATGCGCCCAAGGTAAAAGGGGCTTGGCCATGAAATATTCTAAGGCATGGGAATTTCCCTCACCACACATGAAATGCGCCCAAGCTTAAAATTCCTCCTCCACATGTTAAATGAGCCTAAATGCGCCCCAGCTGAGAAGTGAGTTGAAAGAGATTTGCTAAGGCGTGGAAAATTGCAGCACATGGCCTCAAAGGCGCCCTTGACTTGAGGTGAAGGAGCTTAAAAAGAGTTCTAAGTATGAAAATTGCAGCACACCCCATAGAATGCGCCCAAGGGGGATGAGGACTTGTAAAAGCTTCCAAGGCATTGAAAGTAGAAGCTAGAAGGCTGAAATGCGCCCAGCCAAGGTTAATGAGGTAAAGACATTTCTAAGTAAAGAGAAATGGAAGTCCCCCCTTTGAAATGCGCCCAAGTTAATGATACCAAGCAAAAGATGTTAAGGCGTGAGAAACTAAAGCTTGCCTGGCTAAATGCGCCCAAGCAAGGAACATGACTTGAAAGTATTTCTAAGTCATAAAATGAAAGAAGCCTACCTCAAATGTGCCAAAGGAGGTGAAGGGATAGTGAAAGCCTTGAGGAAATTGTCTAAGGCGTGGAAAATAGAAGTTGAGAGGCTAAATGCGCCCACCTTGAGTGAATGTTTGAAAAATTTCTAAGGCATAAACATGAAAGTGCAAGATGCTAAATGCGCCCAAGACAAAAACATCTAAGGCATTACATTGAAAATATAAGTTGATACATGAAAATGAGCCCTTCATGGGCAAGTTAAACAAAATTTTAAAAAAATTCTCTAAGGCATTTCTAAGGTAAAGTGAGAAATACGCCTAAGGAGGAGGTGATGCTAAAAATTTCCAAAGGCAAGGTGGTATGCGCCCATGAGGAGGGGAAAATTTTTCAGGAAAAAAGGAAAAACGCAGAGGCATAAAAAATGAAGACTACAGGTGTGAAGTGCGCCCAAAATAAAATGGAATCAACCTTAGCAAATTTTATTATTTTTCAAAAAATAATAAAAAATTAAACTTACCCCTTCGTCTGGATACACATGGAAATTATGATTTCTGAGGGGAATTTTCTTCTGGGTATTGGACATTTCCAATTGGGAGATGGTTTAAAATTCTTCCACACCTTGCTCGTGTTGTTTCGACAAAGATTTTGGCCTGGCACTCGTTTAACAAATTTCCTAAGGCTCAGATGGATAAATTTTCTAAGGCATGGAAAAGGAAAGCAGAGTGGGTCAAATGCATTCAAGCTCAAGACGAGTGGAATTTTATCCAAGTCATCAAGCTCCTAAAGGAAGGTGGACAAGGCAAGTGAACGAAATTGCTAAGGCAGGAGAATGAAAACAACAAGATGACATGCGCGCCAACACACAATGTGCCCATGATTAAAGTTTGCTAGGAAAGTGATGAATTTTATCAGATCTAGAGGTCAAGCAAACCTTGGAAGTCAGAACGTGGAAACTAGGTAAGGTAAGTGAGTTTGTATTATAAGTGTTTTGATTCTCTTCTTTCTGTTTTGCAGGATGAACACCAGAACCAGAGCGTGAGGACTTGAGGTGATGAAGTTGGACAATGTTATAACTTTGGAAAGGGAAAAGGCATTGAAGATTTTTCTAAGGCATTGAGAACATGGTGAAAAAGGGGCTAAATGCACCCAAGGCAGTGGGCTGGAGAAATGTGAAAGTTGCAAGAAAGAAGTGCGTCCAAGGCAATAGGAGGGCTTTATCGAAGAGAAACTTGTTGCAAAGGGGGTTTCAGCTGAGTGTTGTTGTATGCTCGCCTCCTCCTAACGCAACAGAATTGGCAGGTAGAACAATGGGAACGCATTTCTAAACGAGAACCTTCTAGAGGATGGTGATGGGCATTAATTGCTCATTATTGTTCCTGCAGGGGAGTGGAGAATCTTTTGTGCATTTATTACCCACTCCTCTCTGTGGTGGTTTTTAGGGCAAAAACCCTAATTAGGGCTTATGTGGCTCAATCTGAGCCCTTCATTGTAATCAAATCTAAGCCGTCCGTTGGACTGGGCAAACTATAAAAAGGGCATCCCCCCTCATTTGTAAAAAAGTAGATTAGATCAAGAGATAAGAGAGATAGCTAGGAGATAGAACTTAGAAGTAGCATAGCATAGATTGCATAGTTTAGGTTGAAGAGGAAAGAAAGTTTTCCCATTTGAGGACTTTGTAAGAAGTTGTTGTGAACACTCTCATAATACAAAGATTTATCATTGCTTGGAGGTTCTATCTGTTATTGTGAGTAGCTAGCAAGGCTTTTTCGTCTCTTTGATTCATTGAGGGTCTTAAAGTAGCTTAAAGTAAAGTAGATTTTATTTCATGCAAGTAGTTGGTAGTCGTAGAATGCGGTGTTTAATTTGAGCAAGCTTCGATAATCCATACCACTAGCGGGCTCACTGATGGTGGGTTTGCCTTGTGTGGTCAACTAGAACATTGTGAACTTAACTTCAATTGCGGCTTATGTGTTGACATGCGTCGTTCTGACGGTCTCTACATGGTGAATCATAGTTTGAACATCTTTCATTATCCTTCGAAGATTGCATTGGTTCTGCGGAAGTTGTCCGAAGTGAGGCAAAGTAGAGCTTGGTTTGAAGTTTGTAAGAATTAATCTTCACGTTTCGCATTTACAGTAGATGGTAGCATCTCTAATCCTTGCATCTTTTTACATTCAGTATTATCCGGTTAGTTTAAGAACCCGAGCGTCATTGACAAATCTCCCGAAATTTGAGAATCCTTTCTTCTGAATGAGCAACTCACGTAAGTCCCCTTGGAATACCCAGCATATTCACATCAACCAACTGAGTCTATTCGCAATAAAAGGAACCTTGGAGTTGAACGCATGAACTTTCACGCAATCTTAGCATGCAGAATACTTTGATCAAGAGAGAATAGAGTGACCGTTGGATATTTTATTCTGTGTTGGTGTTGTCATAAAAAACACGTCAACAATACCGATAAGATCCATAGAAATATGAGAAAATCAAAATAGATATTTATTACAGACTTCAACCAGTAAATCAGAACAATGATTCCATGAATATAAATTTCGCTAGTGAAACTAATGAAAGATGCTAATTAGCAACACTGTAGAATCTGAGCAAATTAGCCTCCAAACAACAATTGAGACATTGGTAAAGTTAGCTGTTCAATCACTCTTGGCCTCAATTTGCATGTCTAAACTACAAGACTCCTCATGTCATCAAAAAGTATTTATTGTAGGCTTGAAGAGAACCTTACATGTGTGAGTATGTAGACACATTCACATCCCCCCACACACATGCATACACTTAATGTATATGATTCTGTGCATTTAATGAAAGATGCACAGTCATTCAAGGCTAGTTTAAAATGATATTTTTATAAAACCAACAATGAAATAATTAAGCCCTCAAGATCATTTACGATTCATAAGCATTAAAAGAGATTAGAAAGCTTAATTGCTTAATGCTCACATTTCGGCAATTTAGGTCTAGGGTATATATATATATGTTGGATTAATTGTCATTGATGTCAAAGGAAATCGAAAGACAAGTGAGATCATTGAGGAAGGAGATGTCAAATCATCAAATTCCGATGAAGGTTGGCACCCATGTCGGTAATTTCGACTCATTTAAATTGTCCATGTTTGTGAAATCGACCCTCATGTTTGGCCATGTTACACCCCGTGTGTTATTACCTATTTACTATTACCTTGTTTGGTTAAACTGCTTTAATATATTTATGATTGTGTTTTGTAAATGAATCTTGATGGAAATATGATGAATGAATGTTTAATTCAATTTGATGCTTTATAATGATTTTGAAGATGAAATGTACTAAGTTGGATGCAAAACATATTCAAATCTCCGCAAAAGAGGGGGGGTATCACTCAGGAGAAGAACTTGGTCTGGTAACCCTTAATGAGCCTAACTGAGCATACACCCACTCACATCCTAGTTGGTCTAAGTTGAGTCAAGTTAGTTCGAAGAATTGGTAAGTGATCTTCAATTTTGGTTTGGTAATGTTTTGTATTGTTTTATGGTTCCAGTCTTTGAATGTTCTTGATTGGGAAAATGTTATTATGTCTTTACGTCAAGTGAAAGTTCTTCTTTGTGTGTTCATATTTATATATAAATCGATGAAGAGAATGTATATATATGTATATATGTACGTGTCTACAATAACTCATACATGTGAGTAAATATGTGCATGAGTATACGTAGGTAAACGTATCTACGCATGCTCATAAATGAATTACCCATATGCATGGGAATATCGATTGGACGAATGTGATATATTTATACACTTAGTGTATATAGATCAATCAATGAATATGAGAATATATGTGTTTATGTAGGGATATTAAAATAATGTTATATATATTCAATTATTTTGATATATGTTTTTATATATATATAATTGGCAAGTAATGTATTTAATAATCATGTGGATACAATAATATATCTAAGTTACCGATTCGTCCCTAGCAGAGCTCGGATACGATTCGATACGTATCGGGTACGGGATTCGAGTACGGTACGACCTGGATTCGTCCAGGATTCGTTTTTGTCTTTGCGGATTCGATATGGATTTGTCGAGCGCCTGCAGATTCGTCCAGAATTCGACAAAACGAATCCAAGGTGAATCCGCGACGAATCCAGGAGTGAAAACGCCCAGTCCGCGGAAAAAGGCCTTTTTTTTGCATTTTTAATTCATTTTTTTGACCGAATGTTGACTTTTTAATATTTTAATAATCATTAAAACCCTAATTCGTCCCTCCAAACACACTAAATAGGTAAAAACAATCTCATTTAACAATTTGTGAATGAAAAACAAGTTTTTTTGCCTCCATTGCTGAACTTCCTCTCTTGCTTGCACAAGCTTGAATAGACTTGAAGGCTGATCGTTGGTTGTTCAAAGTTGATTGTTGTGCTATTCCTAAGCACTTGCAAGTGTCTGTTCGTTGCCAAGAAGATTGTAGAGCAAGATTTCTTCAAAAGAGGTAGGTTTCTTTGAAGTTTTTTAATTTTTTTCTTACATTTTTTTTAACAAATGAACTATTTTGTTTTGTTTTTATTGTTTTGTTGATTGTTCTCATTCTTTTAAGTTTTTTAGTTTCAAATTTCAATACCAAAATTATTTCAATTTGTTGTGCCTTAGGTATTACAATGGCATCCAGTTCTTCCTCAGGCCAATCTTGTTTCAAAATAAATGCAACCTCTCCCCTTTGGAAATATGTAGAAATGGTTCAACAATGTCCAGGTGGTGGAGTATTTATTTGGATTTGTGGTCATTGCAAAGTTCAATATACGAGCTCATACAGTCGAGTGAGAGCCCACTTGTCTAAGATCCCTGATAATGGCATCAAACCTTGTCCAGGACCTCCTTCTGGTGATGGCAAAGGCCTTCCAGATGATGTAGTGTTGAAATATATTGCTGAGCAAGAAAAATCAAAGCATACAGCTAGTAGTCTTAAAACAAGCCATCCTTTGAGGAAAGGATCTCGATCCATGAAACCCCCTACACCACCACCTACTTATATTCCGCCTACACAAAGCCATCCATTTATGAACATCCCTCAACAACAAACCGTGCCCTCATCAAATAAAAGATCTAAGGGACCGTTGGAAGCTTCATTTCAGAATGAGGCAAGAGATATTGCTGATCAAGACATAGCAAGATGTGTCCATGCCAATGGATTGGCATTCAACGTTGTTCGCTCACCATATTGGCAAAAAATGGTGAAATCTATTAATGAGGCTCCAAAGGGGTATAAGGGCCGAGGTTTTGAGAAGGTGCGTTGCACCTTATTGGAGAAAGAGGTGAAACATGTAGCAGACTCATTGAAGCCCATAAGGGATTCATGGATCGAAACAGGGGTGACCATCGTTTCTGATGGATGGAAATATGCGAAAAATCGCCCGTTGATCAATGTTATTGCCGTGTCCCCTAAAGGGGCAATGCTTTTGAGAGCAGTGGATTGTGAAGGACAGGTGAAAGATGGTCCATTTATTGCTAACATCCTTTGCCAAGCTATTGAAGAAGTGGGCCATCAAAATCTTGTGCAAGTTGTAACTAACAATGCCAAAAATTGTAGGGCTGTAGGGTTATTGATTGAGGAGAAGTATCCCCACATTTTTTGGACACTTTGTGCTGTCCACTCCCTCAATCTAATGCTACAAAAAATTGGATCCAAAATTGAGTGGATCAAACAGTTGTATGCTGAGGGTGAAGACATCCAAATGTTTGTCACCAACCACCATATGACACAAGGAATATTCAGACAATTCTCAAAATTGGAATTGTTGAAGGTAAGTTAATTCTCAATATTTTTAAATTTTAAATTTTCATTTGATTTTAAATTTTGATTTTGTAAAGTATTTATAAATTTAAATTATATTTTAATTTTAATTTTGATTTCCAAACAGGTTGCTGAGACCCGTTTTTCCTCCAACACAATTGTGTTGAGGCGACTTATAAAGGTTCGTGAGGCACTTTGTGCAATGGTAATCAACCCTAATTGGTCCATATGGAGGCAATCTAGCAGTGAAAGGGAAAATAGGGTCAAGCAAAGGATCCTAGATGATAGTTGGTGGGATCGTGTTGAGTACCTGGTTAGTTTCACTGAGCCTATATTGAGCATGATCCGTTACACAAACATGGATAGACCTTGTTTGGGAGAAGTATATGATGGTATTGACTCAATGATTGAGAATATGAAAACCTTTATCAATGCAAAAGAGGAAGATCTTGAAGAAAAATTCTTCAAAGAGCTACAGGAAATCATGGTTGATAGATGGAACAAAATGACCACTCCATTGCATCTTCTCGCTTTTGCATTGAGTCCCAAATATTATAGTCCTGATATACTTTCTACTTCACCAAGAGTTGCTCCATATAGGGATGTTGAAGTGGGTCAAGGGTACAAGGCAGCACTTCGTAGAATCTTCAGTGATCGTGACCAACGTGATTGAGTGAGGGTTGAGTTCATGGCTTTTGCATGCTCCGGTACTGTTGATCAGAATATGGATGCTCTTCGAGACAAGTCTAGGGTGGATGCTCATAGTTGGTGGTACTTCCATGGGCAAGAATACATGCACCTCCAACCTATTGCAATTAAAATTTTATCCCAAGTAAGTTTTATATTTTGTAATTTTAATTTTAATTTTTATTAATTTTGTAACTCTTAAGTTCTTAACTATTTAATTTGGTCTTAATAGGTTGCTAGTTCATCGGCTTCTGAGAGGAATTGGAGCACATACTCCTTCATCCACTCAATAAAACACAATAGGCTACATTCAAAAAAGGCAGAGGACTTGGTGTATGTGCATTCAAACTTGCGCCTCCTTACACATAAGCAAAGTTCCTACAAAGAAGGAGACACAAGGAGGTGGGATATTGAGCCAGAGCAGCTTGACTTGGATGCTTCCACAAGTCACTTGGCTGCACTTGATATTGATGATGACTATGAGCCTGAAGCAGCTACTGAGTATGAGAGTGGTAGTGTTAGTGCTAGTGCCAGTGCTTATGCGAGTGCCACTAATGTTGTTTGTGGTTCTACACAAAATGTATCATCTAATGATGCTGATGATGCTGCTTTTTTTGATGACCCATATGAATCAGATTGATCATTGATCAATAATAGCTGATTGTAAACACTTGACATTTTATGTTTGAACTTTAATTTATAATTTTATATCATGACATTCGACTTTTGAGTATCACTAATATTTTAATATTTGACTATGAAAGTGGTGATGTATTTTTGCTATGTTATTAGACTATTAACATGGTGGTGTATTCTAAACTCAATTACTGCTGCAAATATGTATATATTTCTGATTTTTATATGTTTGTTGTATTGCCGAATCCAAGCCGTACCCAACCCCAAATTTTTTTTTTGCCGAATCCCATACCGGATTCGCGTACCTGTACCCGAATCGAAAAACGAATCGGTAACTTAGCTCAATCTCAACACTCGAGCCACCTCCATTGGTGTTATCCTGTTCCTTTGAACAACTTCCTACCATAGGTCTACATCTGTGACCACCACATCCTTTTGGGCTGGTATTCTATGTTCTTTTATTGCATTGTTGCAATAAATCAGAATCCATTCTGCCCTCTCCTCTTGAAATCTGCCCCTTGAATGGTTGCAAACCACTGTACTCAGTCCATTCCTCTTCCTCTATTCGTTGCTTCTCCGCACTACAACAAAAAATAGAGCTGGATTCTTTCATCTGCTTCTTCTCTTCCAGAGAATTCAACATATACTTTTGTCCATCTTTCCCGATGGTATAAATATTCTTTCTACCATCATAGATGGCCTCCCTGTCAAACTGCCATGGCCTACCCAAACACATGACATAGTCATAGGCATCAAATCGCACAACACCTCATCTCTATAAGAGCCAATCTGAAAATTAACTAAACACTGCTCACTAACAGTCATTTCGTGTTCTTTTTGTAACCAAGAAACTTTGTATGGACAAGGGTGCTTTCACCTTTTCAAACCTAGCTTTTCTACCATCTCCTCTGAAACGAGGTTATCCGTACTACTACTATCTACTATAACTTTGCAGCACTTACCTCTAGCCTTGCACACAATTCAGAAGGGACTCTTTCTTTTGGATGGTTCCTCTTCAACTGCCTTTAAAGTTCACCAACACTCTCTTCATCATGAGAGATTCACCTTCTTCTGGATCTTCCCCTTTTGGGGATGCATCACGTTCCTCATCCTCTTGTACAAATTTTTACAAAAAATCTTTGCTCAAAACAAATCTGCAAAATTCCGATTTTATTTTTGCAGAAATTCTAGAAAAAAAAATCTGTAGAAATTTTGGAAAAAAAATCTGCAAAAAATTTGGAAAAAAGTCTTTGTCTGAATCTGTATAGCTTCCTTTGACACGTTCTTTTGTGTATCTTGCATGCAATTCATCACTGTAAAGTCTGTAGAATTCATGCGCTCACCAATCCCGAGAATTTACAAAACCTGAGCTCTGATACCATAAAATAATTATGAACACACACACATAATTATTGCCAAGATAATTGATTAATTAAATAAGAGAAAACACTTTCTTATATAGAACTACAATGAGCTAATAATAGTGAAGATATCAATAGACTAATGAAAGCTAATTGAAGGCTTAACTGAAAGCTTTAACTGATCCTAATTGAAAGCTAACTAAAAGGATAAAAGAATATACTTAAAGTATATTCTAATATCTTATTTGACCATTAAACTAAATATAACAATATTGTTTTAATAGTTGTGTTCTTTCCAAATGTTCCTTTACTTTGAGTTGTATTTGCCTAAATTCTCTCAAGAAATTTAAATTCTTTGGCCATTGATTTATCTTACCCCACTTGTTCATCTTGCTTATCAAAAGCTACATCAAGTGGACTAGAAGGCAAATATCCCAAACGTGCTTAAAATCTAAGTCATAGTGTTTGCCGATTTCGGCCATGATGTTCAAAAGTTGGTGGACTTATAAGAAAACCAAAAAAATTGTTGAAATTTACTCAAAACTTTGTATGGAATAGGGCTTAGGTTTTTATATTGAAGTATATTTAAAAAAGCGAGTCTCTGGGTGTAACGTAGTGATTGCTTGAGCTTGCAAGTTCAGACATTTCGAGAGAGCTCGAGAGTCTATTCAAGCGATTGAAGTTTGTGAGTTTGAGATTCGATTTTGGTTTTTAAACAAAATTCAATGAGACATCACCGGATTAAATTTATTTTATTGGCTTGACACGCCCAAGGCATTCCCCACCTAATCTAGACCCTGTGCCTTCTTGTTGGATGTGGGGCCCTACCTTTAGCATGGGAAATCTTCTGATCTTTAGATTTAGTGAGGGATAGGTGTAGTTTTGTTTTTATTAAAAGAACTCATAATACAAACAAATAAACCACAACCAGTTAAAAAATGACACATTAATAAAGCTTGGGAATGATGTGATATTCCCAACACCCCCCCATATTACATCATTCTCCAAAGGGGGATAAGTGAGCTAACAATACTTGATGAATATGTTAAGTAGTTTATCAAAAAACATAAGGTATGTGAAGGGACATACACATCTACTTAGGATAAGCAATAATGGAAATAGCTTCAATATGCTTCTAAACTTTATCCAAGGATAGGGACAAACACATCTAGCCATGGAACCAAGTGTTGGAAATTGTCATTGATGTCAAACTAAGAGTATAGAAGATTTATCATATGCTTTTGAGAATACAATAGGTCATTCAAGAAGTGGAATGCAGATAGAAAACATTTAAGCCTTTAAAAGATATCAATATAATGTCAGAGCAGACATTCTGAAGAATTCATGAACAGGATTTTTGAAGAGTATGAACAGCTATACAAAAAAAGAAAAGGAAGAATAAGTACAGATTGTTTGAGAAAAATCATGAACAGCATGATAGCAAACAGCAAACTAATCTGAAGATTGTTTGAGCAAAATCATGAACAGCATGACAGATTGAAGAGATCAGATTTAAATCTGAAGGTAAGATAAATCAATGCTAAACAAATATAGCATATAAGACAAATAAAAATAAAAATAAAATAAATAAAAAACACACTAGTCAAAAAGAAACAAAATAAGAAAAGGACAAAAAACTAATAAGACAAATTTAAAAAGTTACAAAGGTGCGATTGTAAAATAAAAAGAAGTGATGTGATTTATCACTGAAGAGTTTCGATTTATTTCTTGAAAAGATGCGCGTCATCCTTAAGACATATTTATTAATTAAAAAGAGATAATGCAACGCCTCATTTAATGCTTCAAAAAGGTGTGTGATTATTTTTGAGAACTATTAACATTACAATTCAAAAGAAGTCTAAAAAGGGTGTGATTTGTATATAAAGACAAATCAAAATCTGAAGTGGTTCAATTAAGGAAGAAATAAACAAAATTCAGATTAATTTTTATGAAGAGGCACAATGCATAAAATTTCAAAGGATGCAAGTTTAAAAGATGTATCTTTTATCAAAGGTTGCTAAGTTGGGAAACATATATAATCAGCATTCAAGTCAGATTTAGAAGGGTGAGTGTAGAGTTTTGAAGTGAAATTGCAGAAGTATCTCTTGTGGGAGTTCAAAAGAAGAACGTATATCACAAAGGAAAGACAGATTGATGCATGAAGCAGATCTAGTGAAAGATCTTATCTACATTTGAAGTTTTTGCAGTCAATAGAGCCAAGGTTGGTGCCTTGCAAGGAGTTGCTGCTCCTTGTAGGTTGGTGCCTACATATTCGAGTAAGAGGTTGGTGCCTCTAGTAGGTTGAAGCCTACACCATTGTAAATCCATTTTTATTATAAAGTACATAATTTTTGTACCGTGGTTTTCACCCTCAAGGGTTTCCACGTAAAATCTTGGTGTCAACTTGTTCATACTGTTATTTTCTTGCATAGTTGATATTGTTTAGTGTTTGAAGTTGATAAAAGTTGAGAGGGTAAAATTTTCATTATAAATTGATTCACCCCCTCCTTCTCTCAGTATATTTGTGTGTTCATCACCAAGGATAGGGACTAACACATCAATCCAAGGTCATACAAGTTTGGATAGGGACGAACAGAGTTGCCCAACATCAGTTATGA
This sequence comes from Sequoiadendron giganteum, assembly GCA_007115665.2. Lineage (NCBI taxonomy): Eukaryota > Viridiplantae > Streptophyta > Pinopsida > Cupressales > Cupressaceae > Sequoiadendron > Sequoiadendron giganteum. The sequence goes on along the minus strand of CM021100.1, from coordinate 981,388,117 downwards.
ACAAGAACACACACTTTTGTTAACAACAATTATGATTGGGGACACACACATACAATCATAATAACTCAACAAATGTGATTGGGGACAAACACTTCCCATCACATATACCATCTTGTGAATGGGGACAAACACATCCATGCACAAACAATCAACAATTATGATTGGGGACAAACACATCCAATCACAAATACAAAGTTTTGATTTTATTTAGAAAATATATTCCTCACTATTCTCATGTGAACGGTCTTCATTAGCTATTTCAAAAATGCATTCTTCATTATTGTCTACTATCAATGCCTTATCTGTATTTATCTTTCCATCAAGGAGATCCCTAGCAAGTTGAATGCAGTTTATAATGATGTACCTCTTTTCTTGCAATAGTAGCACAAAATTCTATCCTTGGATAATTGATTTCCCTTTGAAGTAGAAGAACTAGATTTAGAGGAATTGTTAGCATTGTTTTTTACAAACATTATAGTTTCCTCTATAGTTGAATCATTTTTCTTGATTCCTTCATCAATCAAGGTAGATATCATATCTTCTAGAGTAGCATCTACTTTGTTCAATGTGAACACAATATTACTATAGCTAGAAGGCATGCTATTCAACAAAATAGCTTTTGCATCATCATCATCTACCTTGGCTTTTATCCCAGCTGGTTGATTCTTTAGGAACAAAACTTACCGATGTGTTGAACAATATCGTAACCTTCTATCATTTTTAGCCTGAATAACTTTTGCTCTAGGCCCATATTTGCACTTGATGCTTGTGATCCAAACAAAACACATAGATCATCCCATACTTGCTTTGAGGTCTTTGATAAGTGTATGTGGTGGAAGTATGCATCTTGTTGGCGTTTTAATTAGCACCTCTGGAGTGCTTATTGGAAATAGATAGCTATTGCAGAGTGTGTAGTCACTGCTCTTCAAATTAGGAGGGGAAGCTCCCTCTTTTTGCTGATGTTTGCATAAAAAGTACAGTAAACTAATGTTCCTATCTTTTTACTCAGCAGCAGAACACAAGGGTGCATAAACATAATACGTTGCAGCTAAGGTTTTCTCTAGTTTCTGCAGATCTTAACTACAACTAGGCTAACTTTTAATCTATCCTATCTCCTCTAGATAAACAAAGCAAGAGGGTATAGGATCGGCAATGGAGGTTCAATCACTTGGATGAACTGTCTCTCAGAATGTATCCACAGGCTCTGAACTTCTAGATTTACGCTGAAATAGAATTCACACAAGTAATCTTCAAACGGTAGGCTAGATCTCAGGATTCCCAAGGAGGCACAGTGCTCTTTTCGAGTTGTAGGCTGAAACATAGACTACTAGGAACAACAAAGAACAATAGTCTAACTCACTAAATTCCCAAGGAGAGACAATGCTCTTTCCGAGGTGTCGATCAAAAGATAGATTATTAAGAACAACATACAATGATAAAACTAGAGACTTTTGGATCAAAGGCAAGGTAACTCTCCTGATTTATTATCTCAATCTTCGATCAAAGGTTTTACTTTGGGATAGCAATGTGTGTCAAAGAGACAATCACACATGAAGTGATCAAACCAAGAATACATGAACATGGATTGAACACACCTATCTGAATAAGAAGAACGCAAGCTATACTTAGCGTTTCCCTATCAAAAATATGATTCAAGAACATATACTAAGCGAACAAAGTCTAAGACTTGTGAGCTCAACATTTTGCTACCGTGAAGTAAAGTTACAAAATTATGAGCAAAGCCTCTTATTTATAGAAGCTCAAAGGAGTAGGCAACCCTAAAATCTCCTTGAGTTAACAATGAGGTCTTGCCAATCAGCAAGATTTATTCTTATGTCTAAAAGTAGGTGACCTAGCTGTTAACTGGAAAGTCTACTTTAGTTAACTGACTCTAAACTAAAAGTGAACTCCAATATACAAAGGTGTCTCCAAAATAGAGATCCGCAATTAGTGGGATTAGACATGCATGATTAGTGGGATAGTGAGTTAACTTGGAGAAAGGCATCAAGTTAACGGTTTGTCATAAATGCTATCTTGGAGGGCTAGGACGTCCTTAACTGAGAGTCTACACCTCATTAATTCTAATCAACAATTCTTCTAACCAGTTGTTTACTTCTTCATACGAAGATCGTCACATACTTCAACTATCAACTTACTGCTTGTCATCAACTTGATGTATGTATCTCCTTCATTCTGCTTCCCTTAGGAGGGTTACTCCTTGTCTTTTTTTTCTATGTTTCCATTTTGACGTGGGGGGAAGGTAGTGTAGTATTAACGGGTAGCGTTCTTTTGCAACTTTAGGTTATTGACGTTTTCTTTGATCTTTCTCAATGGAAGAGTGTTGTATGATGAGACCACGAAGTTTGACTGCGAACACTCCAGCCATGAGAAATACACACGAGTTCGCTGCACATGCAAAATTCCAATGGTAACAATCCTCTAAACTGGCCTTGGAAGGCTACAGATATACGAGGTGAAACCATATGGAACCTGTGGACTTGAGTGTCTATGCTTGTCAACCTATCCAAATTGACCTCTGGGTGTGCCTGATGCAAATCGATGTCAACCGTTTTTCAGGAAGTCATGGAGTAAGACCATCTTGGTCTTGTATTCATCTTGGGAGAATTGCATTTTGAAAACCTTGAAGATTGATTGTGCACACGATACTATTCGGGCAACTTTTTCTGTGATTGCTAAAACTAGCCTTGTCGGGGTAACTTTTTACGAAAAATTCTAAGACGTGGATTTTGTTGAGAATAATTTTCTAAACTAACTCAAAACATCAGAAATTCGAAAAAATGAATTTTTCTATGGCATGCAAGAGCCCTTCGACGGTAGAGGCAACGAGGCACCAAAAAATTATTTTTCTTGGAAAAATCCAACACATGGGTTTTGTTCGTGCTTCAAAGTTGAACAAACTCAGTTTGTCTGTTTTTCAAAATTGTGACTTTTTTCGAAAACCCTAAAAAATAAGGGTAGCAGGGCTACTTTTTTTGGAAAAATCTAACACGTGGGTTTTGTTGAAAAAGCTATGCAGATCATACCTAGAAGGTTAGATTTGTGAATATCTGTTGTTTTCTTGGACATGCAAGGAGATCTAAGACAAGAATAGAGGAAAAAGACAAGAAGAAGTTTGGAAGTTATCAACTGCCTCTCTGAATCTTCAAGAAAATTACGCTTGGAAATGTAGACCTTGATGCATTGTCCCTCTGTGCAATTGATCTTCGAAAATACGAAGAACAATGAAAAACCCTCTGCTAGATCTTCAAAAGACGTTTTGGAGAGAAAATAATTGTTCTTGGCTTCAACCTGCAAAGACAAATGATGAATAATGATGTCTAGACTTGATAAATATCATTTGATGTTGAAGCAATCAAGTTTAGGGTGCCAACTCTTGATGGAGGAGTTCATTTGCCTAATATGGAGTTCACAACACTGACTTCCACTCATTTGGGACGTTTTTAAACATGGAAAGGATTTCTAATAGTCAACTTCAGTCAACTGAGCCTTATTTTGAAGGAGTCCCTTTGAAGAGTTGAACACTTTTTCATTATTTTTCTGTGATGAAATGCCTTTGTTCGATTCCTGATTTTGGTTGCTCAGTTGATCCCAAAGTGTTGCTGATAGATGCACTGCTGAGATGAAACAACTCTGATAAAGTGTGTTTGGGAATTGCAAAGCTCAAAACCTGAGTCTGATGCCTCTAATTCTTGGGTGCCTTTTCCCAAGAAGGTGCATTTTTCACCAGACTTAGTCAATTTTTTGAGTGTCCTTCAATTCCTCCAGTTTGACCCTCCATGCTTAGATCTAAGATCACTGAAGATTGATGATCCCGGTGATCTTGCTGAAACATGGGATGACTAACCAGTTCAGTCTCAGAAAGGATGATTGGCTTCGCAAGCCGTGAAGGTTGGTTTAAGTGACTTAAAAGCATGGGGCCTTTGACCTTTTGGTTTGTTATTTTCAGTTTGCAAACTTTCACAAACAGTCCCAGTTTGATCTCTATCGTCATATGTTTGATTTGCCTGTTGTCTTCGTTGACGATGTCATTGTTGAGATTGATCAAAACCTAGAAAGTCATCTTGGAGATCATTGAGCTTGCAAACTGCATCTGATTGCCCAAAAAGTTGGGCGCCTATTTCTAGGAAGATGCAATTTCCTTAACACTTAGCCAATTTTTTCGTGTTCTTCATCTTGCCTTCACCTTTGGTGTTTTCTGCTTGATCTTTGTTTGCGAATGCTTGACAGGTCCTATGGGTGTGCAACCGGATTGATCGCGAAGCTGAGAGAGGGTTGAACAAATGCCTTGTCGAAATTAGTTGTTGAAAACCTCATCAAGTGACTCAAAATGAAGGGCACCCCTGCTAGTCTTGATATGCACTGATTTACCTTGCATTTTGCATGCTATAACGATCAATAGTTGTTGTCATTTGATGTGTCTCATAGGTTGGCAAACAGGTTCGTTGCAAAGATGAGTTGATGCCAGGGAGATCACTTGAAGACAAGCTTGCTCAAAACTGACATCTGGATCATCTTGTTCTTAGGTGCTCTTGGTCAACAGCAGCGCTTTTTCCCATGTTTGATTGCCATTTTTAATAGTGCTTGCTTGCAACATCTTCTGACTTCACTTACATTTGTCAGTGATCAATGAATCAGGTGACCTTGCTTAACGATGCGCTGAAAAGCCAACATAAACACGAAGGAGATGATTGTCTTGGTGAAAGTTGATGACTGTCTTTGACCCTTTGAATTCAAGGGTGCCCCTGGCCAACAAGTGCACTTTTAGGTGCAGTTCCATCATTTTCTTTGAAAACCTTCATCCCTTCGCGTTTGACGTTTGCCATGTAGTTTGACTAGTTCGAGCGTTGTTGTCGACAAGGTGAATGCATGCGTCTTAGCAATCACCTTCACCATGCTGTGTGTACGGGTGTTGGAAAAATGACTAAGGCATTTGACTGCGTAGCCTCCTCTTGGTAGCAAGGTGTGCATTCTCCAGACTTAGTCAATTTTCAACATTTTTCACTTTTGAAAATCCCCTTCGTTGCAGAGCATCTTTTTGAGTGTTTTCACCATGGATTCTTCGTTGAAGCTTTTGAGGCTTAGATTTCACCACCTGGTACTGGCCATTCTACCATTAATGGCTACAAAGGTCTCAACTTTCTTCCTAAAAAATGAAAATAGACCCAACAAAGTAAAACAAATTTTTTGATGATTTTGACTTGACCAATGTGATCGTGAAGTCGATTCATCCTATCAAAATCATTTTCAATCATTATTGGGAAGGTCCTATTTTTAGGGATTTCCTAAAAATAGGGGTTTGAAACCCTAATTTTCAAATTTTCAGAAATTTGCAAGTATCTTCCTTGACACAAACCCACAAAAAGCCTATCTTTTGTTTCACCTAAAACATACTTTTGACAACAATTTTGCATGATTTGGATTGTTTTAAGCAAAATGCCTTATTGAAGCAAAAAATTATTATGGGTACAACATTAGGCTTTGTTTGGTGACCATGTCGAATACTTACGACATAGGAGAACCGAGAATCTCTAGTTTTTTAATACCAGTATTCTTATCAGTTGGGCACTGGAGTCGAGACTTATTTCCTAATTCACCTAACAATTGGAGTTATCCTAAAAAACTAATAACAAGACTACCTAAGAAATCACCTAAAACACGACAATACTTAAACTTTACGAAACGGAGAAATACATAACTACATAATGTTAAAGCAAAAGAAAATTATTTACAAAGAATCACTCCACCCCTTAAGGGACAAAATGTTCCAATTATTGCCTGCTTCATGGCAGCGCGAAGAGCCTCCCATCGATGTTGCTTCTTCTTGAAAGGATTTACTTCTCTTCTGATGGGAATTGCAAGAGACAATCCCTCTGGGGTGAAGATTCTCAGGTATTCATATATCCAAGCAAAGGCACTCTTACAAAAGTCAGAATATGATGCAAATGGGAAAGTTGATACCCCCAAGGCATTAGTTCTATTGTCATCCATCCTCGGGATGTTGAACTCTATAAACCAATCAATCGAGTTAAAAACTCAATTTCTATAATGTCGTAGGTGATCTTTGCTAACCTTACAATATCCTTTGACCGGCTCATGGATCAGCTCTAGATCACCTTTAACACATAGGAGTTTGATTCCCATGTCTTCGGCCTAACAAGAGCACCTCTTTTTCAGCTTCAGTGAATTACAATTGCACAGATAGGTGCAACTGTCCTCTAGGAGAGATGATCACTTCCCCTACTTCTGAAACTGTTTTTGAACAACCTCCATTGAATTGTGTCGTCCATGACTTTGTGTCCTCTATCAATCTCTTTTCAGAACAAGCAATGTTCTGATTTTCAATTTCTATCTTTAACAGAGTCACATAATTATCAGGACCCGTTTTAGGCTTTGCTTCTGTTGGAACAGATGACTTGAGCAAGCAAACATCGATTCTTCATTGAAATTTGTAGGCTAGGCAAGCAATCCCAGCTTGAATCACTTTAGAGGATAGTGCTGAAACATTCATGAAGCATTCATATCATGCCCATTTTTTATGCCAAATTGCTCTCCCATTATGCAAAATATATTCAAAACATTTCTGGGTTTTGTTATATGTTTGCTTTTGAGAACATTTTGAATTTTTATTTTTCATTGAGCATTGAGAGAGAACTCATAATTTTATTGAACTGACAGTAGTGGAGATATTTGGATGTCCAGCTTTGATACCATGTGAGAAAAATGGGTAGAAATTATAGAAGCTAAATAAAAAAATTTGCACACATAATAATATATGCTTCTCTATATTTTCGTTCAATACAAATCACATATATATAGGATTTAACATCCTATAGTATAGGAAGGTTGTTCTACCTCCTATAACAGCTCCCTTACATATATAATTACGAGATTGACAAATAAATAAATATAGATAATTATGGGACTAAGAAATAAACAAATCCTAAATATATGAGTTATTAAAAGAACTCATATAAACCACAACCAATTAAAAAATATGACACACTAATGAACCTTCCCAACGCAAACCCTTTATCCCTGTTAGATATAAGGACTTGGGTAGCCCAAAATGTCATACATTGTTAAAGAACAATTCGATCGCTTATTTTTCTTATGATAGCATTTTTGCAAGTTGTTGGAGTATAAATTTTGCTAAATCTGTCAATTACCATGAATAAGTAGTCATGCTAATCATGTCTATGTCTACTCATAAGCAATCCCCCTACAAAATCCATAGAAACACTTTCTCACAGTCTTGTGGAAATAGGTGAAGGCATACATTCCTTATTTTCTTGTTTTAGATTTGATCTTGCATCATATTTACAACTTCTAACAAATTTTGCTACTTCTTGCTGCATTTTAGGTAAAAACACATATCTTTACAAATGAGCCATTGTTTTTTTGATGCTGAAGTGACCTGCCACTATGGTACACCTCCCTCATCAATAGAAGCCTTTGTGCTCTTGGTGCACACAATTTTCCTACCTTATATAACTTGTTAGTACTCAATATTTTGACTCATAATTTTTCATTGAGTCCCTCTTGGGTTGTTCATTTAGGTTCCCTTTGCCCCTGTTTATAACTGATCTGAGAAGTATTTGAATGGGCCTTCATTTTTGGGTTTTTCCTAGGTATGAACCCCTGTGCGTGCTATTGAAGCCAAAAATCTGTCCACTTTGGTGAAAATCCTAAGTTTGGAGGTTTTTGTTCAATTTCTTGGTGTTTTTTGGTCTTTGCGGCATTTCTCCTTGCAACCAGATGTGGAATTTGCTTTCCTAACCAAATATTGTTCATATCCACTTCCCCTTTCCTTCCTTGCAAACTTTTCTCTTCGATATTTTTACTGATATCCTAGTTTGCGAAATTCCAACCTTCTACCGAATATTTCCCCCTTTCATCCCATCCAATATCCATGTCCACCTTCAAAAGGAATTTCCACAAACTTCCTTCTTTGTAGTGTCCCCAAATTTTTGGTAAAGTGACTTAATTAATTTAATTGATTAAGCTGTCCAAAAATTAATATTATTTCAAAATGATGACTTTAATTGATTATTATAATTAAAATAAAGTGGAAATAATAAAATATTAAAAAAGTCACTTTATTAAATAAAGTATTCTTCTAGAAGTTGGAGTTAGTTACAAGTTGGCTTCTTAGTTCTTTTGGAAGATTCATTTGAGCCTTTAAAAGGAGTTGAGTGCAAGGCATTAGGGCATCCATTGTTGAGTTAATCTTTCTTATGCATTATTGCAAAGGCTTGAATCTCAGATTCAACTAAATCTTTGAGGACGAAAACCTTCAGCAGATTGGAAAAGGGTTGGATGAAAACCTAACTCTTTTTAGGAGTATATTCACAACGGAGTACACATTGTGCATATTTGCAGGTTTTACTATTTTTTTGGTGCTTCAACCAGTTAAGGTTTGCAGATCTGTTTGCAGGTTGAAGGTTGGATGTTGTAGATTTGAGCTTATTGAGTTATATTTTCATGAGATTTGGGACGGCTAGGGTTTATACTTGCTGGACAAGAATTTTACCAAGCTGGCTGCTAGGGTTTGAGACCCATTTTGTTGGTGCTTTTGCTGATTTTGGATTCTAAAGATTTTATTTAATTTCCTAAGCTGGGCGACTTGATTTGGAAGGCTATTTGGAGTCATTTGGCATAATTTTCAGAATTTTTGTGGCTGTCTATGATTTTATATAGTTTTTGCAGCATTGGGGTGACTAGGGTTTGGCACTTTTTTAGGTCAAATCTTTATTTCAGCTTGGAGGTGTCTAGGGTTTGAATGTGGATCAGTTTTGGCATCATTTTTGGGCATCATTTCTAGGTCTTCTTTATAGGAGATTGCTGGTCTGAAAATTCTTTGAAAATCAGTCCTTAATCAAACATTATCTTCTCCATATCATTGTGCATATTGTCTACCATTTGCTACATTGTATCCAGGTATGTTTGCAGTGCCAATGAACTCCATTCTATATTGAAGTCAGACTGGAATAGCTTGCTGTTGTAATCAGATCAGAACCTTATTAGGTCTGATATACATTATTTTCAAAGAGAAATAAGAAGCTATTTATGTTCTTTCATGTTGTATTTCAATATATAATGTATGTTGTTATTTCATGCCATTGTACATCAAAACATAAAGCAAAATCAACAAATAAACATCCAAAACTATCAGCATACTCAGAAAATCAGATTGCATGCAAAGTGGTTGACAAAATGCCAAACAACACAAACTGTAAAATTCAGGGCAGAATAAGCAGGGGTTCTTATAGTGGTATTAGAGCATGCATGATTATTTACTAAGTTACCGGGTTCGGCCCTGGGGGGCCCGGGTTCGATCCGGGTTTGAAATTCGGGTCCGGTTCGCCCTAATTCGCCCAAGGTCCGGAAAAATGCACTGTGGGTTCGAACCGGGTTCGGAACCCGGACTGTGGGTCCGACCAGGGTTCGAATTTTTCGAACCCGGTTCGAACCCGGGTAGAATTTCGCGCCCAGGCGGACTTCAAAGCACGAATTTGACTTTTTTTTATAATTTTTTAAGTCTTTGTTGACTTTTAAATATTTTTTTATTCTTTCCAACCCTAATATGTGCCTCTAAAACATGAAATAGGTAAAGTGATAGTCATTTACCAATTTGTGAATGAAAAAAAAGGATTTTTTGCCTCCATTGCTGAACTTTCTCTTTTGCTTGCACAAGCTTGAATAGACTTGAAGGTTGATTGTAGATTGTTCGAAGTTGGTTGTGCTGCTATTCCTAAGCACTTGCAAGTGCCTATTTGTTGCCAAGAAGATCATTGAGCAAGATTTCTTCAAAAGAGGTAGGTTTTTTGAAGTTTTTTGATTATTTTTTTTACATTTTTTTTAAACAAATGGACTTCAACTCTTTTGTTTTGTTTTTTAGTTTTAGTTTTGTTTTACTTTTCATTCCTCTAAATGTCTATAACACATGTTCAATTTTTTCATTTTTTGAAATTAATTAAGCCTGTTAGTTTCAAATTCAATCAATCAATACCAAAATTTCAATATGTTGTGCCTTAGGTATTCCATATTACAATGGCAACCGGTACCTCCTCAGGCTCAAGCCAATCTCGTTTCAAAACAAACCCAAACTCTCCCCTTTGGAAATATGTAGAAATGGTTCAACAACTTCCAGGTGGTGGAGGATATGTTTGGATTTGTAGTCATTGCCATGTTCAGTATTCAAGCTCATACAGTCGAGTGAAAGGGCACTTGTGTGGGATCTCTGAAACAGGCATAAAAAATTGTCCAGGTGAAGATGAGAAAGGCATTCCAGATAATATAGTGTTGAAATATATTGCTGAGCAAGAAAAGGCAGACCAAAGAGCAGCCAGTGGTAAAACAAGCCATCCTTTGAAGAAAGGATCTCGTTTCATGAAACCCCCTACACCGCCTTCTTATTTTCCACCTACAGGAAGCCATCCATTTATGGACATCCCTCAAGAGCAAACCACGCCCTCTTCAAATAAAAGATCTAAGGGACCGTTGGAAGCTTCATTTCAGAATGAGGCAAGAGAGATTGCTGATCAAGACATAGCAAGATGTGTCTATGCCAATGGATTGGCATTCAATGTTGTTCGTTCACCATATTGGCAAAAAATGGTGAAATCTATTAATGAGGCTCCAAAGGGGTATAAGGGCCCAGGTTTTGAGAAGGTTCGTTGCACCTTATTGGAGAAAGAGGTGAAACATGTAGCAGACTCTTTGAAGCCCATAAGGGATTCGTGGATCGAAACAGGGGTGACCATCGTTTCTGATGGATGGAAAGATGCAAAAAATCGCCCATTGATCAATGTTATTGCTGTGTCCCCTAAAGGGGCAATGTTTTTGAGAGCAGTGGATTGTGAAGGACAGGTGAAGGATGGTCCATTTATTGCTAACATCATTTGCCAAGCTATTGAAGAAGTGGGCCATAAAAATGTTGTGCAAGTTGTAACTGATAATGCCAAAAATTGTAGGGCTGCTGGGTTATTGGTTGAGGAGAAGTATCCACACATTTTTTGGACACCTTGTGCTGTCCACTCCCTTAATCTAATGCTACAAAAAATTGGATCCAAAATTGAATGGATCAAACAGGTGTATGCTGAGGGCGAAGACATTCAAATGTTTGTCACCAACCACCATATGACACAAGGAATATTTAGACAATTCTCAAAATTGGAGTTGTTGAAGGTAAGTTAATTCTCAATATTTTTAATTTTTTAATTTTTTGTTAATTTTAAATTTTGATTTTGTAAATTTAAATTATATTTTAGTTTTAATTTTGATTTTCAAACAGGTTGCCGAGACTCGTTTTGCCTCCAACACAATTGTGTTGAGACGCCTTATAAAGGTTCGTGAGGCACTCTCTGCAATGGTAATCAGCCCTAATTGGGCCATATGGAGGCAATCTACCAGTGAAAGGGCAAATAGGATCAAGCAAAGGATCCTAGATGATAGTTGGTGGGACCTTGTTGAGTATCTCGTCAGTTTCACTGAGCCCATATTGAGCATGATCCGTTACACTGACATGGATAGACCTTGTTTGGGTGAAGTATATGATGGTATCGACTCAATGATTGAGAAGATGAAAATCATCATCAATGCAAAAGAGGAAGATCCCGAAGAAAAGTTCTTCAAAGAGCTACAAGAAATCATTGTTGATAGATGGAACAAAATGACCACTCCGTTGCATCTTCTTGCTTTTGCATTGAGTCCCAAATATTATAGTCCAGAGATACTTTCTGCTTCAACAAGAGTTGCTCCATATAGGGATGTTGAAGTGGGTCAAGGGTACAAGGCAGCAATTCGTAGACTCTTCACTGATCGTGACCAACGTGATCGAGTGAGGGCTGAGTTCATGGCTTTTGCATGCTCTGGTACTGTTGATCATAATCTTGATGCTGTTCGAGACAAGGTTAGGGTGGATGCTCATAGTTGGTGGTACTTCCATGGGCAAGAATACAGGCACCTCCAACCTATTGCAATAAAAAATTTATCCCAAGTAAGTTTTATATTTTGTAATTTTAATTTTAATTTTAAATTTATATTTATATTAAATTATTAATTAATATTTTTGTTTAGTTAAATCAACTTAAATTTTGTAACTCCTAACTATTTAATTTGGTCTTAATAGGTTGCTAGTTCATCTTCTTCTGAGAGGAATTGGAGCACATACTCCTTCATCCACTCAATAAAACGCAATAGGCTACATTCGAAAAAGGCAGAGGACTTGGTGTATGTGCATTCAAACTTGCGCCTCCTTACACACAAGCAAGTTTCCTACAAAGAAGGAGACACAAGGAGGTGGGATATTGAGCCAGAGCAGCTTGACTTGGATGCTTCCACAAGTCACTTAGCTGCACTTGATATTGATGATGACTATGAGCCTGAAGCAACCGCTGAGCATGAGAGTGGTAGTGTTAGTGCTAGTGGCAGTGCTTGTGCGAGTGCAACTAATGCTATTTGTGGTTCTACACATAATGTAGCATCTAATGATGATGATGATGCTGCTTTTTTTGATGACCCATATGACTCAGATTGATCAATGATCAATAATTATTAATTATTAATGGCTGATTGTAAACACTTTACATTTTTATGTTTGAACTTTGATGATTTGAGTATAAAATGGTGGTGTATTTTTCATTTTTGCTATGTTATTTAACTATTAATATGGTGGTGTATTCTGAACTTAATTACTGCTGCAAATCTGTATATATTTCTGATTTTTATATGTTTTTGTATTACCGAACCCAAAACGAACCCAAATCGAACCCAAATAAAAAAAAAAAAATCCCAAACCGGCGAACCGGGTTCTCGAACCCGAACCCGAACCCAAAACCGAACCGGTAACTTAGATTATTTATGTCAATTGCAAAAGTAGAACTAGATATTCACCCATATCTGGTTCCAATGTCCACTTTTGCAACATTTCTCCACATCCTTCCACTTCACATGCTGGTCGAACATTAAATTCCACAAACGTGTGCTTGAAGACCTTTCTCCCACAAGTCATTTTAAAAACAAGAAATTATGAAAAGTGACTGTGCGGAAGTCCAATTTCAATCCGAATGGTCATCATGTTTTTTAGAATCTTAGGTTTATGAAAGTAGATATCCTCATTGAACGTTTTAAAACATCACTTTTACATTGTTTTTGGTATAGTTGGAATGACACACTTTTAACTTCCATCTTTGTGATTGGTGACATAAGAGCTGAGTTATGTTATGCTATGACTAGACAAGGTATGTTGTCTAGTAAGTTTGACATGTTCAAATTGTTTGCGGCACCTCCAAGAGCTAGTAGCTCTTTAAAATATGCAACAAACTCTACTTGTATTTCTTCTGTTTATTTAGAGTTATTCCATCAGCCAATCTAATTAAGTTAATTCTTTCTTGGGCCTATCTAGCTTTCAAGGCATTGTGAAAAAATTGGTGTTCAAATCCCTAACTCCCAAATATGTCTCATGCAATTTAGATTTCCAATAGATTTTTTCTCTTGAGAGAACTTCTGCATGTTGTCACATCAACTCTTTCTCCCTGGTGTATTCAGCTGGAACATACCTTGAGCTATTATCTTTTGATTAAATTCTCCATTTCTGCCTCAATCCTTTATTGAAAAATATTCTTAAAAAAGTCCCATTCCAATCCTTATCTTGACCTAAGAATATTCAATTTCTTTGTTAAACAAAACATCTTTGAGCTTTTCTATGTCACAACTTGGACCACCAATCCTGAATGTGTACTAAGAGACTATCACTTTTAAACCACATCCTTTCAAACTTGAATGGGCAATGCAATGGTTTTTGATCTTCTTTGGTGGAGATGAGGACTGGGTAGTGATCAGATTTGGAGATTGGGAAAATGACAAATTCAAAATGAAGTGTTGAGGAAAGCCAATTGATGGATTGCAAAAATCTTTTCAATATTTGTAAATCCCATTCTTCTATTTGTCCAAGTAAAGTCCCCATTCTTGGGAACAATATCCAAGAGATCTGCTTCTCTCATGAAATTTTGATAATCTCCATGTGACCGGAGAATGTGATGAAGTTCGTTTTTCTCCAAGTTAGAAAGGATGACATTAAATCACCCCCAAGTAAGCACTTCTGATCTACTAATGATTGGAGAAAGGAGAAAATTTGGACCCAAATCCAGAGTTTATCCTCTATCTTGGTTAGGTTGTGTTCTTTGAGAAGGATCAAGGATAGATTTGCAGTGATGAGGAACATTTTTGCTTATGGGCTTCCAAATTCTATTTCTTGTAGCATTACTATGTTGACCAATAGTGTCTCAATGCGGCGCTTGGTTGCATGTTGTTTGTTAGGGGTGTTTAAGTCCCTAACATTCTAGGTTACAATCTTCATAGATCACCAAGGGAGGGAGAGTTTTCCTCCCTTAGATCACAACAAATATTGGTTAATGTAGGATTGGTCCCTTATCATCGCACTATCTTCACTTGTTTTTTTATTAGTCTTTCTAATTCGTGCCTATGTTGTTAGAATCCTTGATGTGGACTAGCCAACACATCTCTAATATCTGTGATAACTAGATCATCATCAATTTCTTTCTTTCTCACAAAAGTTCAAATCAACATCCCCCAACATTTCTTTGTCATTAGGAGATGCCTCGAAAGGCACCATTGCAAGACCATTCACTACCATAGAACAATATGTTTCCTTGGTGAAGTCTTCATCGTTCTTTACTTTTGTGTGTGTGTGGCGAGGGTGTGGGGGGTGGGCTGTGCGCTTTGCTTCTTCTTTCATGTTTGGGCTTGAGGTGCTCTAGGAGTCGCAAATGATGAGATCCGATTTGATGACCCATCTTTGTCTGTGTTTAGAATTTGGCACATTAGAGCAATTTCTCAAAGAATGATTTCAATGCCCACACCCCATGCAAAAGCATTTTTGGTCTTCTATTTCAGCCAATTGAGTTTAATTGTCATCTTTTGTGCAATTGATGAAGTCTCGAGGAATTTTGTAGATAGAGATGATGCAGATCCGTGCGTACTACCTAGAGTTGTTCAATATCTAATTGATAGACACCAAGCTCCCTAGGTTGTTGTCAATATGCATTAACTCTTCAATTAACCACTACTCTTGTATATCCTTAACCATGTGGGAGATTCAATTGAAGTATGGGCTAGTGGGTCAAAGTTAGGGCACCACTTCTAAAGAAAGAGATGTGCGTTCTATTGATGTTTTTGGGTAGCCTCAGGAGGTATTACCTCGAAAGAATTTAGACATAAGAAGACAAGTCGGCCTAATAATAAATATTAATACTGTTGGGTCAGCTCAAGTGAAAATAACACTCAACTTACTCTTGGAGTTGTATAAGTAGGAGAGAGACTCCGCATTCACACACATTCATTTTTCGTTCTTTTGTGATCAAGAAGGAGGTTCACTATTATCTAGAAGTTCGCTTCACAGTGTTGGGTTGTATTATTGTACTCTGCCTATATTGGCCTGATTCTCAAATGCTATTTTGCATTGTTGTACTTGGACTACTATTAGTAATGTTTTGCTAGGTTTTTCTCCCTTGAGTAAAAGGGTTTTCCCGGGATAAAATTATTGTGTCCAGTGTTTTGTGTTTATATTTGCTTACTATTCACATCTGATCTAAAAATTAACATGGTATCAAAGTAGGTTCAAGAACATTGATCAGATTTGACTAAGCATAATTCCGGGTTGTGTGGAAGACAGTTTTTCTTTTGTTTAGGGCAGTTACTTGGAAAAAGAAGATGGTGACCAATGTCAAGGTAGAAGATAGACTTGATGGGGCTTTAAACTTCAACTCTTGGAAGTTTAGGGTATTCATTACTCTAGAAGAGAATGATCTTCTAGAATTCGTAGAAGTTGATATGCCTAAGCCGACAGAAGACTCAGAGAAAAACCAATGGAAGAAAAATGGTACTAAGGCTAGAAAGATCATGATAGACTCCGTGAAGGATCACCTAGTATCAATCATCTGCAAGATGAAGACAGCTAAAGAAATGTTTGATGCACTAAAAGGACTATATTAGATCAACAATACCAGTAGAGCCCTTGCTCTGAGACAACATCTTCATCATATAAAAATGGCTAGAGGGTAGTCAGTTATTTCATTCTTGGGAACCTTTCATTCAGAGCATCAGTGGGAGATCCAAGTTGCCCAAGTTTGATCGTCTACAAGCTGATTGTATTCAGGAAGAAACTAGATTGGTAGCAAGAGGAAATGGGCGAGGCTCCAATAATGAAGAAATTCAAGTTCTTGCTGCACATGCTACTAGAGAAAGAGGTAAAGGAAGAGAAGGAAAAAGAGGCACCTTCAAGAGAAATAGAGACATAAAAGCAGATATTGTTCCAGAATCGAATAAGAAGGATCTTTCTCATATTCAGTGCTACAGGTGTGACAAGTATGACCACTATGCCCGAGATTGTAAATTAAAGTTAAAGCAGTATGTTTCTACTATCGACATTGACGAAGAGACCTTAGAAGGAGTCAAGACACTCAAAAGACGTTTCAGAAGGATTCCTATTCATATCCGCTCTCTCAAGTAATGTAACTGACAGTGATACTTGGTTGATAGATAGTGGTGCTTCACGTCACATTACAAGCTACAAAGACCATCTTACAGACTTAGTAGAGAAAGAGTCTAATTTACAGGTTATAATTGGAGATGATGCTAGTTATGTTGTGAAGGGAGTTGGGGCCACTTCCTTCCAGCTAGATTTTGGTATCCCTCTTCAATTGAGTGATGTATTGTTCGTACCAAGAATCAAAAGGAACCTTGTCTCCATTTCAGCCTTGGAGGACAAAGGCTACAAGGTTGCCTTCTTTGAAGGAAAGGTTCTTGCATGGCCCAAGAAATCTAGCATATATTCAGCTCGTGTGATTGGTATTCGTCAGGAGAGCCTATACATTGTCAATACGACCAGTTTGGGCATTATTACACGGCTATATTGGCCTAAGTGAGCTATGGCATAGGAGAATTGCTCACTTACATTACAAAGCCCTTCCCACTATGGGGAAGATGGTTACTGGTCTTCCCAAGCTCAGTATAGAGCATGACGACATCTGCAGAGGATTCACACTTGGTAAGAATACCAAGAGTTCCTTCCAAAGCAATGATAGTAGATCCAAGGGGATCTTAGATCTTATCCATTCAGATTTGTATGGCTCGATGTTTGTGTCGTCACTGAGTGGATTATGGTACTATGTGACTTTCATCGATGATTATTCCCGAAAGACTTGGATTTACTTCTTGAAATCCAAGGAGTCTGACGAAGTCCTTAATAGATTTCGAGAATTCAAGGCACAAGTTGAGAACCTGCCTGGGAAGAGGATTAAGGTTTTGAGATCAAATAATGGAGGGGAGTACACTTTCGGAGGATTTCGTAATTTCTACATTGAGTTAGGGATCAAGAGGGAGTTTTGTGTTACATACAACCCTCAGCAAAATGGAGTTATTGAAAGAAAGAACATATCAATAGTAGAGGCAACTAAGGCTATGATCCATGATCAAAGTTTGTAGAATTTCCTATGCGTAGAGGCTTTCAGAACTACAACATATGTTTAGAACAAAAGTCCTCATCGGATATTGGGGAACATGACTCCAAAGGAAGCCTTCACAGGTGTGAAGCCTCAGGTTAGTCACTTGAGGATATTTGGTTGTCCTGTGTACATTCATGTGCCCAAGGACAAAAGAACATAATTGGAACCTTCAAGCAAGAAGGGTACTTTTGTGGGCTTCAATGAGTCTTCAAAGGCTTACAGAATATACATCCCAGGGCAAAAACAAATTGAGATCAGTTGGGATGTCTCCTTTGAAGAGGAGGTAGCCTTCAGGAGATCTAAAGGACATTACATGGAGATGGACAGTGAGGAGCAGGAGGCTCCAAAGGATATGGATTCATCCCTCAATTATACTCTTGCCATTCAGAGGGAGTCTGACGAACCAGCTGAGATTGTTGATCCAATTGATCCTATAGAGCCAATTGATGGGCTTATAGATATTGTCGTAGGTCGGAAGAGGCCCCTGTGGGCTCGACAAACCATGCAAGAGGCAGAAAGATATGTAGCTCCTCGAGGCACTTTCAGTGAGAGCAAGAGGCCTCAGAAGTTCCCAGGTTATGTGGCATTGATGAACCACATCATTGATTTTGAGCCTTTTGTTGATGTTATTAGCAGTTTCGGGCTGCTTCTTCCAGCTTACACAATTCGAGAATAAGCATAAATTAAATGATAGCCTAATCGGCTATTTAATTTATGTTCATTGAGATTATTATCATTTACCTATTTTGGCCGACCTTCATTGATATTTTGTAACTCCTATTTGGGCTGACCTACATTGTTATTTTGTAATTATTTATTCTTGAAGATGGCCGACCTAATTAAGGAGATATCTTATCTTGTATAAATACAAGGTCATTCCTTGTCATTTAACAATAAAGTTCATTAAGCATATTCACATCTAGAGAAGGAGTTCGCAGTATTTGCAGCAGAGCATCATCTTGTAGCAGCAGACCGAATTCAAGGAGAAACATATTCATTTGTATCTTTGCATCTAGGAGAGGTGCGATTCTTCATTGTATTAATTTCGGCCATTGCTGGGCCTGAGTTGTAAGCAGATTTCTACTCTTATTCCTACATTATACAAGAGGATTATTTGGTGGGTTTTTCTCCCTTAGGAGGAGGGTTTTCCCAAGGTATCTTGTTGTGTTTATTATCTTGTGTTGCAATATTTTAAGTGCTTTCAGTTATTTAATCTGATCTATGAAACACTAACACCACCTAGTTAAGAGGAGGCATCTAGCTAGCAGGTATGGAGAGATGCGATGATGGAAGAGTATCAATCCATCATTAAAAATGATGTATGGGATGTTCCGAGACCTGAAGGGAAGTCAGTAGTGACTTCCAAATGAATCTACAAAATCAAGCATGTAGCTAATGGTAGCATTGAGAAACGCAAGGCAAGATTTGTGGCAAGAGGATTCTCTCAAAAGGAGGGAATAGGTTATGAGGAGACATTTTCTCCTGTTGCTCGATACACTTCCATCAGGACGATTATTGCTATTGCCTCCGCGAAGGGCTGGAAGTTACATCAAATAGATGTAAAGATTGCATTTTTAAATGGTGTGATTGAGGAAGAAGTGTATATTGAACAGCCAGACGGCTTTGTGATTCATGGGAAGGAGTCCCATGTGTGCAGATTGAAGAAGGCTTTGTACGGTCTTAAACAAGCACCTCGTGCATGGTACGAAAGGATTGATAGATACTTGGTGAGTTTGGGTTTTACCAAGAATGATGCATATTCCAACCTTTATTTCAAAATTGTTAATGGTGAGGCCTTGATCTTGGTCCTTTATGTTGCTGATCTATTTCTCATTGGAGCAGAGAAGCCCATTGTCCAGTGTAAGGAGTTAGCCTCTAAGTTTGAGATGGACCTTGGCCTTATGCATTACTTCCTGGGATTGGAAGTATGCCAGAGACTTGATGAGATCTTCCTAAGTCAAGGGAAGTACATTGTAGATATACTGAGAAGATTTGGGATGATGGACTATAAGTCCATGGTTACACCGATGGAGACAAATTTGAAGAAGTTGAGTGACTCAGCTTTCAATTCAGATTTGGTAGATCCCACCATGTATAGACAATTGATTGGGTCATTGATGTACCTGGTCAACACCAGACCAAACATTTGTTTTGCAGTGAGTGCTCTCAGCCAATGCATGTGTGAGCCAAGACAGATCCATCTGGTTGCAACAAAGCATATATTGAGATCTGTGTTACATGGGGACGCGTCCCCTGCCCCAAAACTCACTGTACCTGTCCCCATCTGTCTCAGGGACGGGGGTACGCAAAGGGGACAGTCCCCGAATTGGGAAAATTGTTAGGAAACGAGAGGAAGCGTTTCCCCCTGGTAGGGAACGGTCCCTCGTCCTCGGTACTTCTAGGGGACGTTGCGTCCCCCAGTCGTACCAGGGACAGTTAGCCGTCCCCTATGGACATGGAGGAGGCCAGATGTAAAAACACATTAAAAAATTGAGTTTTAAAATATTTTTAGTTGATGTTAAAGGTTGTGCAAGGCCCACCTTGTCTTGCAACCCTACATTTTTCATAAAAATGTAAATGAAACTTAATAAAGTTTCATACCATCGACTGACAGCGACGACTCTCATAGACACGCCAAAGGTTGAAACTCCCACAACTTGCCCCAAATTGACTTTCAATCATGCGTTTTGCATTTAGAGGAGCCATTTTTGCATTTGGAGGAGGCGTTTTTCAGACTGAGGCGTATTAAAGTGCTGAGTTCTTCGAATTTCTCAGAGCTAGGGTCAAAATTGCGACTAGCGCATTATTGCCTACGTTTTTAGCCGCATTTTCTTTGTGTTTGAGACGCCTTGAGGAACTGGGAGCTGCACTTACTCAGTTGCACTTCCTACCACTTCCAAGTTTGAGATTAAAAATTTAAATTTAATTTTGCTTTACTATTTCGTATACATAGAGCTGCATTACCTTTGGGTTTCTTTTATTTTTTATTTTTTATTTTCATTTTATGTTTTACTTTTCATTGTTCAATGTTCATTGATTAATGATTTGGCATCATTTTTACAAACTTTCAGAGTTTCAACCAGCAATTTAAAAAATAATAAAAAAGCCATACGAATTTCAAAATAAGCAGCAACAAAAGTGGCAATGACAGTTATCAGGGTGAGGGTAGTGATAGCGAATATGAAGTTCAAAGAATGTCAATAGACCCTTCTTCTACCTTTGAAAATACAACCCATGCTTCTTCATACCATTTTGCATGCCCTATACCCACTCTTCAAAGGTTTGCAAAAGGCCCTTTCAACCGCAACAAACCATTGCGTCAGTTTGCCATAGTTGTGACTGTCAACAAGAAGAAAAATTCAAGGGGCAGCAAGAAATGGCTGTCATGTTTGTGAATCTAATTACCATGGGAGCTATACTAGAATTAGAGGCCATCTCGTGGGTGACACTGGAAAGGGTGTTAGAATTTGTGAGAAAATAACATTGGAGCAACAACTTCAATTTGCAAAGTTGGTTGGACTAAGTGATGACCAAATCAATACCATTCAAAATAAAAAAAGACCATTAGCTGATTTGCAAGCCTCTTTCAATTTATCAATTACAAAGAGTTGTGATAGAGGGAAGAAGAAAGCAAGTGAGAAAACTTCAATCATGGGGTTAATGAATGTGCAAAAATGTGAGCAAGTTGATGATGTAGTGGCCAAATTCTTTTATGCACATGCTCTTCCATTTCATTTGGCAAGGTCACCTTATTTCAAAACTATGGTGAAAGAAATATTGACAGTTGGACCCTCTTATGCCCCCCTGGAAAACATAGATTGCGTACCTCCCTCCTTTACAAAGAATATTCAAAAGCTACCTTGTTGATGGAGGAGATGAGACAAACATGGCTTAGGATTGGTTGTTCCATTGTCACGGATGGGTGGACTGATATTCGACATAGGCCACTCATTAATGTTATTGTTACATGCCCTGCTGATTCATACTTTCTTCAAGCTATTGATTGTTCTAGGAATCGTAAGGATGTTGATTTTCAGTTTGACATTTTGAAGGATGCCATAGAGGAGGTTGGGCCTTCTAATGTTGTGCAGGTTGTGATAGGTTCAACTCGTGTTTGTAAGCTAGCTGGTTTGATGATTGAGAGTGCTTACAAACATATTTTTTGGACTCCATGTTGTGTACATGCTTTGAATAATGCTTTGAAAGGCATTGGAGAAATAGATTGGGTGAGGGTAGCAGTTGCAGAGGCTAGAAACATACAAATGTTTGTAACCATCACAATTCACACGCACTATTCCGGTCTTATTCAAAGAAACAATTCCTCAAACCAGTTGAGACTAGATATGCTAGCTACAATATTTTGTTGGAGAGGATGTTGGAGGTCCAAGATGCTCTACAAGCCATGGTTGTTTGTGCAGATTGGAAAAGGTGGACTCTATCGAAGACAAATGAAGGCAAGGAAGTGAGAGATAGGGTACTTAATGAAACTTGGTGGGCCACTATCAAGTAAGAAATCTGAAAATTTAAATTGTTTTTGAATTTGTTACATTTTGTTTTACTTTGTAGTTTGTATTTTAAAAGTTATAATATTTAATTTGTTGCTTGTAGGTATATTTTCTCTTTCATATCACTAATTGTGAGCGTAATTCGGTATGCAGATACAGACTCTCCAAGGTTGGGAGAGATATATGAGACTTTTGATAGCCTGCTTGACCAAATGAAGCAAGCTATTCATCAAAAGGAACCCGAGTTGAGTTTTTATGAGGACCATATTAGGCCTATTGTGATAAAGAGGTGGAACACAATGAATTCCCCTCTTCATATGCTTGCCTATGCTCTTAATCCGAAGTGGTATGTACCTAGACCTGGCCGAATGCTTCCTTCTGAGGATGACGAGGTGATAGAGGGGCTTATAGCAGCCCTTCGTAAAATGTATACCAATGAGTTGGCAACCATTATTAGAGAGCAGTGGCTTATGTTTGCTTATCTTCAGGGTCCTACGTTCAGCAAACCAGAGGCTAGGACAGATAGGGCAACCATTGCATAGAACAACCCCATTGGATGGTGGAAATTTCATGGGAGGGACACATCGGATTTGAAACAACTTGCCATTCGTTTGCTCTCACAGATTGCTAGTTCCTCTGTTGTAGAGAGTAATTGGTCCACCTATGGCTTCATCTACTCCATTAAGAGGAACAGACTTACTTCAAAACGAGCTGAGAAATTAGTTGCAATTCATAGTACCTTGAGACTTCAAGACCGAAAAACTACTGAGTATCGGCAGACTCCAGCAGCATGATGGGATGTTGATCTTGAGGATGTTTGAAAAATTGATGAGGATGAGGTGCAACCAGGATTGGTCAGGCTACCATTGGATGATCCACTCTTGCTAGAGGATTATAGCGACTCAGATAGTTCTGAGCCTTTTGATATTCATAGCCCGAATGAGGCTTAATTTCATAGACTGTTGGACAATGAATTTAGTATTTTGATTTTCATGTTAGAACTTTGAGACTTTTGGATGCATGTTTGAAACATGTGGATATTGATAGACCATGGTTTTATATTGATGTTTGATATTGGTATGATAAATTTAATATTATAATGCTTTAATGACATTTATTATGTTGTTATACTACTACTCTCGCGATTTATTTATATATTGATATTGTTGTTATCAATTATTAATTTATTGACATATCTCTCTCTTTCCCTCTCTCTTTCTATAATATATTAATAAATTTTGAAAAAATCATATATATATATATGTACTTTGTATGTCGCCGTCCCCTAAAAATGGCCTTCTAGGAAACATCCCGGAAACGCATCCCCAGCTGTCCCCCCGTCCTCGTCTCCGAAAGGCCGTGGAACATAGATTGAGATACTTGCGTGGGCTTGAGGTATACTTCCAGTGGGGATCTTAGATTATAGGACTATTTTGATTCTGACTAGGCAGGGAGTGTGGTCGATAGGAAGAGCACCTTCAGGTGTTGCTTCAGTTTGTGGTCTGTCGTGGTTCATGGTGTAGCAGGAAGTAGACCTCTATGGCATTGAGCACAACAAAGGTTGAGTATATTGCGGTATATGTAGTAACGCGTGAGGCAATATGGCTGTGAAAGCTCCTTGTAGGACTGTTTGGTCAGATGTTAGAGACGACATTGATTCACTGTGATAACCATAGCTGTGTAAAGCTCTCAGTGAATCCTATATTTCATGATAGGTCGAAGCATGTGGATATCAAGTACCATTACATCAAAGACATGGTGTTGAGGAAAGCAATCCAACTCCAGTATATTTGTACTGATGATCAGATGGTTGATATCCTCACCAAGGCTCTTTCCAGGGTAAAGTTTGTGTACTTTCGAGACAAGCTTGGGGCGGTGGAGAATGTCTCCCTCACTGAGAGGGAGTCACAACATCATTAAAATATTCTCCCTATGTCAGGAGAATGGACAGAACGACGGACTGATCTATCATAGCGTATATTTCTCTGAGACGGAGGAATATGAGTTGAAAGCCCTTGTACATAACACATGTTTGAAACTGAGTTGTATTTCCCACAATTGGGTGTAGCCATTGTGGATGTCATGTTGAGAGAGTCCATGACAAGACATGATACCCTTGAGTGGGACTCAAGGAATACTTTCCTTGCTGATGAGAATACCTCCCTAGCTAAGAGGGGTTGTTGATGTTTTTGGGTAGCCTCGGGAGGTATTACCCCAAAAGAATTCACACATAAGAAGACAAGTCGGCCTAATAATAAATATTAATATTGTTGGGTCAGCTCAAGTCAATATAACACTCAACTTACTCTTGGAGTTGTATAAGTTGGAGAGAGACTCTCCTCATTCACACACATTCATTTTTTGTTCTTTTGTGATCAAGGAGGAGGTTCACTATTATCCAGAAGTTTGCTTCATAGTGTTGGGTTGTATTATTGTACTCTGCCTATATTGGCTTGATTCTCAAGTGCTATTTTGCACTGTTGTACTTGGACTATCATTAGTAAAGTTTTGCTGGGTTTTTCTCCCTTGAGTGGAAGGGTTTTCCTAGGATAAATTTTTTTTTGTCCACTATTCTGTGTTTATATTTGCTTACTATTCATATCTGATCTAAAAATTAACATGTTCCCCCATCTTCCATATGCCTTGGCTGATTATCTGGTCTCTTGCCTCTTTTTTCGCAAAGGCGGTTGCGAAAAAAGCTTTGGGAAGGAATTGTATTGCTAGATTCGGCATCCAATTTTCTGCCACCCAACCTAAAATGCTATGTTTAGAAAACTGAACACCAATAAACTTCACAAGCATCACACAGTTATCCTATTCTTGAGCATTCCTACAATCTCACAGTCAAAGGACAGCTTGACTTTTGGTTATTCCTTGTCATCAATTGAGGAGTCTTGTATGTCATTCTAGTCTCTTGCCTTTGTTTGAATTTTTTGCTTCTTTCAGAAGCAAGCCATTTTTTTTAATTATATAATGAGCACACACTTATACTGAGAGGAGGGGGGGGCGAATGAGAATCCGTATAAGGCAATTTAAGATCTTTTACTTTTTCAAATTAATAATGACAATAATATCAATCACACAACATCAACAATTAAGAGCACAAGATTTACATGGAAACCCTTTCGGGAGAAAACCACGAAGAAAAGGATTGCTTGGATCTACTATCCAAATCCAACCACAAATAAAATACTTGTTACAAAATATTTGTAGGCACCAACCCACTAGAGACACCAATCCCCATTGCTAAACACCAACTTAGCAAGAGACACCAATCTCTTCTATTGAGAGGCACCAACTTCTAACTCAATAAAGTCTTGTCTTTTTGAGAATAAATCTCCTTCAAAATCTGCCTTGAATGATCTTCTATTCTTTTCTTCTCCTCAAATCTACTTGTGTTTGTATGATACATCTATTCACCACACTCACTCCCTTCACCACCAATCACACACTTCATTTATACCTTTTGAAAGAGGGCACCTTCATGGAGGAACACCTCTTTTGCAAAGAAGGGCAACGCTTCATTTATATTCCTCACCTTTTTCTTAACAATCTTAAGTGGGACGATTTTGTCCTTTTATGGGTGTGCTTTCTTAAGGGGGTGGACCCCATAAACCATATTTATTTCAATATTTGCATTTTTAAAACACCAAATGGGGGCGCTACATACCAAGGGTCGGCCCTTAAAATAAATGAATTTATTTTATTTGTAACTTCAACATGGGCAGTGATTTCGTAAAAGGGTTGACCACTTTAATAGAATTAATTTATCCTTCTAAAAATATTCTAAGGGCGCCCTATAACATGCCCATTGTTCTACCCAATAATTTTACTATGTTTAACCACAAGTGAACAGTTTATGCAACTAATATTATGAGCAATAAAAATTGTCTTTACATTTGAATAACAAGATGCACATTTGAAACATAAATATTTCAAACTTTCCCATTGCATAACAAAGAATCATTTCAATAATACAAGTAACGATTTCACATCACATAATTTCAAGATGATATTTCCCATCTACAATTTCCATAGAGATGGATACATGATTACATACATAGCTTCTACGAGCTTACTGAAATAGAGATACGAATGGTCCAAATGTCCTTCCTCAAATCTTGGCCGCCAACTGCATGAGGGGAAGCATCACTCAAGCGCTTTTCCGCCAACCATGAACTTACTATGGTCTCTCGCACATCTACTTAACTAGTAAGATGGCCCTACCCTTTGACGAAGAGATTGGTTTGGTAACCTCATAATCTTAGCCTTCCTAGAGCATGATGTTGTGTCCTACATATCTAGAGCTACCATATAGTGGCTACAACCTACATATATGACAATCCCTGCCTAGTATGCAAAACTCGGATTACAGTGAACTGACAGTGTAAACAGTGGCTATTTACACTACTTTGGCCAAAGTATTCATCACCCAGAATTTAGAGTGGAGGTCACACACTCACCCATCTTTCTAGCTCAATTTGGTTTTGACCATTCATACTCTTAACATACATCCCAAAAAGAAGAAAGTGTTGACATAATAACTTGATTAACTAGGTTACACCCTTTCCCATGGATTATTCTAACCCCAAGAATAACCAAGCTATCCACCTATTCCAACTTACTTTTCCATCTAAAGTACTTCAAAACATCAATACATACCACATTTCACATTTCATGATACATATGTATAGTATAAATAGAAACACAATCATATAAATTTCAATATAGAATATATAAGTATAATTCAAATAGAAAGGTTTCACCAAACATAGAATCAACCAAGAAACATCCAAGTTTATCCAAAGCGTCTTAACACATTTAAATCAATCCTTTCCAAACAAGGCATTCATAACAAATAACCTTTCAAACATAAATAATAAAGGAAAAGAAATCAGCATGCCTATATTAAAAGCTCCAACTAATATTTATTGCTTCCTAGCTTAATTCTGCAAGCTCGCTTACTACTTCTTCTAAGTTCAACCTATCTTCCATTTCTAACCTCTTTCTAATTCTCTCAACAATTACAATTGCAAAATCACAAAGCAACTCACTAACTCTCAAAGATTTCTAATTCAGTTGCACATAAAATACAGCAGAATAACAACGGAGAAATTAGAATGAAAAGTGTAACAAATGGTAGAGAGAGCACCTCTATATATACTCAAATTTGAGCATCATAATGCTACAAACAAGCTAACAAATCTGCGACCTTCCTATACACATGCATCAACTCAGCTGATTTAAACTCTCAGGTTGCAACACATAACAGTCCTCTTATTTTCAATTTCATAGAATGGCTGAGTCAACTTCATTCTTGTGACAACTTGGCTCTTTTACCAAGTAAAGGCACAGCAATGCATTACTACAGGTTTCCTATTTGATTTGCAAGTTAACTACCCTCACAAATTTCTGCCATCTTTGCATTGACTGAGTTTTATGTTTATCTTATGGCTTTACCTGTATATGGCGTAGGTTTTAGACTTCTAGTGGCTTCCATATTCTACAGATTTTGGCGCCACCTTCATACTTTTAGCGCCCTTTATTTATGTGCAATTAAGACTTAGTCAACAATTTTGAATCTGCATTCATTTCTACTTGTAACATTTAAACAATATTCTCCTTTATTTATGACTATGCATAAGTCCCTTTGACTTATTCTTCTCATGCTTTATGCACAACATATTAAACTTTAACCATAGTTACTTATATGACAGCGCTAAGATAATGTGCTTTGTTTATTATAAAACATTTTTAATATAACAAACAATATATATATATATATATATTACTAAGTTACCGATTCGTTTTTGGATTCGGGTACGGGTACAGGTACGTGAATCCGGTACGGGACTCGGCAAAAAAAAAATTGGGGGTTGGATACGGCTTGGATTCGGCAATACAAAAAACATATAAAAATCAGAAATATATACATATTTGCAGCAGTAATTGAGTTTAGAATACTCCACCATGTTAATAGTCTAATAACATAGCAAAAATACATCACCACTTTCATAATCAAATATTAAAATATTAGTGATACTCAAAAGTCGAATGTCATGATATAAAATTATAAATTAAAGTTCAAACATAAAATGTCAAGTGTTTACAATCAGCTATTATTGATCAATGATCAATCTGATTCATATGGGTCATCAAAAAAAGCAGCATCATCAGCATCATTAGATGATACATTTTGTGTAGAACCACAAACAGCATTAGTGGCACTCGTACAAGCACTGCCACTAGCACTAACACTACCACTCTCATACTCAGTAGCTGCTTCAGGCTCATAGTCATCATCAATATCAAGTACAGCCAAGTGACTTGTGGAAGCATCCAAGTCAAGCTGCTCTGGCTCAATATCCCACCTCCTTGTGTCTCCTTCTTTGTAGGAACTTTGCTTATGTGTAAGGAGGCGCAAGTTTGAATGCACATACACCAAGTCCTCTGCCTTTTTTGAATGTAGCCTATTGCGTTTATTGAGTGGATGAAGGAGTATGTGCTCCAATTCCTCTTAGAAGCCGATGAACTAGCAACCTATTAAGACCAAATTAAATAGTTAAGAACTTAGAGTTACAAAATTAATAAAAATTAAAATTATAAATTAAAATTAAAATTACAAAATATAAAACTTACTTGGGATAAAATTTTAATTGCAATAGGTTGGAGGTGCATGTATTCTTGCCCATGGAAGTACCACCAACTATGAGCATCCACCCTAGACTTGTCTCGAAGAGCATCCATATTCTGATCAATAGTACCGGAGCATGCAAAAGCCATGAACTCAGCCCTCACTCGATCACGTTGGTCACGATCATTGAAGATTCTACGAAGTGCTGCCTTGTACCCTTGACCCACTTCAACATCCCTATATGGAGCAACTCTTGGTGAAGCAGAAAGTATCTCAGGACTATAATATTTGGGACTCAATGCAAAAGCGAGAAGATGCAATGGAGTGGTCATTTTGTTCCATCTATCAACCATGATTTCCTGTAGCTCTTTGAAGAATTTTTCTTCAAAATCTTCCTCTTTTGCATTGATGATGGTTTTCAT
Organism: Sequoiadendron giganteum; assembly: GCA_007115665.2. Taxonomy (NCBI): domain Eukaryota; kingdom Viridiplantae; phylum Streptophyta; class Pinopsida; order Cupressales; family Cupressaceae; genus Sequoiadendron; species Sequoiadendron giganteum. Next base: position 981,359,010 of record CM021100.1, on the reverse strand, counting down.
ATTCTCAATCATTGAGTCAATACCATCATATACTTCTCCCAAACAAGGTCTATCCATGTCTATGTAACGGATCATGCTCAATATAGGCTCAGTGAAACTAACCAGGTACTCAACACGATCCCACCAACTATCATCTAGGATCCTTTGCTTGACCCTATTTGCCCTTTCACTGCTAGATTGCCTCCATATGGACCAATTAGGGCTGATTACCATTGTACAAAGTGCCTCACGAACCTTTATAAGTCGCCTCAACACAATTGTGTTGGAGGCAAAACGGGTCTCAGCAACCTGTTTGGAAATCAAAATTAAAATTAAAATATAATTTAAATTTATAAATACTTTACAAAATCAAAATTTAAAATCAAATGAAAATTTAAAATTTAAAAATATTGAGAATTAACTTACCTTCAACAATTCCAATTTTGAGAATTGTTTGAATATTCCTTGTGTCATATGGTGGTTGGTGACAAACATTTGGATGTCTTCGCCCTCAGCATACAACTGTTTGATCCACTCAATTTTGGATCCAATTTTTTGTAGCATTAGATTGAGGGAGTGGACAGCACAAGGTGTCCAAAAAATGTGGGGATACTTCTCCTCAATCAATAACCCTACAGCCCTACAATTTTTGGCATTGTCAGTTACAACTTGCACAACATTTTGATGGCCCACTTCTTCAATAGCTTGGCAAAGGATGTTAGCAATAAATGGACCATCTTTCACCTATCCTTCACAATCCACTACTCTCAAAAACATTGCCCCTTTAGGGGACACGGCAATAACATTGATCAATGGGCGATTTTTCGCATCTTTCCATCCATCAGAAATGATGGTCACCCCTGTTTCAATCCATGAATCCCTTATGGGCTTCAATGAGTCTGCTACATGTTTCACCTCTTTCTCCAATAAGGTGCAACGCACCTTCTCAAAACCTCGGCCCTTATACCCCTTTGGAGCCTCATTAATAGATTTCACCATTTTTTGCCAATATGGTGAGCGAACAACGTTGAATGCCAATCCATTGGCATGGACACATCTTGCTATGTCTTGATCAGCAATATCTCTTGCCTCATTCTGAAATGAAGCTTCCAACGGTCCCTTAGATCTTTTATTTGATGAGGGCACGGTTTGTTGTTGAGGGATGTTCATAAATGGATGGCTTTGTGTAGGCGGAATATAAGTAGGTGGTGGTGTAGGGGGTTTCATGGATCAAGATCCTTTCCTCAAAGGATGGCTTGTTTTAAGACTACTAGCTGTATGCTTTGATTTTTCTTGCTCAGCAATATATTTCAACACTACATCATCTAGAAGGCCTTTGCCATCACCAGAAGGAGGTCCTCGACAAGGTTTGATGCCATTATCAGGGATCTTACACAAGTGGGCTCTCACTCGACTGTATGAGCTCGTATATTGAACTTTGCAATGACCACAAATCCAAATAAATACTCCACCACCTGGACATTGTTGAACCATTTCTACATATTTCCAAAGGGGAGAGGTTGCATTTATTTTGAAACGAGATTGGCCTGAGGAAGAATTGGATGCCATTTTAATACCTAAGGCACAACAAATTGAAATAAATTTGGTATTGAAATTTGAAACTAAAAAACTTAAAAGAATGAGAACAATCAACAAAACAATAAAAACAAAACAAAATAGTTCATTTGTTAAAAAAAATGTAAGAAAAAAATTAAAAAACTTCAAAGAAACCTACCTCTTTTGAAGAAATCTTGCTCTACAATCTTCTTGGCAACGAACGGACACTTGCAAGTGCTTAGGAATAGCACAACAATCAACTTTGAACAACCAACGATCAGCCTTCAAGTCTATTCAAGCTTGTGCAAGCAAGAGAGAAAGTTCAGCAATGGAGGCAAAAAAACTTGTTTTTCATTCACAAATTGTTAAATGAGATTGTTTTTACCTATTTAGTGTGTTTGGAGGGACGAATTAGGGTTTTAATGATTATTAAAATATTAAAAAGTCAACATTCGGTCAAAAAAATGAATTAAAAATGCAAAAAAATGGCCTTTTTCCGCAGACTAGGCGTTTTCACGCCTGGATTCGTCACGGATTCGCCTTGGATTCGTTTTGTCGAATCTTGGACGAATCCAGGTTGCACCGTACCCGAATCCCGTACCCGGTACGTATTGAATCGTATCCGGGCTCTACTAGGGATGAATCAATAACTTAGAGATTGAGCAGAAGAGTAGATGAAGGAAAGCTCTCGTAGACAAGGAGCAACTGTGGATCAGAAATAAACATGGGATTACCATCCCATGCACCTTCCAATGTTCCTGAGTTTACCAACTCGTGGAATATTTCACTTACCCGATGCGTCTGGTGCAGGAGCACATAGGCGGACAGGTGATCAGCACTAACCAAAAATATCGTTGGTTTGATTTTCTTCAAATTTTGGCTTATTTTGGTTTTCTCTCTTTTGAACTGTGCCTAAACTTCTTAAATTTTACACTTTAACGAGACATGGAAGCAGAATGTTTTAAGCAAATGTAATTGGCCGGTGTAAAGCCAATCTCCATCCTCACGGTCTGAAGCGTGAGTCTTGGAACTGAGCATGGACGTCCCTCAAGGTATAAAAGAACTTGTCAGATGTAGTTGTGACTGCCCTGGTAGTCACGTATGTAAATGTGGAAGCATAGACCGGATACATGGACTGTTTGATTCGAATCCCTCCATTTCTATTTGAAATGTCAATTGTTGGATGTGAACAAAATCGATTTGCTAACTGGCTGGCGTCCATCGTTGCCCAAAGATATTTTTTGCCAATTGTAATTGCAACTGACTTGGTCGATGAACTGGCATTTGAATGCAGCGATTGAAGAAGTAGCGAAAAAAGACAAAAAAGGCCGATTGATTATTCATAATGCAAATAAACCATATTAGTAATCTTTTATCTATGCCATTTCATCTTCAGAACAATGAAAGGTCGTAAAGAAATTATAACGACAACAAACCTTGAGGGAAAGTCACAGCTGGGAACAGGAAGAGCATCAGCTAAAAGAGAAGAGAATATAACTTAAGGACGAAGAGTCAACGCCACGAGGGGGTGAGAGCGGGAGCGGGGGTTAGCACAGAGTCCCACAAATTGAAAGAAAAGTGTGAAATTAATAGAATGAATGCAGGGGGGGAAGTTAGAGAGAGCTAGCGCTAAAATCTGAGGGAGAGAGAGCTTACTGTGCTGCCAAGAGAAGAAGGGATATAGCCTTTGAAAAGAAGGCGCTACCAAAGAGAGGAGGGATGGTAGAATAGAAGATATGAAGGTGCAGCAAAAGGTTGCTACGAAGAACAGAGCATGAGGGAAGGTTCGTGAGTTTGAATAAAGGAATTAAATGGTAAGAGAGGAAATGGGACTTGATGCAATGATACAGAGGTAAATGAGACTTCATGTGATGATACAGAGGTTTTGTGCCAAGAAACTTATGGAGGATTAAGATCTGAAGAAGATTTTGCTGTCCAGGAATCAAATAGTTTTTGATTTTGCATGTTAGATGACATTTTGAAGTCAAGAATGCTTGGTTAATTAATAAAGATCAACTTGCCTCTATTATTCTGTGAGGTTGTAAACTAATTTAATTTGCCAAATAAAGATTGTCAAATTAAAGTGTTGATCGATTGGAAGCTTGTGATCGATGAAAGCATTTCAAGTTTTGGGTTGAGGTGGGCAGTTTTGTTTTGTCTACTTGTGTCACAAGTCTTCGGCTTGGCACATTGATTCTAGAGCATCCAAACATCTCACTCACAAGAAGGATTGGTTCACTGACTATATAGCTTGTTTAGATTTAGTGATCTTTGGTGGCAATGAGGAGTATAGAGTGGTTGGTAAAGGTAATGTCCAATTCACATATGGAGGATAATCTTCTTTTCCTCAATGTATACTATGTACCAGGAATGGAGCTCAATTTGCTCTCAGTGAGTCAGATTATGCACCATTGTCCTAAGTTGGATGTCATCTTCAGCACGCATAAGTGTCGCATAGTTGACAAGGAGTCCAAGTACACTATAGCAATTGGCATTGAAGACCACGGTTTGTATCGACTACTTGACACTGGAGAGGTTAAGGAGCATGCATTGGCAGCCAAGAGTTCATTTCTGATCAGTACTCTGTGGTATCAATGTTATGGGCATCTCAAGACTCAACCTATCCTATCTCTCTCAGCTAGCTCGAGAGCATATGGTGGACGGTTTACCTGACATCTAGCAACAGATTCAGGGTGTTTGCGAAGAATGCCAAGCAAGGAAGCAGCACAAATCTCTGCTCTCGGAAGCACAAGCTTGGAGAGCTCACAGGGTCCTTCAACTGGTTTATACAAATGTATGTGGACCAATGAATACCTCATCAATCACAAGTGTCAGGTATTTTCTATTATTTGTTGATGATTTCAATAGGAAAATGTGGGTGTTTTGCCTAAAAGCAAAATCAAAGTGTTTACACAATTTCAAAAGTTCAAATTATTAGTGGAAAAAGAATCTTTGATCACTCTTGGGTCTGATAATGGGGGTGAATTCTGCTCACACGAATTCATGGACTTTTGTGCTAAACACGGTATCAAAAGATAGTACACCTCACCTTACACTCCACAGCAGAATGGAGTTGTTGAGAGACAAAATTGAACTATTATAGAGATGACCCGATGTATGATGGAGAACAAGAATGTTCCCAAGAGGTTTTGGGCTAAGGCAGTTTATACTGTTGTTTATCTTCTCAACAGGTCTCCGACACAAGCAGTGAAGGAGAAGACCCCAAAGGAAGCATAGTCTAGGAGGAAACCAAAGGTGAGCCATCTGAAGATTTTTGGTTCTACAACATATGTTTGGATTCCAGATGCTAAGAGAACAAAACTAGACTCCAAGAGTCAAAAGTTAATGCTCACAAGGTACAGTGTTAATCATAAAGCCTATCGGTTGATTGATGTGCACACTAACTGCTTGACATTCAGCAAGGATGTGGTGATTAATGAAGAAGTTGGGCCTTTTCAAGTCTCTTCTAACATCGAGAGTACTACGGATCAGTCTTTGAAGGCTAAGGTCTTAGGTGTTCATCTCCCATTAGTTACACCTAAAGAGGGGGACTTTGATGATTCCGAACATGTGGAATCCCCTAGGCACATACCACCAACAATACTAGACGATCTTCAGGAGAACCTGGAAGAGCATCCAAATGATATAGTACTAGATGGTCAACGACATGATGCTCATGTTGATTTGGATAGATAGGATTCGACAATGAGACCTAAGTGGTGGGAAAAACTCATTGGTGATGTTTGGGATGATGAACTACTTGAGGGTCGATCATCCAGAGGCAAGAGCATACATAACACTGTCAATTTTTCTCTTATGGATAGCATTAAGGGTGTTTACAAACCACAGGACTTTGTTGAGGTGATAAGTAAACCTGAATGGGAAAAGGCCATGGATGCAAAACATCAAAGTCTTATGAAAATTAAGACTTAGGTCCTTTCAGATCTTCCTCCAAGGAAGAAACCCATTGGTTGCAAATGGGTGTACAAAGTCAAGTACGAAGCTGATGGTACACTTGACAAGTACAAAGCACGATTGGTGGCCAAAGGGTTCTCGCAGAGAGCGGGTATTGATTATGAGGAGACCTTTGCTCCTACAACAAAGATGAGCACCATTTGGTTAGTTCTAGCAATAGCAACACAGCTTGGTTGGAAAGTCCATCAAATGGACGACAAGAGTGCCTTCCTCAATGGTGAATTAGAGGAAGAAGTGTACATGACACAACCTTAGGGTTTTCAAGTTATAGGAAAGGAGCATCAATTTTGCAAACTGACAAAAGCCCTTTATGGCTTGAAGCAAGCACCCAAGGCATGGTACATCAAGATTGACAAGTATTTGCGGCAACAAGGATTCCACCACAGTCCTTTAGATTTGAATCTATATGTCAAAAGAATAGGCAATAACATCATCCTTCTTGTCATATATTTGGATGATATCATCATTACAAGTAGTGAGGAGCATTTGATTGAGCAAATCAAATGTAATTTGTGTCACACTTTTGACATGACAAGCTTAGGCCTCCTACATTATTGCCTAGGTGTAGAGGTTTGACAAACAGGTGGTGGTATTTTTATTTCGCAATCTAAATATGCCAAGAGTTTGCTAAACAAGTTCAAAATGACAGATTGCAAAATCGCATCTACACCCATGGAGAAAGTGTTGTGACTTTTTCACACATCACCCCATTCAAAATGGGTACACCCTAATTTTTGCTCCATTCTGGTCTTTTGGCTTTGGCTCTCTCTCTCTCTCTCTCTCTCTCTCTCTCTCTCTCTCTCTCCGATCTTTTGTCCTTCCAGGGATGTCTCTGTATTTGACCTAAGTTGGAAATTTTGGCCAAGTCTACAAAATTAGGGTTTTTATTCTTCATGCTGGTTTGAGGTCGAATTGAGTTGTCAAATTGAAATCCTAGAATGGCACTACGATTAGAAAGCTTCAGACAAGATCCCATCAAATTTTCATTGAGATCGGACAACTTACTATTTTTAGTAAGTGCACAACCTGAGGTCTTTTCATCAGAATTTTGGAATTCTGACTGCTTCAACACATTCAAGGTGCTTGCATGCAAAATTTGAATAGATGCTGACAACTTGCTATTTTTAGCAATTATGACTCCAGGAGCCATTTCGAGGGTTTGCATGTGTGCTTTTTCAATGCATGTTTGGAGAATCTTTCTAGGTTTTTCAAGACCTTCACGATGATATAACATGCAAGCCAAGGTGATAACTTTCAACGGTTCGAGCTTCAGAGGCTATTTTTAGGGTTTCCATGCAAAAATTTTGAGTGCATGTCAAGATATTCCTTATGGGTTTTTCAAGAGCTTCGCAGTGATGTGACATGCAAGCAGAGTTGGTCATTTTTTAGAGACTTACTATTTTTAGCCAGTGCCTGCACGTGGACCAATTTTTTGGGTTTTCTGGGTTTTTTGATATCTCAAGCATTGTGACATGCAAACTCATCCGACAGTTGATTGATCACTTTTCAGGCGCTTACTATTTTTAGCAGGCACACTCTAAGCAGCTCTCGGTGCTCCAGTTTCACAAGCAGAAAAACATGCAACCGGAATCAAGTCAAACAAAGGTCATTTGAGGCGCATGCAAGTCAAATTAGGTTTTTCCACTTTTATGCCTAAAATAGGGGGTGAAATTCAAGAAGCTATCAAATTGAAGTACCCCACCATGATCAACATCCTTCAGACAACCTACTGGCAAAATTTGAACGCAATCTGAGTACTTACTATTTTTATTAAGTCATTTCATGGCTAAATATAGCAAGTTTGCGCCAGAGGCAAGTATGAACAGGTCACTTAAGTCATCAAGATCATGTGGAGCAAATTTCAAATCAGGCAGAGCTACAAAAGTCAGGTAATTTAGGGTTTGCTAAAAATAGCAGATGAGCTTGGGTAACAGGTATAAACAAGGTAGCTAGGCCACAAGGAACATATCATGCCAGCTCCAAGTTCATAACAGGTGAAAAGCCATGAAGAGTCACATCTCCAAAATTTACTAAAAATAGATGGCAAAGGTAGCTGAGGCGTTGAAAATGTCTAAGTCCACAAATGGAAACTGGCATGCAAGGTGGTGAAATACGCCCAAGTCTAGGAGAAGAGTGAAAAACATCTAAAGTATGAGAAATTCCTCCGCCACCTCTCAAATGCGCCCACAAGATGTTGAGACTTGTGAAAAGTTTCTAAGGCATGAGGAATTCCTCCTCACACCCCTAAATGTGCCCTCATGAAGGAGGCTTGGAAGAAAATATTCTAAGTGTTGGCAAAATTCCTCCTCCCTACCTCAAATGCACCCAAGGCTACAAGGTTGGCATAAAAAATTTCTAAGTATGAGAAATTCCTCCTCATACCCTCAAATGCACCCAAGGCTACAAGGTTGGCATGGGATGAAAGATTCTAAGTATAAAAATTCCTCCTCCCTATGTAAAATGCACCCAAGGTTGAGAGGATATTGAAGTTTTTCTAAGGCAAGAAAATTCCTCCTCCCTACCTCATATGCGCCCACAAGGAATGAAGACAAGGCAATAAGATTCTAAGGCGTGGGAAAAAGAAGCAAGGGGTCCCAAATGCGCCCACAAGGGATGAAGGTAAAATAAAAGTCTTAAGGCGTGGGAAATTCCTCCCCACCCCCCTAAATGCGCCCTTAAGTGGAGGTGGATACATATGAATGCGCCCAAGCTTCTAAGGCGTGGAAATGCCTAAGGCATGAGAATGGAAGCACATGGTATGAAATGCGCCAAGGGTAAAGGGGCTTGCAAGAAAATATTCTCTAAGTGTTTGCGAATTCCTCCTCATACCCTCAAATGCGCCGAAGGTGAGCTAAGCAAAGAACAATTAATTTTTCGAAGGCATTGCAGGGTAAAAGTATGAAATACGCCCAGTGATGGTGATGCTAAAATTTCTAAGTATAGTGTGAAATGCGCCCATGAATAGTCAGGAAAGCAAGAAAAAAACGCCTAAGGCATGAAGAGTAAAAATGCAAGCGTGAAGTGCGCCCAGACTTGAAGGTTGAATAAAACTTAGAATTTTATTATTTTCAAAAAATAATAAGAATTAAACATACCCCTTCATTTGGATACAAATGAATATTATGATTTCCGAAGGGAAATTTTTTCTGGGTCTTGGACATTTCCCACTAGGAGATGATTCTGAAATTTTCCACACCTTGCGAGATTTTAAGACGAAGAATCAAACGCCCTAGCCAGTTGAGATGAATAATTTTCACAGGGAATATTTGATTTAATATTTTTACAAACATGATGAAGCACGCCTATGCAAGAAAGATGAATTTTCAAAAATTCTAGAAATCAAATATTCTGATGCTTCAAGTGACAAGTGTTGCGATAGCCAGAGGAGGGAAAACGAGAATTCAAATGAATTAGCTAAGATTAGCCTCTTCTAGAATTCGACTTGCTATAAGAGTTGAAGTTCTTTTCATTTTCTTCATCAGTTGTTGAGAGCAAACTTGAGTTTGCAGGTGAAGAAGTTCGAACTTCAGAGAAGAGAAAGTTGGTAAAGTATTTTGCCTTGAGCAAAATTCTTCTAAAGTGTTGGAGGTTGTTTTGCTGCAAGCAAAAATTCCTAAGTGTTTAAGTGAGACTTTGCTGAAAGAGGCGTTGAGGTTTGAAGTTAGAATTTCAAGTGCTGAAGCCTCTTATTTTCAGAACTCAGCTGGCACTTCCAAGTGATATTATTTTTCTAAGTCTTATTTTCTAATGATTATTTTTCATTTCTGCGGGATGGCTGAAGCAAGTAAAAGAGCAGCTGGTAGGGAAAATCATGCTGAATCCAGCAAAGCAAGTACATCAAGACAAGCTGTAATCAAGAAGTTGAACAAGTCTTTCCTGCCAGAGTCAAAGTTTTCTTCAAAGTTGGGAAAATTAAGTGACACAAACCTTGGCTCCTTCAATTTGGAGACTTTCAGAAGACGAATGTTGGGGATTGGAGGTCATCATCCATCAGTCACTTCACACAATATTATCAGAAGTGGACTTTATGCAGCTGTTGGTTTTCCACCAGCAATTCAATGCCCGGAGCTGATTATGGAATGTGCTAACTGCTACAACTCAGAGCAAAGAACTATCACTTCACCAAATGGCAAGTTGTTGGCCAACCTTTACCTAGAGGCTATTGGGGAAGCCTTTGGAATTCCAGCCTATGAGAAAATGACTTACAAAACACGAGAGAGGGCTGAAAGAATGTATGCTTCCACATTTGATAGATGTGCTGATATGATAAACTCTCGTTGGATGAACAAGCCTAAGCCAACTCGCACAAAGTTGCCGAAGCAGATAATTTCAAAGGACTTGAAGTAGGAGTTTTGTGACTTAATCATGATGCTCAACAGAGTTGGAGGGTGCCCCCAATCGTTCATCTTTGAACCTTGGATGTTTTACTACATCAACCTTTTGTTGGAAGGCAAAGAGCACGTTGACTGAGCGTTGTTGATCAGTGACAATTTGCATGAGCAACTCAAAATTTTAAGGAGAACGAAGACATTTTATATGAGCTCATATATCATTTACATGCTGGCCCGAATGACAAAGTATAGGGGGATATTATACAAGGAGACGATTGGATGTGGCTCTCAGCAATTCAAGATTCATGAAGCTTGTCCGTAGTTGCATTTGACGAGCACCTCACATTACAAGAGAGTCAATGATGCCTTCACAATGCATATAACGAGGACGCTCCAGCAAAAAATTTATCACAGAAAATCGAAGGAGGCACGGGAGTTGATTGAAAAGTATGGATGTTGGTTTATCCAATTTCCGAAATTTACTTACATCAGACTACAGGGGTTTTCTTCTTACCCATACAGATTGCCCCGATATCCCATGAACAGAATTGTGATGTTAGAAATATCTAGGCAGCTCATTGCCTACAATAAGATTCAAAAGAAAAAGAAGAAGGGAGGACCTGACTTCCCTATCACCATGGGGAATTCAGCTGAAGTTTGTCCAACACTGCAGGCAACTAAGGAAGCGGAAAATGAGCTTCAATTCTTCCACCTCTCCTATCATACTAGCAGGCAGCATTATGATCCTCAAAGAAATATCAGATGGATACTGTCTGAGGAATTCAGACATAAGGCACACATTGAAGATTTCAAGGCAAGTGCAGTGGATGAGGCTGAGGTCAGAAGAAGGATGTTTTCAAAGATACCGTTGGACATGATCAGAGAATGTGAAATTGTTGCAGTGCCGAACCAAGTAGATGAAGATATAAATGTTATACAGGCTGATTATGAGACAGTAAGGAATACACCACTCCCACTTCCGGATTGGTCAGAGCCAGAGATTACAGATCTGGATAGGCTTTGCATACCAGTCTTGACATTCACACGGAGTTGGGTGGAGAGGCGCATGAACCGACTTAAGGGCAGGTCAATTCCCCTTACTTATAACTTAATGGGAGATCATAGATCACCAACTGCTACGAAGAAGAAACAGGTTGCTCAAGCTCCGGAGCCACGAGGAAAAGAACTAGACCAACCTGAGCCTCAAAGAATTGAGGCATCACATACGCCATCAAGGGCACATTCTCCAAGCATGCAGGAGATTTCATTGTTTGCATATCAGAGAGAAAAGTTGAATTAAGAACAAGAATTACAGGAGGCAAATCAGCCACCTCGTAGGGAGTCAGTTGGCCAAAGCGTCAATGTACCTAGGGAAGAAAATCAGCAAGAAATAGAAGAAGAAACGGCCACAGATACTCGCATCCAGCGTGAGATTGAGGCGGCTCTCGAGGAGGACACTACTACAGGACAGGAGGCCCAAAGTTCAGGAGATACCCAGCCTATAGAGATTGATGAGCCTCGTCAGGATGAGAACAGAGAAGAAGTTTGTGAAGAAGAAGCAAGGAATGAACAGCCATTCATTATTTCTGACTTGTAATAGGAGGTGCCAGAGTGGCTAAGGGACAGAATGAGACGTGATCCTGATGAAGAAACTGATCCAGCAATTGAGATGGAAGAATTTTTTAGTAGGATCACCGCACCTCCAACAAAGAAGAAGGCTAGAAAGTTTTCAAAGATTTCAATAGATGAGGATGGCTCTCATATACTTCACGTGGCTGTACCTAGGGTGGAGTGCGATCGAGATGAGGCTATTCCAGAAAACTATGTGATCACTACCATGGAGCTAAGTCGCCCTACTGGAACACAGGTAATTGAGGAGTGTGATAATTCCTATCAGGCACTCAAGGACATATTGCTCCACATTGAAGGCAAGTATAAAAGATTGAAGGAGCACAAAACATTGATTGGTTACGTACAACACTTGTCCCGTCCTTGTGGGCAAGAGAATCCTACAATTGAGCTCCCAACCGAATTTCCTAAAGAGTCAGTCAACAGTTTGGAGGATTTGAGAAGGATGGCACAAGAGGCAGATAAATGGGTTGCCAATGTTCACACTGAGATGGAGAAGTTTATGGAGGATCTTGCTTATGCCTATCGGCAGGCCTCCGACATTATGACACGAGTGGATGCAGTTAATCAGGCTTGGGGTGAGGCCCGCATCTATCAGACCAGGGTTGTTCTTCGCCTGGAGGCTTTGATGCACACACCCTTACAGACTTTGGTTGGAGGAGGCGTGATACAAGAGGGTGATAGATATGACTTTGCCGGCTACTATTCTTCAGTGGTCACAGGTCGAGGATTTTTTGATGCAGCACAGGCAAATTCAGTCAGAGTCAGAAGGGCTATGACAAATATTTTTGATGGAGTCCTCAATACTTTGGAGGCTATCTTTGCTAGGAGGCTGACTTCCGAGGAGATAACTGCAGATGATTTGAAGAGTAGATTGGTACCTTTCCTTTCAGAGGTGAAGACTTTTGTTCAGGATGATTTTGAAAACACCTCCACCTTCTCCAGCATTGTTCAAAATACTCAGGATGCTTTAGTTGCCTGGAGAAAGTCTTGTGCTCGGCATGGACAAACAGTTACGATGCTAGAGTTTCAACTTGATCACATCCCGCCTATTTCAGATTGAGAGGTTGAGGTTGTAATGACCAGGTTCATTGACTTTGCAGTCAAGGAAAAGGAAAAAGGAAACACCCTTCTAAATGATGATCTTCTGGAAGAAGATGATGGACATTAATTACTCATAGCGGTTCCTGCAGAGGAGTGGAGAATCTTTTGTGCATTCATTGCCCCACTCCTCTCTGTGGCGGTTTTTAGGGTAGAGCCTTGATTAGGGCATATGTGGCTCAATCTGAGCCCTTCATTGTATTTGAATCTGAGTCGTCCACTAGACTGGGCTAGATATAAAAGGGGCATCCCCCCTCATTTGTAATATTAGATATTAGATCAGGAGTAGAGTTGAGCTAGCTAATAGAGAGAGCATATAGTGATTAACTTAGAAGTTAGCATAGCTTAGATTGAGGAGGAAAGAAAGCTTTCCCTTTGAAAGTTTTGTAAGAAGTTTTTGTGAACATTCTCATGATATAAAGAATTCTCATTGATTGGCGATTACTTCTTTTATTGTGAGCAGCTAGCAAGGCTTTTTCGTCTTTCTGATTCAAGTAGTTTAAAGTAAAATAGATTTTATTTCATGCAAATAGTTGATAGTTGTGGAATATGTTGTTTGGTTTAAGCAAGTTTTACTTATCCATACCGGGCTCACTGACGGTGGGTTCGCCTTGCGTGGTCAACTGGAGTACTTTTGCACTTAACTTCAATTGTGATTCACGTGTTAGTATGCATCGTTGTGATGGTATTTGCATGTCGGGTCATAGTTTGAACATCTTCCATTATCCTTTGAAGATTGCACCAACTCTGTAGAAGCTATCTGAAGGGAGGAAAAATGGAACCTGGTCCAAAGCTTGCAAAAATTGATCTTCATATCCCACATTTAGGAGTAGACAGTAGAATCCCTACCCCTATCCTTTTACTTTCAGTATTTTCTCGGTTAGTTTAGGAACCTGAGCATCATCGACAAATCATTCGTGTCTTGCGACTTCTTCTCTTCAGATCGAACAATTGTGTAAGTCCCCTTGGAATAACCAGCAAAATCACATCAAGCCAACTGAGACTATCCCCTTGCATAAGCAACCTTGGAGTTGAATGCATGATCTTTTTGGCAATTTTAGCATGCAAAATACTTTGTTCAAGAGAGGATAGAGTATTCGTTGGGAAACTTTATTCTGTGTTGGTGCGGTCATAAAACACCCGTCAACAGAAAGGACTGAAGCTTTCAGCCAACACAGACTCAAAGGTGATCAATGAGTCAACTTTCAAGCAACTAGTGGGCAGCCTTATCTATCTTACAACCACTAGACTTTATTTGAGTTATGTAGTGAGTTACATTTCCCATTTTATGACAGCCCCAAAGGCAGAACATCGGGTTGCAGCGAAGTGAGCACTAAGATATGTGAAAGGGACACTTAACCTTGGCATTTTGTATAGCAAAATCAACGATCCTAGGCTAGTTGGGTTCACAGATTCAAATTGGGCAGGTTCAGTTGATGACAGGAAGTCCACTTTTGGGTAAGTTTGCAATCTTGGCACGGGTGCAATCACATGGACTAGTAAGAAGTGGCAGGTAGTACCTCTTTCCTCAACCGAAGCAAAATATCGAAGAACCGTCGAAGTAGCATGTGAGGCAGTATGGCTTCGAAGGATGCTTTCAAACATGCAGGATGTCTCAAGCAAGGCCTTCACCCTTGTTTTGTGACGATCAAGGGGTGCTAAAGCTTGCCAAGAATCAAGTCTTCCACGAGCGTACCAAGCATGTAGAGCTTCATTGTCATTTCAAAAAGAAACTTGTAGAAGATGGATCGGTAATGTTGTAGTATTGTCCCACTAACGACCTGACTGCAGACATTCTAACCAAGTCTTTGAATCTTGACAAGTTGGTAAAATTTCGAGATAAGCTTGGTGTAGTTAATAGATTGACCATTAAGGGAGGGTATTAAAATAATATTGTTATATTTAGTTTAATGGTCAAATAAGATATTAGAATATACTTTAAGTATATTATTTTATTCTTTTAGTTAGCTTTTTTAGATTTCAGTTACATTCAGTTAAGCCTTCAAATAGCTTTTATTAGTCTATTGATATCTTCACTATTATTACCTCATTGTAGTTCTATATAAGAATGTGTTTGCTTCTTATTTAATTAATCAATTATCTTGGCAATGATTTTGTGTGTGTTCATAGTTATTTAATATTGTTATATTTAGTTTAATGGTCAAATAAGATATTAGAATATACTTTAAGTATATTCTTTTATTCTTTTAGTTAGCTTTTTAGATTTCAGTTACGTTCAGTTAAGCCTTCAATTAGCTTTTATTAGTCTATTGATATCTTCACTATTATTAGCTAATTGTAGTTCTATATAAGAATGTGTTTGCTTTTTATTTAATTAATCAATTATCTTGGCAATGATTTTGTGTGTGTGTTCATGATTATTTTAACAACTGTATAAAGAAAGACATGATCAACATAGAAAGAAGAACAAACCCAAATTGGAAGAAAAAATTTAGTTTTCTTTGGGTAAAGAACGTTTCCAAGGACAAGCAAAGAAAATTAAGCCACAAGCTATGGACCCTTCACAATTTTTAAGGCGACAGGTGAAAATGCAATCAAACTTGATCTTCCTCCTTTTACGAAGATACATTCAGTTGTGAATTGTGAATATTTGTAGCTCTATGAGCTCTCTATGCTAGATGAAGATGAAGAACAGGTACTACCCTCTTTGGAATACTTGGGTGTGGAAGGAACAACCATACTCCATGAGGATGTGGTAATAGATAAAAGAACAAGGGAAACAACGAATAGAGTTTAGGAAACTTGGAAGATTAGACTCAAGGATCAAAAAAAGCTAAGCCAAGTAATACTCTACGGTGAGAATAGGTGAAGTCTTTCTTCATTTGATGTCTCATTAAGCTTTTGTGAGATTAAAAGCCTCCTAAAAAGCAAGGTGTGATCCAAAGGGATTTGAAAAATATGTATAACATGAAAACAGAAACAAAAAATAAGTCTCAAATTCAAGGACAAGTTTTTGAGAGTGTTGCAGAACTGTATCAAACTTAAACAACAGCACGGGTGTGTGTTCATCTAGACCACGGTGCAAGCACACTAGCATCAGTTAAAGTTTCGAGATCCAATGAATGTTGATCTTCACCCAAGACCCAAGAAAACTCAATTATGCATTGAAAAAACTGAAAATAAGGTTTGCATGTGAACATTTGAATCATCAACAGATGTAGTTGGGAATTATTGTATGTTTTGTTCTTGTAGGAGAAATAAGTATTAAGTAGAAGGCAAGATTGCCCATTTGCTCTAAAATTTCTTTGCAAAGTAGTAAAAGACGGCAGCAAGGCATGTTGCCACTACCAAAACAAGTTCTTCCACATTGGGGGTTTTTCAGGATAAGACCGGTGGTTTATGAGTTGTTTCATGTTTGTTTCTGTTTGAAGCACGGTAATTCCTTCTAATAACAATCTGAGCTTTTCATTTACAAAGCAAGTAAGAGAGTATTAGATGTTCTAATTGATTTCTAAATTCCTAAGTGGAGTTTATAGATCAGTAGAGGTCATCAATAACATTTTATTTGGAAACACAAAGGTCCTTGTGTATACCTGGTGAGGAAGGCTGTATGACTATCTACTTGTCAACTCAAAACCCTTCACAGGTACAACAATGTGTTGCAATAGCCTTGAACAAACCATAACACAAGGTAAATGTAAATGTAGCACGTGCTGGAGGTGCTTCTGGTGTCAAGCTAAATAGAACACCACCAGTTGCAATGGCTGCTCATAAGCTCCAAAAACGTGTTCATCTCTTGCTTGGTCTAAATACAAATATGCAGCTTCTTGGTGGTTGGAGTCCACACTTGGGCAAATAAAAAGTTGCTGCTCAAAAGAATGATCAAATTACAGCAATTCAGATGGTAGTGTTCAATAGCCAGGGAACCCACTTTGATTGAGCATCCAGATTGAGTTCAATCCACAATTTTGATGGGGTATACAACATTGCCAATTGGAAAATCGAAGGAAAAATAGCCAAGACTAATTTGTATGTGTGTACCTTCACGAGAGGACCAGTGTTTGTTCCCTTTCTTTTAATCCGTAGTTTGCTGGGTAGCAATTATTCAAGTTTGCAATTACGAATGTCTGTCTTTTGAATAAGGCGATTGAGTCTCCAGTTATGATGTCTACCAGCTGTGCAATGACTGAGTCTTTCAATTCAGCAGCTAAGTGTCCCATAAAGTATCAACAATAAGATGAGACCAGTGTTCTGTTAGTGTAAAACTAAATATAGGGCTGAGAATAGGGCAACTTAGTTAATTTGGTTTAGAAGCAACCGAGTCTTTGTGACTTTCAGTTAAGCAGCAGATGAGACATTCAGTTCCTGTTAGTTTTTCTAGCAATGTGCAGTTAGTCAACCTTTCAGCAACTTCTGTTAACACTAGCGATTGAGGATGAACATTTCAACTAGCTAGTAAGCACTGTGAGAGAAGGAAAGATATA
The DNA here is from genome assembly GCA_007115665.2 of Sequoiadendron giganteum. NCBI lineage: Eukaryota > Viridiplantae > Streptophyta > Pinopsida > Cupressales > Cupressaceae > Sequoiadendron > Sequoiadendron giganteum. The sequence continues at coordinate 981,341,993 of CM021100.1, read as the reverse complement.
TTTCTTGGAAACAAACATTCACTATTCTTCCCAGGAAGAGGACATTACTACGTCAGCTTGGCACTTGAAGATGAAAAGCTCAAGCATTTCAGTTGATTCTCGAGGACAGAAACTCTCAAAGACAGTCAACGGTGCAGGGTGATAGCAAGGCTATGCAAAGTGTTAAGGATCAACAAGTATTCAGTTGGGATGCTACAGAGGATCTAGGAGTTTCAAAAGAGTCAGATGAGCATGTTGGGATGCCCAGTAAGTAGTTTGAGATTGGACGATTTTCTATGAATGTGTGTTTATGCTGCTTGCATAAAGACAAAAATATTGCATGTATATCTGTTGTTAGAATCTTTTCTGGGTTTTTTTATATGTATTTAATCTAGGCCATTACAATTTCATGCAGTTGTCATGCAAAATCCACAGGCCATGATAGGTAGGATAGTAGGTGAGAATGGTTAGTTATCTGAGCCCATACAAACCATTTGGCTATAGGATTGAGAGTAGGACAGATGATTTGGGCAAAAACCATCACATTTTATCTCTTATAAAACCTTTGTTGTTGTAATTAAGCATGCAATGCGTTGGGAAGCTTGTAAGGAAAATGGGTATTTTCTGGATATGTTCTTATGAGAAAGAGGGAGAACCATGAGTGAAATGCCTTGAAGGAGCCAATTTACATCCATAAGTTTGTGATGGTGTTCCATTACCAGGTCAGCATATTGACTCTTCTGTTTTCAAAACATTTTTCGTTTGCATAAAGTATATGCCCTAGCTTTAGCTTTAAAAGATATCTATTCCAGATGAGGTTCATTAAAAATCTGTTGCATTAAAAAACTCCATACATGGGATTTACGCACCGGAACATCAGTTAGGCACATTGAGAATGTTGCAATGGTGCCAGTTTGCACCCTATTCATTGTTACTCATTTTTTCCATGAATATTTAATGCCTGGTGTAGATTTTGAAAATTTTATAGCAATATTTTCAAGGGTGCAGCAACAAAACTGTCTCCTAATATTTCTTTAACTTCTACCTATTTCTTGAATTCATGAGAAAATATAGCTCCAGTGCCAATATGAATCCAAAAAACAGTCAGACCAAAGATCAATGAACAACATAAAGGCAAAGGAATTTTTTTAGATCACTGACAAGCAAGGCACCACTTTGGTGTGTGAGACCCTCCTTTTGTAAGCCCAATCTATTGTTCATTTACTTTATATTGTTCATAAAGGGCATACATAAGGTAGATCTGAGTGTACATATTGCGCTATCAAAAATATGGTAAATGTTGGGTGGAAATATTGACAATTGAACACCCACTGTACATACATGTACAGGTCAGGAAAAATGATGTGTGCAAGATCTCTATGTATCTCTTGCAACATTCTGTATCAGCAAAATGTTAAGCCTTTTACAAAAGGAAGTATTACTGTGTTTTGAGTCCATTGAGATCTTATCACACTTAAACCATCAAATTGTGCACAAATACTAGAATTGGAAGTATTGTTGAGCAACCATGTCTACCCCCAAAATTAAACATTTTAATATTATATACCAATATTAAATTACACATTGTCAAACATCAATATTTCGTTAAAACCATGCAAAAATCCCCTAAAAGTAAACAGCCAGCACATCGTTTGTTATTTGGAGATCTAATACTCAAAATAACAAATAATGTACCAGCTGTTTAAGCTTTACCCAAAAATCAACCCCTAAATATGACTCATCAATACAAATCTCTAATGACTTTTTTCTCATCCATTTAAAGCATGCTTTAAAAATATCAATGCAACCGAAGTCAAATGTGATACACTAGGCTCAAATATTGAACAAAGCATGAATGCTACATGTCAAAGACACAACCGTTGGATAGGCAAGATGCAATCATATTTAACTCTCTTTGGCTTCAAGTCATGGTTAGCTAGAATCTTAAAGGTAAGAAGTCAAAAAGAATTGGAAATTTATGCAACATTTAAAGAAAGCAATAATGTGTCATAATAAATTTAGGTTTTGTAGACTGACTAAATTGTTTGCACCCAAAAGGTATTACAACATCTACAAAATTGAATTACCTTGAACCTCGCGCAGTAAAATACCTTGTAGTTGTCGATCAGCTGAGTCAACATGACAATTACAGGACAACGATGTTGAATTATCATCTCCCAAAAGTCTTCCAATGTCTCCGGCAAAGGACCTTGAGTTGCAATAAACTTTGGAAGATTCTCACAAGAAGTATTCTAGAAAACATTATACATTCATTCAGAGAGAGATGCCGTCATAAATACATTCTGAAGTTCTTCACTTGTGAAGAAACACAGTTTTAAACAATTACAATCAATGAAAAGAGTCCAAAACAAGAAACCAAGAAAAACATATCAGCTAATATCAAACTGAGAAGATTTGCTATCCTGCAAATAATCTGACCTATTGTGCTTCCATACCACAATGTAGCTCGCATTAATGTAATCGTTTCCCGCACAATTAAGCACAACCCTTGTATCATCAACTGAAATAAGAGTCAAGTCTGAACAAAACCATTCACAATATTGATATGCAGCCTCAGAAACAAGCATCTATAATTGCATTATTTTATTGTCGAAGAAAGCTAAAGCAATACTCTTTGGATGCTAACCAAGTAGATAAATTGTTGTCCTAAAAACAAATAATTCTAGTTATTGTGATTAACTTTTGGTGCATGTAATCCATTTCAAGCATTCAAATACTAGCACATTATTCTAGTTATCTAATCTTCAAATACTAGAATGCTCAAGGATACATGGTAGAACATCTGTATAACGATTTTTATAGCCATGTTGATTGGCCACTGAACTTCTCGTCATTAACTCTGGCCTCCTTGCTCTACCCCGCTATAAACAATAAAAAAATTAGTTAAATACTAAGACAAACTATATATAAGAAATTATATTCCAAAGTTTTGCAGAATTGTAATTTATTTTAGTAGAGAAATTGCTAACATTGACAATTACATTAAAAAAATATAGCACATGCAAATGAAAAATAGCTGAACAATCTTCAGGAACACATTGAAAGAGAGAAATGAACCCCTTCAAAAATCCTCAGAAGTATGGGCAGTTGATAAAATGAGTTTCAGCACATTATCGCCCATGATGCTAAGGTCCACTGCCTGCAAACTCTGTTATGGAAATCTTATCTGTTATAATGTTTAAAGATTGTGTTAATAATTCCAATTGAATGCAAAATGTCCATTACTGTCCATATCTGGGCAAGATGACATAAGCAGTAATTTTAGACATAAGCCAACTGCATTTAGAAATTTTTGTTTTGAAACTGTAATTTGGTATTGGTTATAACTTATTTTAAATGGCCTGTTTCTGAGAGTCCTAATTTAGGCGGTCATAAAGTTTTAGTAAGATGTTCTGCAATATTCAGAAAATGTAGCTCTTTTAGGAAATTTAAAGCAATTATGTTTGAATAAAGAACTGTTCAAAACAGGAAAGGTTATTAACTTATTTATACCATAAAAAGCACTATATAATATAGGTACTGTGAAATTTTATTTATTGTTCTTTTTAAAATATTGGAAGAGGATATGTTTCAAGGAATCTTTAAGATTATGCATCTAAAATAGAAATATCTGCTTTCCCTAGTGCATTGTTCATACATCCATGCCTTCTCAGGAATATCATTTAAAAAAAGTAGAAACTATCTGAAATGTTAAAACTTGTTTTCCTGGTTTTTGTTGTCAATCACTCAAATTTCAAATCTTTCAAAATGATGTATTAGGTCTTCCTCAGGCATTCACCATGTAAATTGCATTCTTGATCAAATTGTGAATCTCCTTCTCTGGTCAATGTCAGTTTGTATTACATCATTTCGCAAAGCAATTTAAGTGTCTTTCGTCGATATCAAATTGGTCTCAACTAGTTCAATAAAGCAACTTATTGGTTTGAGTCCGAAATCGGGTGCCGAATAGTAGCGAAATTCACGAAAAATAAATAAATTTGAAAATCAGTGTAAGCTGGTGCAAATTCCTTCAATGGGGGTATTTCAGCCTTTCCAAGTCTTGACACCTCACAGATTGAGATATTTTAATGCTTCAATTTTCCACATGCAGGATTATGGAAACAATTAAAATTTGCGTTTTCAGATGACCTGGGCAAATTTCACTCACTTAGTTTCATCGTATCAGTGCTCTAGACAATCTGGCAAATGTTTAGTTGAAGATGTGAAACCAATCAAAATTTATGATAATTTCTTTGTCGGTGGGCTCATGAGATAAACCAGCTTTCAGTGGTGCATCGATAGTTTTCCGGAGCTTCCTGGATTCAATATTTTTGAATCATAAAATAGTGTTTTGTTGATGCTCAATCAAGGAGGATATGCACAAATGCAATGGCACAATTTAAGCTCTCAATTTTCGGGTTTAATAATTAATTGTTTTAATAAAATAAGCAATTAAAAAGGATAAAGTGGGAAAATAAAAATTTAAGTTATAAATTTAAGTTGTGAAAATTCACAACTTAAATCCATAAGTTAGAAAGGTTGTGAATTTTCACAACCCACTACAAGCCAAAATGGGTTGTGAAAATTCACAACCCAAATTCTTAAGTTAGAAAATGGGGTTGTGGATTTTCACAACCCATTTTTAGTTATTTTTATCCCACTTTGAAAGGAAAGTTTTAATAGTTTTAAAAGACAAAATAAAGATGCATGCAAAAAATGGAATTGCTTTCCCTAGTTTACACCTCTTCCATTCATAGAAGTTGCAGTTTGCACGGAAAAGATGCAGTAGTTACCAAGCACACAGGTCGTGGGAGCTTGATCCAAGCCACGGCATGTGAGAAGGAACTCAGGTTAAAAAAAGGAGGTGGAAGATTGATTTGAAACTCATGGTTTATCTTTCTCCTATCAATAGAAAGTATTATACATTGTTTCATAGAATGTAATGGTTAGATGATGCGCACCAGTATACTCCAGACCAGCGAATGGGTGTATGCCAAAGCACAGTAAGATAAAGATCTGTCTCAGCCGCTATACTTGCAAGTGCTCTGGCAGACAAAGCACATGAGGTGTTCGAAAGAGAGCTTTAAGGAGATATCACTTGATGGAGACCCACGATTGCAGGTTATGCATGGAATTTATTCTTAATGACAGAAATCTTCATGAGATCTCACTTCATGGAATGAATGACTGCAGGGATAGGCGCAGGATAGTGGCTATCATCTCAATTCAATTACCAGGTTTTAGCTGCGGGATTGTTCTATTTCCATAAAACAACCAAAGGCCACTAAAAAGTACTATCAGCACAGGAGAAAAAATGAACTCAACAGTAACTCAGCTGACCAAAAAAACTTCAAAAACTTGGGGGAAATTTTGGCAAATTTTTCAACTATTATAAAACAAATAAATTTGTTAAAAAGAAATTTGAAAAAAGGCACACTACAAAGGACATATCCCTGATTTTCTCCATATATAGATCAAAATTAAAGTTTAATACACATCATAGACCAAAAATGACTTCAATACGTATCAACTTCAAGTTTCAATTTAGATAAAAATTATAGATTATAGTTTCAATACTCATAATCTAGAAATTGCTTTTATGACTAAAGTTCAAAAAAGGCTGCCACTTTGTAGGTGTTCTCAAACTGAATGATCCTGCTACACCCTCTTGTTGCAGTGCTGAAAATGGACACATTCCAATTTGGCCTCATGCTGCAACTCCTTATTCCAAGCAGTACCTTCCAACAAAGGTTGCATGGCAGGAGTGTTACAAAAACCAATAAAAATAAAGAATTATATTTGCCCACATTACCTAATTCCCATATTTGTGGTGCAATGGAAGAAGCAAAGGCTCCTATATCTCCCTCTAACCCTACAGAAAGCGTACCCACCAATGTCTCTATTCTCCTCTTTTTCTCAACTTTTATTTTTATCATAAGATACAACCCAAGCTTTTGCCTCATTCTCAACCTCTTGAGCCGCTTGTGTACATGACTCTAGATATCGGCTAGTGATCCATGCAAGGTAAATTTAAGGCATGCCTCCTCTCATATCCATCCCACAATATTTACAGATTACCACTCCAAATGTTGTACTTGCTATCCTATTTTCCCAAGCAAGATCCCTAGGCTTGCCGCTACCTCTCCTACTTGCAAATGCCATTTTCTTTTTGGAAATAATGGAAAAAAATCAAACAAAACCTTAGCAACCTAGCAATAAATAAAAAATAAAACTAGTCACTAAACCCTAAACATTAAATAAAAAATAAAACAAAAAACTGTAGCAGCCTAGCACAAAACATTTAGAATGACAACACAAAAACAAAAACAAATAAATTGGAAATGTGTTACAATGACAAGGAAGAGTTGTATTTTTTGTGTAATATGGGTTTATGTTGTTGTGTAACAAGTCAATAGTTGCTACACAACAATTCTTAGTTGTTGTGTAACAAGTCTTCAAATTGTACATCATGTTTTCTACTGTTGCACAACAATCCTCAATTACTGTGCAACAATCCTCAGTTATTCCACAAGTCAGTTGCAAACATAGTTGAAGTTCTTGGTGTATGGAGGTACTTTTTATGGATTTCAACAATGATGGGCTTTGGTTGAAGCTATTTTTTGTAATTTTCAAACAAACCCTTGTTCAAATGTGCTCAAACTGTTGCAAATATTTCTTATTTTTTATATTTAAGGGAGTGGACCCCAACCCACAATTAACATATCAAAACAAAACAACAAATACAAAACAAAACCAAAAACCCTAGCAGCCTAGTACAAAACATTTAGAATGAAAGTACAAAAACAAACCAAAAAAAGTAGAAATTTGTTACAGTTATGCATTGAAACTATGCAGCTGGTTCATGACTTGCAGGCCCCGAATGTGAGCTTAGTTTGGGCTTTTTGTTGATCCAAGCAAGGATTCTAGTAGAGTATGGTTTTTTGACTGTGGGTTTGTCCCAGACGAACCTAGGAGGAATTTTGCTAAACCTAAATTAACCTAGAGTGAATCTACAAGAAAAACACAAGTTATTTTTGGCTCTTTCTTTTAAATCATTGTGGACCCAAATGCAACATGTAGGAGCAGATAGAGCACGACTGGGTGATCAATAGCACAAGTTATTTTTTAATTTTTTCATCCAAGTGCCCAACAGGGAACCAAACACAGCATCATCTCTAGTTGGCTCTAAAGAAAAATAGGGTCAAAGAAGAGCTCAAGGTGGAGGAGAATGCCGTTCCTCGTTCATGTGGCTTGGTGGGTGGAGGCAATCAATCAGATTCTAGGGTATGCAATAACATTAAAACATTTTATTAAAACATCCCACAATTGTTTATCTTACAATGTCCTACAATTGTTGTTGTTTACAATAACATTAAAACATTTTAGCCCTCTAAGTGTTGAAATATGTCTTTTAAACTCTAACAAATAATGAACTTGTTAAATGTTTAATAGTTAAATGAAGTTTAAATATAAAACTATTAGAATATGGATATATTTTGAGGAAAGGCATTTTATGGTTTAAATATAGATGCTTCAAAGATATAATAGGAATTTGGATTGAACTATGTTTTTTGTACAAATAAACCCAACCCCCAAAAGAATTTCATCAAATCCATGTACCGAACCACCATACACAAGCCCAAACCTGTACCTAAATCAGCTACTTAGCTTTGAAATGCTGCTGAAAATGCAGCTGAATTAGAGCCAAATAAGAAGCTGAAATGAACACTCAAATGCCTACAAACTCTTCTGCCACCACTGTTGAAAAAAAGAAAAGAGTCAAAAAAGATGAAAAATGAGCACCTTTATCGGTTGAACAGTATTATCCTGTGTCACAAGGTTCGGCGAACTTCATCCTTGAAGTTCGAATTTTTCCGAATTTGAATTTTTTTTTTAAATTCGTTAATATTCGCCCATATTCGTACAGAAAAATTTTAAGGGTTTTTTTAAAGACTTAAATGTTTTTGAAACAATTTTTTAGGGTTCCATAAAGCGATTTTTAGGGTTGTCGAAGCGTTTTTTTATAAAACGTCACTCCCACACTCGATTAACATACAGCCGACTCATTTGAGAGCCGTCACGAATTGGACTTAGCCGTCACAAATTGTTTTTCTCCATCTGAGAGCTGGCGCAACACTGCAAATTGTTATTCGTGTTTTCTGTACAAGTTTGGCGTGCAATTTCTGGGCAAGTTTCCACGCTCCTACTCGCCATTGCATTCTATTTCCTCGCTCCAGCTAGCTCCTGCTCGCGTGACTGAGATATCCAAGGCGTCGTGTGTTCCTGCGACAAAGATTTCCAGGGCGTCGTGTGCTCGCGCGACAGAGATTTTCAAGGACCAGGGTGCTCGCGCGACAGAGATTTCCAGGGTGTCACATTCTCCAGGTAGGTCGCTTGCATTTCCTGTTTGCTATTTCATTTCTTCTAAAAATGAATATAAGTAGTTTAGGTTTTTAACTTTTAGGTTTAATAAATTTTATACGCCTCTTTTAACTTTTGTTTATAGTTTTTAAAATAAGATTTAGTATTTTAATATGTTAAAAATGCAGTTTTTTAATAAATAAAATATAGTATTATAGTATTTGTATTACATTATAATATTTTATATTAATACAAACTATAAAATAATTTATATTCAAAAATAAAAACTGTTTTATATTTTACAAATTGTCAAATAATTTATATTTAAAATCTGTTTTATTTTATGTATTTTAAATTTATAGCATTATATATGTTTATTAATTATTATTACATTATAATATGTTTTTATATTGTAAAATATAAACTATAAAACAATTTATATTAAAAACTGTTTTATATTTTATAAATTGTAAAATAATTTATATCTAAAAATTGTTTTATTTTATGTATTTTAAATTTATAAAATTATATATGTTTAATAATTATAAATTATAATATAGATGTGGTTATTTTATTTATGTTAAATTATGAAACATTTAATGTTTTAAATACTAACTATTATTTTTCTTTTCAAACATGCAGATTTTCATTTAATGGCTCCAAACAAATCAACTTCTCAGGCATGGAAACATGTGACCCGCGATGGTGTTAACATCAGTTGTAATTTATGCCCACATACTCTTACTGGAAGTTTGACGAGGGTTATGGACCACTTGCTTGGTAATACAGGGGGTCCAGGTGGAGGTGTTATTCCATGTATAGGTGTTACTCCAGCAATTAGAGCTATTCTAGAGAAAGAGCAATCCTCTTCAATTGTAGGAAAAATGAAGAAAGCACAAAAAAAACAGAAAATTGAAGAAGATGTATCTAGATTCACTTCTGTTATGTCTTCCTCTTCTAGTCTATCCAAATCAGAAAGGGTATCAAAAGAGAGTGGAACATTGAATGCCTTTTGGAAACCAGTAGAGAAACAATAGGTGGATGATGCATTAGCTGATTTGTTTTACTCAAGTGCTATTCCATTCAACGTTGCAAGAAATCCACATTTTCGTAATGCAATTCAGAAAGTTGCAGAGTTTGGCAAAGGGTTCACACCCCCATCTTCAGAGGCTTTTAGGACACCTCTTTTGCAGAGGTCAAAGGATAGAGTGACTGAGAAACTAGCTGATGTCAAAGCCTCTTGGAATGAAACAGGTTGCACTATATTGAGCGATGGATGGTCAGATATATGTCAAAGGCCATTGATTAATGTTTTGGTGTCTTCTCCTGATGGTGTTGTATTCTTGAAAGTGATTGACACCATGAACCACAAGAAAACTTCTGAGTACATCTTTCAAATATTAGAGGAAGCCATTCTTGAAGTAGGGGTCGAAAATGTGGTTCAAGTGGTAACTGATAGTGCAGCAAATTGTGTGGGAGCTGGGAAGCTGATTTCAGAGAAGTATCCACAAATATATTGGAGCCCATGTGCAGCCCATTGTCTCGATTTGTTGCTTCATGACTTGGCTAAATTCCCATGGGTACATGAAGCTATTCATAGAGGGAGAGCAATTGCAAATTTCATACGAAATCATCGTCTCACATTGAGTCTTTATAGGCAGCATGCATCCAGGGAGTTGTTGAGGCCTTGTGAAACAAGATTTGCATCATTTTATATCACTTTGAAAAGAGTGGTTGAAGAAAAAGCAGCTTTGAGGTCTGTTATTTGTTCCAATCAGTGGGAAAATTCAGTGCTTTCTAAAGGTCCTAAGGGGAAAAACATAGAACAAATCATTCTAAACAACAATTTTTGGGAAAGTGCAACAAAGGTTTTGCTGATATGTGAACCAATTGTTGATGTGCTTCGTATGGTTGATGGTGACTCTCCTTGCCTTGGCATGCTTTATGAAAGCATGGACCGTTGTAAGGAAGCAATTCAAAACGCACTAAATAATGTAGAAGCAGAATATATGGAGATATGGGAGACAGTTGATTGCAGATGGAAAATGATGCACACACCTTTACATGCAGCAGCTTGTTTTTTGGAGCCTAAGTTGTTTTCTATTAATAGAAAAGGCGATTTTGAGGTCATGACAGGGCTTTATGATGCCATTGGAAAATATGAATCAAATGCAGCAATTTCAGCACTAATCAGAGATCAATGTTGGGAATACAAGAAAGGAGAAGGAATGTTTGGAATGCAAGCAGCCAAATATGACTTGGCACGTATACCTGGATATAGATGGTGGATAAACTATGGAGCACAAACTCCTGAGCTACAACAGTTTGTTGTTCGAATTTTGAGTCAAGGAGCAAGTTCATCAGCTTGTGAGAGGAATTAGAGTTGCTTTGATCACATCCATTCCAAAAAGAGGAATAAATTGTTGTCTGGAAAGTTGGGAGATCTCGTTTTTGTTCGCAGCAATTTAAAATTGTTCATGAACAAATCAACAAAGAACTCTTCCTCACAACAACAAATTCTTGAAGACACAGCAGTGCCAATTGGAGATGAGCCTGACTTTGCAGATGATGAATTGAGTAGTGATACAGATGATGATGATTTAGCATCTCAACCAAGTGCTCTTGATGACTTGGAGCTATTTTGAAGTTCTAAAGTCTTGACTGTTATTGTACCTTTTTGACAAATAAACATCTTCGTAATCGTGATTTCACATCTCTTATGGTTTATATTTTATAAATGTGTCATTTTTTTGTAATGATTTCAAATCTATTTATCAATGTTAAACTGTTTAAATGGATATATTACTTGTATTTATTAAAAAAAATAAAAAATTATACAAGGCGAATTTAATCCGAATTTTATACTTTTCGAATTTTCTCCTTGTCGAACTTCATCTGAATTTCAATGTTGCCGAACTCGAATTCGAATTTGAACCTTGTGACACAGGTATTATCCACACAATTGAGTTTTTTTATCATAAATCGTGAGTTTTTCTCCTTGTCGAACTTCATCTGAATTTCAATGTTGCCGAACTCGAATTCGAATTCGAACCTTGTGACACAGGTATTATCCACACAATTGAGTTTTTTTATCATAAATCGTGAGTTTTTCCCAAGTTGCACACAAGTTATTCAGAAAAATTCAGAACCAAGTTATTGTGCGAGTAACTCATGAACCATTTGAACTCACAAGTTTCCTTTTGCATCTATGATTGGCAATATTTGAGATATACTGGACAAGGTTGGTAATGTGTCCTTAACCAGAGAAAAAGATTGCCTTCTCCACATACAATGAAGCTGAGTTTATTATATAGCTTTAATTAAAGGGTTTAGAATATGTTTTTAAGAAAATAGTAATTTTGTACTCATCGGCGATTTAGCTTCAGCTATAATTTTGATTACTAAATCCTGGACTCTCAAAATTTGGAAACTAAAAGATCTCTTGGAAATGATGCCATCATTGCTATATAAAATTCCCTTACAGCTGCAGTGCAAAGGAAAATTGGCATGTAAGGTGTAAGGATAATATCCAGCATATACATTAGCCAAATATGGCATCTAACTGAATCTATCTCAAAGTCTAATTTGAAGCCAAATAGAAGTACCAATAATGATTGCAACAGGTACTCTAAACTCGTAGCCAAAAGCTCATTTAATACTCCATGTTACTCATCAATATTGTGTACCAAATATTGTTAACCATCATCTTTGGACTCAACGAATTAAGAAAAGCAACATAGATTAAGGAAAAGCAATCAAAAGAGGAATAACGTGCCGCTCCAAATTTCTAGGGCAGGGGGATGAGAGGATGCAGTTTTAGGAACAAGAAAAAAATTTCCAGAATTTGAGGACATGTAAAGAACTAGGGCACGAAATCCAGTTACAATTGTTTCCTTAATAAGAACTCCAGAATTTACATCCTCAGGTTAGATGAATCACAGCAGGTTACTGATTTTTCAAATGCAAAATATAATAAAATCACATCGCACTAATCATAACAAAGAACTCAAATACTTCAGTCTGAATATCATAGGAGGAATCAACAAGCGGTTTACATTCGACATGGAACTCCACCCTTTAAGTGGTGTCGTTCAAGGCAATATTTCTCCTGGCCGGATGTGATCGAGCCTCTGATCTATCACTAATGTTCAGACTTCTCCTGATGATATGTTGCTTGATGACTGTTGTCCCCAGGCCTTTCGTGATGAATGATGCAGCCGGAGTTGATGCCACCGATCCCTTTACTCGCTATGCTTTTGAGTCTTCTTGACAGCTTACGAGATGATTATCATATTGTCGCCAATCGTTTCTTGAGCAATCGCAAGGATCGCTTGGCCAAAGCCGTGAGGCTCGGCCACAACACTAATAATCGCACCTCCTGAGATTTTGTGCGCCTGATGTTGCCGTCGCGGGTAATTCAATCGATGTCTGCCTGTCTTTTGCTAGCCGTCCCTAAAATGACCTGTTGAGAAGATGAATTCGAATAAGCAATCCCAACTGGTGTGATCAAAATGAAGTAATTAAAACACGAATCTCCCAGATATGAAGCTACGCTCACCCTGGATGCCTCGCCAGTGAACTACGTTCCCTGCGGTGGTAGGCAGAACATGTATGTCCAAATTCGTGATGCCTCCAGAATGAGGGGGATTGAACATATATACAAACATCAAAGCCTGACCCAATAGGTCGGCCTCACAAAGAAAACAATTTCTAATTCTAATTTAAATTCAAAATAATGCCAACACGGGGATGTCGGCTAAAAGATGGCATTAATTTATTATTTATTAAAAAATCACTAAGTGTTAACGAACACTGTTTGTGAGAAGTCAGCCAAGCAATCAAATTGAGTTTGGGACATCACAATCCCCTCCCTCAGACTATTGCTGGTCCTCCAGCAACTTCAAATTTGGATGCTCAAAGATCTCCACACCTTCCCACGTAGCATCTTCAATGGGTAGGTTCTTCCACTTCACCAAGTACTGCGGAATGACCTTGTTCCTTAACCGCTTCTCTCTCACGTCCAGTACGGTCTCAAGCCCGAGAATTAATTTACCCTCATCATCAAGAGGTGGCAGCCCATTGTTGGTGTGACATGCTGGCCCAACGCCTTCTTCAAGCATGATACATGGAAGATATTGTGAATTCTACTTCCCAGAGGCAACTCAAGTTCATATGTGACCTCTCCAATCTTCCATATGATCTTGAAGGGCCCATAGAACCTTGGTTTCAATTTTTCCGCTCCACTCCCCTTGAGAGATGACTGACGGTATGGCTGCAACCTCAAGTACACCATGTCGTTGACTTCAAAAACCCTTTCAGTCCTTCGCTGATCTGCATATAGCTTTTGTTGATTTTGGGCTCGCTGCAGATTTTCTTTCAAGAAATTCATGGTGTCCACATTCTGCTGCACCATGTAGAATAATTTGCAAACATCTACAAATTAAACTATTTGTCAAAAGGAAGAAACCAATCCATATGAACAATTATAGCCAAGCCATAGTGATTAATTATGACTATACCTATTCCTTACAGTTTGATCATCCATGCGCAAGCATTAAATTTGTACATAAATAGCAGAAACCACACCCTATATGCAATGTTACTCCCAATCTCTAAATGTCAAAGCACTAGAGGTGGCAAGGCATCTGAAATTTTGGCTATGTACCCGGATACTTCTTCCAGCATGAGATATAGAAGGGAGTTTTGGTGGATAGCTCGTGTGCATGTAAATTTTTCTACTAACCAAAAGGCTTCTCCTCTCTATTTCATTTAAGATAGTTTTTCTTATAAACTTATGACTTCAAGAAAGCCCAATCACCTATCTCAAATTCTCTCAATTCAATGTAGGTCAGGTTGAGATTTTGTCCTGTACTGGGTCACTCTGAGGTTCTCCTTCAGTTGATTAAAGGACTTGTGATTCTATTCATCAAAATTATTACTTGGGTACCTTCCACAGGCCAATAGATTATGTCAATTGTACAGGGCCTTAAACAGCAGAATGCCAATAGTTGCATGTTATGTTGTATCATACCAAATACAATCATTTTCGCCAATAAATGCTGGTCTGTAATACAATTACTCGAGTAACCTTCTAGGCATTTATTAAAATCTATCAGCACATCTATTTGAGGGTCATATTTACTGCTTGGGGTTAAAACAAGCCCCAAAACATTTAACAATTCCTCCTAGAAATCACTCAAACATATTGGATCTTGAATATTAACAACGTTCTTTGGAAATAAATATGTTGCATAAATAGTTCTTGTGAAGCTTTCCCCTCCCCCACAACATCATAAACTGTGACTGACAACAAAGCAACAAAGATTAGAAGTGAGGATCCAAGGAGCAGAGATTTCTTCACTCATCATAAGCTACACATCAAATGTACAAATAAGAAGATCTACCACTTGGTCACGCCTTTCTTGTATGTCATCACCAAATATATTTGCTGCATTTATGAAGGTGTCTTCAATTGTTGATGTTCAAAAATCTTGGATTGAAAGTTCAAATATTGAAAGGTCTGGTAATCCATGTAGACTGATTACCGTACTGAGAAGATAATAGTACCACTGCCTGAGTTATGGAACTGAAGTATGAAATTTCTTATGTAAATACAATAATTGAGGTAGACCTGTGATACATATCCGTAAATGCTCTCACTGCTTAAGAACTGAAATTATGGCATACTGAGAAGCACCAGATTCAAGATCAAATGGACGCTGCACACCGGGGAAAACAAGAAATGGGAAGAGCTTTTTGACACAGACAAGTAATTACCGAACATATTTACAGATAAGACTTACCATGGGTAAAGCCTAAGACATCCCAATATAGAATTTCAGTCATCATTGATAAGACTTACCTAGTTACCTTCTCTCTGAGGATGAGAGAAAACTTGTCTTAAATAATAGACCTACCAATTTCCAACTCTTGGTTTTGAAAAATAGTACATGAACTAGAAGAAAATTGGACAATAAATTGTCCTCATACTTTAGAGGATAGTATTAACCTTATTAGTATACAAGTTGAGGCAAGTATACTAACAACCACTTTCCAAGGACATCATTGTAGTATAGAGTCGGACATAACCAATATCATCATCCCTGGCTATAAAGTTTTCAATTCCTAATTATATCAAAGTGTCACCACAAAAGCTAGTAACATCACTAAAAGGAACAATGTCTAAGAATCACAAATCTACAAGGTTGATTTGGGATCTTGGTAACTTCAAGAGCTTCTTAGTTGATGATTGCTTGAGGACAAACAATCTTGGGCAAGGTGGACTGTAATGACCCATTTCATTCCTTAAAATCGCAGCACTAAAATCCTAGGCGTTAACAACTATTAATAGCCTTTCCTTGTGAAGGCCAACCCAGTAAGACAATCAGCAATGGAATAAAGGTGGCTGACCTAGGAAAGAGAAATATAAAATGGCAGTGTTTAATGAAAAAAACTGTTACGAGTAAGCATAATTAATATTATTAAGGGCAGCTATCACCCAACAATAGGGAAATAAATAAGTTTCAAACCATAAAAGGCAGTGCTCAATTTATGAAGGGATGTATCCCTTGCAAGGTAAAAGCCTCAATGAAGAGGTGTGCCTCCCTCTCATTTGAGGATATATAAAGGAGGTCAAATTAATTGCAAAAGGAGGGAAGGAGATCGGATATTATATGAATAATCTGCATTCAGAAAAACAGCAGCTTTTGATTTAATTAGTGATCGGTATGCAACATGATTGAGTATATTGTTTAATATATAATCTCTTATGTATCCTTAATCTAGTTACTAATGGAATTGCTAACCTATTTAGACTCTTATAATTATTGATTTAATCTATTTATTTCCCTACAAGCAATCATGCATGGATGAGCAAGGAAACACGATTGGGAGAGGCAGCAGACCAGTTCCCACAATATAAGTAGGCCACCCATGTTGGATGGACGGGAGTTCCTACCTCTTGTGGGCCAAGGGGTGTTATACCACACTTTTGGGCTTAATTGTGATGAACAGTCTCCGAGCGACCTATCGTGCTTTCCTCTCCAATCCCTACTATGGTTGGTTATTGGAAATGAAACTATAGATTAGATCCAATTAGGTGATGTTATTTATCTGAATTGTTCATTTACTCTTAAGGTTGATAACTTTTATATGATTTAATTTTAGAATACTATTTGTAAAACAAATTATATTGTTGGAATTGTTACTTTTGGGCAAAATCAGGCATACCCCAATTAGGGAACATTACATATGTTGGCGCCATAACTATCAAAGGTGGGATCTTTCCTACTTGTAATCATTGTTCAAGTTGGAATATGTGGATTCACATTGTGGCTGACCTATTATTGTTGTGATGGATATATAAGGGTGAACACATCCATTCAGAGATCATCATCTATCATTTTACACAAACCCCTATCCAAAAATTGATCAAGCACTTGTGTTCGAGCATGGAGATCAAAGGATGAAACCCCTTTGGTTGGAGAATGGTCTCAATGCAGAGATCGCATTGAAGCTTCATTGATCACAAATTTAGTCACATTGTATTGGTTTGATTTGCTCCTGTCCTGAGTGTGTACATGAAAGAGTAATGCTGTTGTAATTGCCAAAGTTGCAAACTATTTGAATGTAATTCGGTCCTTATTTGTAATAAGAGAAAGATCGGAGTTATATCTGTTAATTGTTGTTTGCTAATTAGGATGTGATGATAGTGATAATATGTAAACAGGGAATTAAATCTGAGTTATTTGAGATCTGATTTAAATAGTAGAACTTGGTATCGTTGTTTCAAATAATAGGTATTTAAAGAAGGTTAAAAAAATTGGATTTTCTAAAGTATTTTGGCCAAGACATTACACATACAATTTCAATCAGGTGTCACATTGTCTACTAGTTGTACCACACCAAAGTTGATGCTACATTATATCTGTAATTGGTTGACAGTCTTTTGTACTTCACCCATAGCTGTCCTAACATTTCCTTTGCAGTTGAGCTTGTTTTTCAGTTCTATCAGGGCCCTCATGAGTCATTGGAAGGCAACCAAGCATATTTTGAGGTATATTACTACACATTTTGGCATTCAATACACATTAGGAGATTCTCAAAATTGTAGGTGCCACTAACTCAAATTGGGTTGGTGATGTTGATGATCAAGCACTATTTAACAATAAAAACCTACTAATCGAGAAAATAACAACTTATATCTTGATTGAATTTGTTGTAATGAAACTAGTTTTACAAACCTAGAACTTTGAATGAATCCTATTTAACAACAACGAAAGCCCATATATGTCATGTAATTTAAATGACTTTACATAATGCAAAATTGTTCAAATTTATTTGCAGCAAAATGATTGTAATACAATCAACTATCTTTTGGCAAATTTAAAACCTCACAAATACTTTTTTAAATCATAATAGGAATGCACAACTTTCTTCAATCAAAAATTTAAAAATCTTTAATATATAGCAAATAATTTCTCGTTTACCTTCAAAAAATTTCTTGCCCTATAACATTTAGCAAATTGCATTTAACAGCAAAAAAAGATATGCTAATATTCAAAAGATTTATGCTAATTACATAAACGTTTTTCAAAAAAGGGAAAAAAAACCCTTAAAACTCAATCAAATTTTATTGGTGTAATATTTTATTGCACCTCTTTTATTAAGTTTACTTAGGTTATATATTTTGTTCTAGCTAGTTAATACAAACATGTATCATCCTTGACTGAAGGTAATCAAATGCCACCTCTACCACACCATTCCTTGATTGATGGTAATTAAATGTCACCTTTGCTTCATTGGGTGCCACTATTGTATCTACTTGTTGGGTTAGCTCTTCTCTTCTATGAAGTTGACTCAATCCCTATTGGACACTTGTTACCTTGACTCATCCATCTAAGAGGCTGAAAATATGTAGATTTTTTCTTTAAATTGGGAACGAATGGAATAGTTATTGTGTTGCTTGATCACATTTTCTTTGTTGTTTTGACAATCCATTACTTGAATTAGTTTTAAAGATTTTGGTCTTAAGTAGATTGCTTAAACAAATCTTACAAATTCTTGAAGAAAGTAGAATGCCTACCATTTAACCTTAATAATTCCCTTCCACTAGAAATTTATGTATAATCCATTTAATGGCAAATGCCTACTAGTGTGCAAATTATTTATGCCAATTATAAACAAGCAGCATAAAATTTGCTAATTTACATTAAACAAAATAGTTGTGTTATATCCCATACAATTATTTTTCCAACAGAACTTAAAATTTATTTAAAATGTCTTGATTTACTTACAAGTTCTGTTGACATTAAACTTCAGCTGAAAATATTTAATATCAAAAACCTACAAACGCATTTATGCAGATTAGAAAATTCAAAAATACAGAGAATTTATACGTAATGGTGTGATTGAATATATGTTTTGAGCATGCATGTGCTTTATATGCCATTTAAAATAATAAGCACGTGTTGTGAAGAATCTCTTGCTTCAAAAAATTTGTATCATTTAATACAAAAATCCTGGTTTTTCTAATGCATGGTCAATGTGTTGCTTGAGGGCAACCATAAAAATATCTCCAACTTCAACAAGGGGTCAAAGCCAACAACTATAAACATTCGAGAATAGATAACAAAATGGAAAAATAATTTCAGTTCGACAAGGGTGCCAAATCCAACATCGCCCTTCTGCTGATTTGATCCCATGCTCTATTGCAGTGAAACCCCAAAAAAAAAGGCAAAACTCACGATTGTTTCAATAAACCAGAAGCTAAACAACAACTCGGGAATATCTCGCCGATTTACTCCTCGTATATTTGAAAAAAATTCTGGTTTTTATATAATCATAGCTGTCAATTAATTTTCTATTTTTAGTAATATATAATTGAATTTTATTTTCACTTTTGCCACGCCGAATCAATGCAGTATAAATGGAACGCTACTGTGGCCTATCCGCTAAGCGGTTTCGTGCATAGGACATTAAAACCTACACGAAACCAATTTCTTCTGAAATGCTACACCAAATTCGATGTGTGCGGCTTCGGAATGACGAAAAAAAACCTGATACTAGAATGAAATAGGCCAGGCAGTGTCCAAACATTTGTATGCAATAAATGCAAAAAATGCAGAATACCTGCAAGGCGTCGAACTCTTTGAAAACCGTGGTGCGACTGCTAAGCGTCTGCTTCAATTGCGCGAGGGCCTCGGAGCAGAAGTTGAGCTGAGAAGGGGAAAGACTCAACCGGAGGGGACGTGCAATATCGCCGGCCCGCCTTAAGACGTCATTCGTGTCCATGGATTTGGAAGTGCTGGGAATGTTAACGCTCTTGTGAGAGGCCGCCATTGCCGACCTTCGTGAAGCCAAGGTGTTCCCCGTCGCGAAAGCGCTCCCTGTACCAAATTTTCTTTTGCCCTTCTTGAAAGCTTTCGCTGGTAACTAACTTTTGTTTTTCGCAAGGCGCGAGTTCGAATCTGGTGCAGGACAAGCGTAGCTCAAAGTTCTGTCAAGATTTGGATCGTATCATTCTCTCAGACAAAGCACCTGTGTCCTCGCTATTATGCGCAGCAGTTCAGCATGACGCAACTGCCCCATATGCTCCACGCTGGAGAATTCCGGTAAAATATTTTCTTATAACTAATTAGGGGAAGAGGCCATTAGCCTAGCTTGGAGCATCATAACCTCATAAACGGTACATTGAAGAATTGTCACGATTTTTTGGGTTTTCTTAGTATGCGATTTAATAGTTTATAGCTATTATTTTGGCTTTTAAATGTTTCACAAGAGGGTTCATTGTGCGTGCAAAGATCAAAAAGTCCAAAAGTTAATGAGAGTGTTGTTAAATGTTTGTAACATCACATCCACAACTTGCAT
This sequence comes from Sequoiadendron giganteum, assembly GCA_007115665.2. Classification (NCBI taxonomy): domain Eukaryota; kingdom Viridiplantae; phylum Streptophyta; class Pinopsida; order Cupressales; family Cupressaceae; genus Sequoiadendron; species Sequoiadendron giganteum. Next base: position 981,321,785 of record CM021100.1, on the reverse strand, counting down.
TCGCTCGGACCTCAACCATATTTTAAGTCTAGTAATTCCCACGTCGGGTTCATGTGTGGGATAATTTTCCATGGTATTTTCATTTCCCTCCATCATTTCTTGGTATTGTATCGCTCTCCTTCTATAGTAACCTTTGTGTGCCTTGCTTGTCAGATGCTCTCCACGATGTAACGTCAATTTATCATATTTCTCCTTTCATATTGCAGACAATGGTTCTTGTGAATTTGGTTTGCTCCACTAATCTTGCCTTTTTCACATTATTCTATAAACCATCTAAGGTTTCATTGCCATGATCCCATTCATTTTATATAGAGATATAATAAAATAGCCTATATAATAAGCAACTATTATAATTTTATGGTTTTATTCCAAAACCCCTATTTATATTCACAAAATTATCTAAAAACAAGATTATTTCACACTTTTTTTATCAATTTCATCATTTCTCATCATGTGTCTCTCTTGGTTGGTTGTTCTCTCCATCATGCAATGTGCTTATTGAATAATCTCCATGGTTTTAGGTAATGTCGATCTATCACTTCTCCTTTCATTTTGCACACAATGGTACTCGTGAATCTATTTTGCCCCAATACTCCTATCTTTCTTGAATCATTGTGCAAATCGTCTAGGGTTTCATTATCATGACCCATTGACTTTATACGGTGATATACTCAAATGGGTTGTATAATCTACAACCCTTCTAATTTTATGGTTTTATTATAAAACCCCAATTTCTATTCATGAAAATGTTTGATTAGGGGATTAATTAACACAATATTTTGATTGATTTAAATGATTCTCATCATACCCTCATTATGTTGGGCTTATTTCAAAAAACTTGTGCTTCTATTCATGAAGTGTCTATTTAAAAGTAATAAAACATGAGGGGTTTTTTTCTAGCAAGTTAATTCTTAAAAACTCCCTTTATAAATTTAGGAAACAGTGTCTTTATTTATGCCTTTTTGGTTAATTCATAAAAGCCCCCTTTATATTCATGAAATTGTGTATATATTTGTGATGTTTCACTTACAACTAAAGTGAACACAACAACATAAATTTTCCTTTTTTTGTGGTTACCAACAATTGTCATTGGTGTCCCTTATACCATATATTATTTGCATTTTTTACAAATGTAAAATGTAAAGACGCTAGTTAAGCATATACTCTTCCTTGCCATTTAAATATATGCCTTTCTAACTACACACGACACCTTACATTTTCATTATATATATTCAAATATACACACGTGTACCTGGTTTTTTTAATTTGTATGTGGTTGTGTTTTGGTGGCGGGTTTCCAATTTTCACAACTATTCTAAATTCAAAGTTATCTTTTTTTATATGCTTCATTAAAAAACCCTTGTTTATGTTCATGAGGTTGTATGTATTTGTGTACCTTTGATTGGAAACTGAACACTGTAAGCTTAAATTTTTTATTTTTTATACTCTCCAAAATTGTATTTATATTTTGTGTTCAACTTTGGAAGTGGATACACTAACATACATTTTCATCATGTTAGAATATATATGTGTGTGTAATGTGCATATATATATAGTCATGAAAGTTTTGTGTATTTCTAAAGCTTTGATTGCTAACTGGACACAACAGCATACATCTTCATTCTTTCATATTCGTCTAAGTTGTGTTTAAATTAATCTCATTTTGCTTTCCAAGTGAACACAATTTAGCAGACATTTTCTATATATTGTGTTAGCATTTGTCTAGTTTTCGTTTGGCTTTCCAATAGAACACTACAATATACACTTCCATTATATATATAGAAGATTACAATGTTCTGTTTCAAAACACCATATCGGCTTTATATACACAATTCTAATGTCACTGGCAAGCTCAATCATTCTTTCCACTTGTGTTACAAACAATAACTTTTTGTTGTTTCCATAGATTAATTTCATAAATGGGTCCATGTTCTTATATAGACACCCTTTGTATACATTACTAACCTTTGCTAGTTTTTTATTCATAGCATAACATGTGGCATCTATGGCATCAAAAATGAGACCACAACTTGGATTTTTATTGAATGTAAATATAACAATGAGCAATTTTGATAGGTAATTATCATTTAGAAAATGGTTTGTGAACAACTTACCAATGTTCTCACTACCCATCGCCACAACTATTGTGGAGAAAAAGATATTCAAGTATTAGGTTTTCAATGGCAGATATCTAAAAGCTAAATGCAGATTTTATCAAATAAACTAGAAGTAAAACACACAGAAAAATAACACAGAGAATTTAACGTGGTTCACCCAATGTGGGCTACATCCACCAAACCGTAGCCATCCAATGATATTATTAACCAGTGCAAAACCCTATTACAATATCACGAATAATCGCTTGTTTCTTATGATACTGTAACTCTATCCTAAACCCTTTATAAATTAGGGTTATACAAAATCGGGGTTTTTTCCCTTTTTGTGATTTTTCCCTTTTTCAGTAATTTCGCGAAAAAGCAAGCCAAAAAATTTTCTCGGGGCCTACCGCCCCCGAACCCCCGTTTTCGGGGGCCCCGGACCCCGGTGAGGATACATAAAGAGTGTACAGTATAAAATGATCAGTCGCCACATACCAACATCAAGATCACTTGGTCATGGATGTGGCCTAAAGTGATTCTCTAAATGCTTAGAACCTTCTTGATGGTTTCTTCAGCAGTCAAGTCCAAATTCTTGAATAGCCTTCAAAGTTGTCTTAATATGTTCTCATGTAGGTATTTGCATCTACAACTAGCAATTAAAATATGCTTCATTGCATTGTTGGTTCCATCTACTTGATTGGCCATAAATAATCTTTCTTCATGACTGGGTCAAATCAAGTGAAATCCAAAAGTGAATAAGCACTAAGATTACCTTGATACTAGAGAGTCACAAGTAGGATTATTGGTACCAATGTGGTATAATTATTAGGGTTCAACATTCCTCAAAGTAGCTTGATATCTACAGCATGTTAGATTATTTCATTTTCTTGAACATAGCAGAATCCTATAATATCCCCTTTTGGCACTTAGCCAATTCATGTACATTTAGCTTGTTTCCAAATATATTGAAGGATAACTAATTAGTTAGGGAGAAATCCAAGATTTTTGGAGAAGCATTTGATCAGTCTTGTAGAGAAATTATTCTTGGGTTTGAGTTTAATTGGTTAGTTGGAGCCCTTTGATGCTTTCAAAATCATTTGTTGACCTTTTGGGTGCTCTCCAAACTTCTTGGAGGAGCAAGTTATTTGTAGAAAGTCACCAAGTTGATTTCAATCATCTTCCTACTACTTCAATTTCATCACGGTGTGATCAAAATTGGATTACAACGATGTTGCAGTATTTTCTGCAACTTGGGCCAGTTATTAAGTTATTTAACTAATATTTCACTAATGTTGTCTAATGTTGTCTAATGTTGAGAAATAATTAAAGGAAAACTTAGTGTAATAGCTCATTGGAAATGTGATTCACATAATGAATTTTTTATTTAAAGCAAAAAGTGTTTTTCAAAAAAGCAGTTAAAAAGCGAAAAGCATTTTTTTGCAAAAAGCAAAAAAGGGTTTTTTTCAAAAAAACAACATAAAACCAAAAAAAATTTGAAAAATGGTGAAAAGCAAAAAAATGGTTTTTCAAAAAAGCATTGAAAAAGAAATAAGGTGCTTTTCTAAAATAACAACAAAAAAAGCTATAAAAGAAGGTGTTGGGGTCTCATTTAGATATGCTAAAGTTTTTCTCATATTGTTATGTTGTCGAATTGAACCTATGAGTGCTTTCATAATCATTTGAGGATGAAAACCCTCATTTGATTTCTAGATTGGAGTGATTTCATTCCAGAGATCACCATTGTGCTTCAAATCGAGTTTTGGATGTTGTTGAGATGAAGATCTATTCAGTGTTTTGAAGTGTGTTGAGTGGAGTTTAAAGGAAATTTTCAGGTATTTTGCTTATGTGTTTGTATGCTCATTTTTTGAGTTTCCAAAGCATCAACAACAATGTTTTGATTATAATTTGTCCAAATTACAACAACAAAAAAGGGTGTTTTCAGACTTGTATCGGCCTTCTTGTTCATCCATTCAAGGTATCATGTTGTTATTTCATAGTTAGGTTATGGGTACATGTTATTTGGTGCTATTGTGGGGTGTTTCAACAATTCTTTACATCAACAATTAATCCTCTTATTTTGGTGTTCACAATGCATATGTGTTAACTTTGTAATGCTTTCAATGGTTATATTATCGAAAGCTTCAATTTATATGCACTTTATTTTGTAAACTATGGATGGTAGTACCGTCAATGGGTTTAAATTTCTTATTGTCAATGTACTTACCCCACTAAACATGTGGTAATATTGTAATAGCTCACCAATGAAAAGTGGAAGAAGCATGTTAAATTTCCTCAAACATTGTATAAGCTTTCCCATTGAAAATTGAAAGTACCTTGTAATTCCTATTGAATAAGCAGGTGATTTCTTTCATGTATTATTTATGCATCCCACTGAATCAGTGGTTTGGCTAGCTTGTCGCCTGCTGCTTCTTTCTAGCAAGTTCTAAATTAATAAATTATAATCCTAACATTGTATGCTCTTACCTTGCCCAATCTGAGATCTAAGTAATCAAAAAGTGGCAATAAAGATGTTATGCATTCATTTATTTTTAAGCTAACATATTTTTTCAAAAAACAATTGAGTGTGGTTATTAAGTGTTATTAGAGTTGTAGACACTTAAGATTGTCTCGATCAATATCACATACTTGATTTTGATTACTAACAATATTTCTAGTCTATTTCACCTAATTCGTCCATTTAATTAAATAATGTCAATTATTTAGTTAAATTCACCTTTTCCTCTATAAATTAAATAAATCAAATTTATCTAGTAAATTCATTGTTTTTCATGCTAATTTCATTCTCATTTGATTAAATAATGCAATTTATTTTATTAATTGTCATAATCATACTTTGATTAAATAATTCATGATTATTTAATTAAAGCCTCTAATCCCATCCACCTACATAATTAAATGATTTGAATTAATTGTTTAATTAGCTAATTTCTTTCCAAATCCTTCAACTTCTCCCACTTGCACAAAGAATATTCCTTTTTCAAATTCAAATATTTCCCTCAAAATGGAAATATCTCCAACTTCTCTCCAACATAATTCCTAAAAATTAGGGAATTAGTTGAGTCTCTCATGGATTTGAGACCACGGATATGATCCTTGATCCACGTCTCATGGATTATTAACCGTTTGATGGATCCTTGATCCATGTTTACTTATCTCATTCAATTGCATCCATTGACTAGCCTTTTTTATCCTCACCATTGATCTTAATTTCCAAATTCTATAAATAACAAAACATATTTCCATGAAAAAGGATCCACAAGCTTTGAGTAAACTTACGCTCTTGAATTGATTGCACAATTTGATCAATTTGAGAGCACTTGTGAGTCATTTCTTCATCAATTGCTTTGCAACATCATGGATTTTACTTGGATTGAGCACTCCGCATCCAATTTGAGCATAATCCCACAATGGGATTGAGGTTTGCATTCCTTAGTTTTCATTTGATCTTTGCTTCAATATTTCATATTTTTGAATTATAATTGAGCTTTTGCGAACAATTTCATTAGATTACAAGTGTAGATAATTGATCATTTGATTAGCTTTTATAGTTCAATTTAGCTTTATTTGATTAGTAAATTATATACATTCACATTAATGGAACACCCGATGGGACCCCACTTCCCTAGCTAACAAATTTGTTTGAGTTTTCTTAGACTTTATAGGAATAGGAAGCAAAGCGATGCACTTGTAGTTTACAAAGCAACACATTTTCAAATGGCGATTCACTTATAGGTCAAAGGCTGGCACAGTTGCAAATTGTGACACAATTGCTAACTTTTATCTTTATGTCATAATTTTTACAAAGTAACGCAATTGCATTCTAGCAACACACTTGTAGTTTAGCAAAGCGACACATTCGTAAATAGTGACGCACTTGCAGTTTAGCAAAGTGATGCATCTACAATAGTGACACACTTGCAGAGAGGCAGAGTGACGCACTTACCTGGCAGTTCAACGCAGTTGCACTGATAGTCTGACACATTTGTAGGTGAGAAAAAGAGTTAAACTTTAGGGTTTTCATTTGAATATCAAGTTGATTTTACATCTAACCCTAACCTAGCTTATGTTTTTCTATTTCTAGTCAAGACTAACATTTTGTAGAAGCTAGGTGATGTACCAAGCATGAAGCCAAGTGTTCATTAACACTAGATCATGACATATTCATCAAATTCCAAAGTATTTATCAAAATTTATGTGAAGGATAAATTTAGAGCTTCTTATTTCATGCTTTAGATTAGAATATCACATTTACTTTGGTGCTTTAAGAATTGAACAACATAACTTGCATTTGTCAATTTGGTGCTTTAAAAATTGAACCACACAACCTCATTTTTGTTTGGGCTTTAAAAAAAACAATACAAATTTCACACTTCAATTGGTGCTTTAAAAATTTATTCACATTTATCTTTTTGTGCACCTAAAATGAACAAAAGTGTGTGATTTGTTCTGAGTGTTTGGTAGATTATTGATGTGTATCCTCTCCCCTTGCGCCTTCTGCGATCTTGGGTGAGGAAAAACATCTCCAATTTGTATTTATTTTTCTTTAGCCGAAAGATTTGATACTATATCCTCTCCCTTGCGATCTTGGGTGGTGAGAAAGTAGTTTACATAATCCTTCAAGGCCTACCTTGGGATTTCATCACCCAAGAGTTTGACTCGAGCGATGTTTTTAGGCACGCTATATAAATTGGGCGAGAGAAAAAGCTATAGTTCGATATACTCATGACTTGTTAGGCATTCGTTTCATGTTGGCTCACGTGATTCCAAACATGGGGAGATGGTATTTCCATACAATGCTTAGGTAGGCGGTAGTGTTCACCGATATTCTACCCATTAAACACCTTATGTTCTAGTAAGCCTAAGACCATCAAACATCTTCTTAAGGATGTGTAATGGAATAGTATCGTTCCATAAAGTCACTCACCATGTACTAAACATAGTTGAGGTGAAAAACACCTTGTAAGGAAAATTTCCTTCCAAGGTAAGAAGTGTATCGTGTACATGTGCATATTCTAGTCATCCACTCTATGGGCAGTATTTTATTGTGTGGGCCTGAATTAAGAAGATAAATCTACTTGAATAACTAGGTTGTGCTTATACTGCGACTGCAGGGTGGAGGCTTCGGGTTTGGTGTCATTTTGGGGCAGCGTGGATGGCATAGTTCCCAGTTGGCACGGTTGAAATGGATGGCAGTGGAGTGCATTAATGGCTCGCAGTCTACTTGGCTAGGGAGGTGTTGTGGGTACAATCCTTGTGCTGGCTTCCGGGTGAGGTGGAGTCTATGTGAGAGTGTTAGCAAAGACTTTAATGCTCAGCTTCCTCTTTCACATTTTATGGGTGTCCAAACGCTCGCATTCCCTATGCAGGCCTTTAACAAACAGCTTGGTGGTGATGGAGATGCCAGTTTGTTTGCGTTCTGGGAGGAAACTTTGGGCATTCTTCAGCAAAATCGGACATGGGTGACTCAAGTCTGTGTTCAATTATTGAGACCCCTTGGTCCTGGGGGTGGCATCACTACTGTTGGGGAAAGAATTCATGACGATGACTGAAAGGTGGCAGAAAAATGCAAACATAGCAACCCACTTTGTTGCGGCTCTGCTAGACCTGGAGGTGCCAAAGGCCGAGGCTTTGTTGATGATTCGTTGGTTGGTGTGGGATAATCTTACGGAGGGTGTTGAAGATGTGATTATCATTGCTAGGCTAGGAGTTGAGCTGCCACGCCCACGAGACCTGAATCAGGCTCTTGTCCCAGGGGAGCGCATCAAGTGTTATCCGCTCCTACTGGATGTGAAACAGGAGAATCTCATGGAGAATAGAAGAAGGGCTTTGTGCGGCCTGATATTCCTCAAACACCGCCTATATTTTGAGCCGTTGGGCGGCGTCGACTGGAGAGGCCTCTTCAGCGACTACCTGCGAGCTGAGGGCGTGGAGATGGATGGGTAAGGGTGGTTGTTGCAGTGTTGTTTTTTGACTATCATTTTTGTTAAGCCGGGGTGAGAAATGCGATGGCTTGTGGTGTGGTGGTTTGTGGGTGTTGTGTCTTGTTGGTGGGGGTGGTGCTTTGATGTTCAACGAACTGTTGGCTGGTAGTGGGAGTGGTGTTGTGATGATGGGAGTTGTCTTTTGGTGCCTTGGCGATGGAGTAGTCTGTATAAACGTCAAGTTTTTTTATGACTATTGATGAACTGCAAAGCTGGAATTTAACAAATCTAGATAAATCTTCCATGAAAGGGCATGTTGTAATTTCTTTTTGAAATTAATATAACCAAATATTTACCTATAAAAATAAACTAGGTTGTGCTTGTATTGTTATATTGATCCTTGCCTAGTGAGTTTTGTGGTATAAAGCTCATGAAATATCTCCTACAACCATTTGAGTTAGTTGGATGCATTTCAAACCCTTTGAACACTTTATATGCACTCGAAGGACATTGTACTACTGTATGCATCTAAGTATATATTTTTTTATCAAAACAATATCTTAGTGTGCTTTCTAGTAGTATTGTCTACATATTTGCATATTGTTTAAAAGTAAACTTAAGTAACTACAACTTAACATTTTGGATTTTCACAATATCAAGCTTTTGTGGAAAACAATTTGTTTCTTGTAGACATCTTAGTACTATACAACTCATAATCAAGATCTTTATGTGGTAAAAATAATTCATGATTAAAACATATTTTAAAAATTGAACCACAAAGCAACATTCAAAACCACTTGTGTTACTTGATTCAAACAAACGAAAAATAAAATTCATACTCAATCATTGTTTTATCAAAACAATTTTTTGGGTTATTATTAGACCAAGTCATTATTCTTCATCAAACATTGAAACATCATACAAATTTCTTTATCAAAACCACTTGGAAATTATCAACAACAATCTTAGGGTGTCATTTGGAACAAGGTTATCATATCCATTCAAATTCAACATCAACCATCCAACCAAACATCACAAAATCTCATATCAAATCAAACAACTTAGCATTTAGACACGAATCACTTAGGTTTGAAATCCTTTATCACATCAACTAATTTTAGCCTTATACTTGGAAATGATTTTTTTTTAAGTTATTTAAGTTTGAATTAGCAACATCATTGTGGATAAAGTAACATTGGAGTCATGAGTCTACTCACAAAGTAGTGAGTTCATAATCATCAAAACATTATTCAATGAAAACAATCAAATCCTAAGTGTAGTCTAAATCAAAGTTTCATATCCTCCATATCCTTCATATCCTTTACATCATCTTTGATCCGAATCAAACCAAAATATTATTATTGACAACAAATTTTAGGTAGAAGATACATTTCAAAATCATTTATCTCAATTGTTTCCTAGGCTCAGTAAACCTTGTATGGTCACAACTAGATCCCAACAATTATATTGAGTCAAGAGATCCTAATTCAAATATTAGTGATCAAACATATGAAATGCCTCAAATAAGTGAGCTTCCTACAAACACAACAAATCTTCCAACTACCACCGCACCTCAAGTAGAAATAGTTTATGTTTAGGAAGAACAAAAACCATGTGAATTCAGTCAAGAGGATATCCTAGAATTGTAACAAAACCAAGATTTTCTTCATGGAATGGAAGTATTAATGAAATAAGATCCTACACAATACATGCTTAAACTTGCATAAATGGGTGTCAAACTTCCATTAGACTTTGATGTTAATAAATTGAAGGAACAACCTCTTGAACAAACGAGATAGTCACAAGATGAAGCTTTGCCCAATATGCTTCAAGGAATCATTCAAAAGGGAGTAAATCCTTTATACATAATGTGATTCAACAATTGCCAAAACCATCAAAATTTGTTCAAAGTTCACCAATAGTGGTGATACAAGAGGTTCCTCCAACAAGTCATTCAAATCAATAAGGTAACCCCTTACATAATACCTAAGTTCAAAACCATACCAATGCAATATTATTTTCTCATAATAATTCCATACCACCTACATTTAATGCATCAAATCAAAATTTGGTAGGTTATGGGATCAACCAAACATCTACTATTCACCAACCTTTGGTTCAAGGTCATAATCAATCACTACCACAAACTCATCAAATACAAAACCAGGTAACAATGTTCCAAATTAAAATATGGTATGAAATAAAGGTAACATAATTCCAAATCAAACCAATATTATTCCAAACCAAAGTAACATGATTAAAAATCAAACCAACATTGTTCCAAACCAAAGTAACATGGTTACAAATCAAAACAATGTTCCAACTCAAAACTTGGTTGCACACCAAAACAATGTTTCAAATCAAAATATGGTTCAAACTCAAGGTAACATTGTTCCATATCTTCCAAATCAAAACTTTATTCCCAATCTGAATACAGTTCAAAATCAAAACATTGGTTCAAACCCACATGTGGTTTCCAATCAAAACATGAGTCAACAACAAGGTTTTTCTCATGATCAATTAAAAAATCAACAACAAGCATAAGTCCAATAAATGTATACTCAACAACAAATGCTTGCTCAACAAAATTGGTAGAATAATCCTCAAGGTCAACAAGATCTTAATCCTCAAGGCTCAAAATATCCTTATCCTCAAGATTGACAATATCTTCAATCTCAAGCAAACGACACACCACAATATCAATATGGCGGTGCATATAACACACCTCCAACACCACCATAAAATTCACAGTATGTCTCACAGAACACACCCTCATATCAAGATCAAACATATGTTCCACCATTGATCAACATGAACATGGAAATTTTCTCACAAATACAAACATTGACCCAACAAATATAGGATATTCAAGTATAAAAGGTTAAGAAATCATATGCGGTCCAAGACTTATGCCCCTATCCATTTGATAGGAGCATCATGATGATACATTTTCCTCCCAACTTTGAAATCCCAAAATTTTACAAGTATAAGGGAAGAGAAAATCATGAGGAACGCATAAGAAATTTTATGTTGCTTGTATGGAAGTCTCTTACAACGATTCATATCTCATGAGACTATTATCAAGAAGCTTGGTTGGACTAGAAATGGAATGGTTTTCACACCTCCCTTAAGGAATTAGGAAATTCCAAGAGATCATTAATCAATTTGTCTCACATTTCTCTTATAATATTGATGTCGACAAAGCATTATCAGATCTTTACACCTTAAAGAAAAATAGAGGAGAACCTTTTGCTACATTTCTACAACAATGGATACATAAAGCAAGCAAATACAAATGACCTATACTTGAAAATAAACAAGTAGAAATACTTGTTGGAAACTTAGGTATTGATTTGGATTTTCAACTACGTATGCAATGTGTCTCTGCCTTTGAAGAATTGAACTCAAAATGGATCACTATAGAAAGAGCTTTAATTGAAAAATGAGTCGTCTAAATATCCAATGACAAACCATCACCTAGTAACAATGACAAACCCCGATTTTGGGCCAAAAATAAGGAACATTACTAATGATGGTGTTGTGGATGCGAAGGTTGTTATCAATGCTCCTCCTCCTAAAACTACATTTCAACAAGCAAATCAACAACACATGCAAACTATCAATAATCAACAACAAGACAATAATGACAAAATCTAGAACTATTGAAAATCTCACTAGTGCATAAGGAAATTCTAGAAAAAGCCTTATCTTCCTCATCGGTGCCTAATGACATAAATGTTGAGCATTTCCAAGCCATGGTAGATCATATCTCATCCACTCACCATTTTCTATTCACGGAGAATGATCTTCCATCCCAATCATTTCACAATCGTGCACTACATCTTGAGGTATTTGTGCATAAGAACAAAGTGAAGGGAGTCTTAATAGATGGGGGTGCGGGTTTAAAAATTTGTTCCCTCCCATTAATCAAACACTTGGGCTATTCAAAAGGGGTCATAGAAAGAATTAAAGGAGCATAAATTTGAGGGTATGATGATGAAGAGAGATTATGAAGGAACTCTCACATTACCCATCTAAGTAGGATCAACAAGAGTAGAGACAACATGTAAAGTTTTGAATCTGGACTTTCCATATAACATTCTCTTTGGCCGACCATGGATTCATGCAATGCAAGCAATGGCCTCTACTTATCATCAATGTATCAAGTTCCCCTATAATGACAAGGAGATTACCATTCATGGTGATCCAAACCTTTTTATTACTACAAAGGACTAGAGGAGAAATATCAAAAGGTTTTGCAAGTTCTAAAGAATGATGAGATTCCTATGCCTTCTTCATATGTTGATCCAAACACACTAAAATCTACTTCAAAATTTGCATCTGAATCTCAAAAGGTACTTCTAGATGTCTAAATCAAAACCAAGGTAGTGGTTGCAAAGAATACCTCTCAAATTCTTTCCTTGGACAACTAAGTTCAAATCCAAAAACCCATGAACAACGTGCATCTCAAGAGGTTTTATGCCTAGCCTATGAGGGGCAATATTCCAAAAAATAAAAATAAAAAAATCCAAAAAAAAAGAAGAAAAAGGATTGAAAACGGTAAAGAAAAAATCGTCCTCTAGTGAAAACCACTTTAGTGGCACTTTGGGCAAGTACCTTGGTGAAAACCTAGTAAACAATCCCTTGCATAAATAAACTCCATCTCCCATCTATTAAGTACTCTTATCACTCCATATCATAATAAAATTAGCATCCATCTTCCACCCATCCGTCTCCATCCCTACCATGGCTTCGTATACATAAAATATCTATTCATCCTAAGTGAGTTGTACCCTTAGGTCATCCTATCAGACTCATATCAAAGTTCCATAACACTTGGTTGGGGGAATCCTCTTATACAAGTGGTTACTAGATTGCATTCTTGTATTACCTAATTTTTGTAAATATCATTCCCAGAAAATCCAAAAACATCAAATAACGTCAAAATCTCAAAAACATTCGTAAAATCACCAAAATCCAAAAACATTCACAAAATCATAAAAAATCCCTAAACATCCAAAAAATTGTAAATGTCAAAATCCCAAAAACATCCAAAACATCTTGAAATCCAAAAACATTCATAACACTTTGAGAATCCCAAAAACATCCAAATCAAATCAAAACCCCTAAACAAGTCTAAAACATAAAAAAGTAAAAAACAGTAGTCGAACTACGTTGTCTCTGCATTTATGTAGGCAAGGCCATCATCAATGTGACCTAAAGGCATTACGTTAATCCTTTAGGAGTCCACCATACTAAACCAACACTTAATCAAATGTGCATATCCCATCAATAAACGATCACTTGTTGGGACTCAATCAAAATATGTTGTCTTCATGCTTACATAGGCAAGGCCATCATCGATGAGCCCCTAAGGTATTAGTTTAGTCCCTCTTAGGTCTTGTTCTTGGTCTAACCTTGAAAAATACAAAAACATTTAAAAACTTTGAAAATCCTAAACAATTGTAAAACCTTGAGAACACAAACACACTTAGAAACATTCAAAAACTCAAAACAACCTCAAATGTCTTGAAAAGTTAAACATTCAAATACTTAGAAAACCCAAAAAAAGCCTCAAAACATTTCAAAAATGTCAAAAACATACAAATATTCCAAAAGAGCTCAAAATCACCTATCTCATCTCGCTTTCACCCGTAATAATCTTTCATTCATAATAAATTGATCATCACTCTCGCCAGGTTTGATGTAGAAAGTAGAAGCAAATGCAACACTTAAGAAAGTAAATTTTAATAAAACCAAATTGTGAATTCAAGGTTAATCTTCAAAAACATTAATTAAGTTTATTTCAACAGTCGATTCAGTTTAACACAATCAACATTATCCAATGAATGTCCTAGGATATATCATTTCAATAATGGGAATTATTTCTTATATCATCTAAGAATTTCAAATATCTTTGGCAATAGATATGAATAACATTGATTGTGTGGTCATTTTAATCTTTTCTGATGATTTATCTTATTGGTCAATTCCAATGATCTCTCGATGATGTCCATCAACAAGGATTTAGAGAGAAAGGAATGGGGCTTTGATCATTGATTTCATTTGTTGTATTTGTTGGATATCCTTGTAGTACAACCTCAGAGAATACTTATCTTGCATGTGTCAGGATAGTATCAAGTAACATAATGACTAGGACATATCAGGTTCTTCATACCTTTTGTGTATTAGTCTCCTTACTTTGATGACTTATTCTTTCACATTATTCCAATAAGGTTTACGTATGTCAAATATGAACAAGGATACTCCAATCTATTTGTAGAGTCAATGTCCATTGCATTAGATACAATGTTGCCCTAGTTCTTCATACCTTGGTGCATCGTGTCTATGTGATATATCAAAAATAAGGATTGTTATGATGAATTAAAAAAAGTCCTAAAGCAAAACAATATCATTTCTCTCATCACCATCTACAATAAAACCTCAGAATAATCATAGATTTGTTGGAGCTATGAATCAATCTCAATAAGGAAAGGCTAATAAGTGTACATCTTATTCTTCTATCCATCATCCATTTTCTATCTGATTCTTACTAACATCCAAGTATCATGACATAACAAAAAAAAATGCATCCATCCTGCATCCACAAATCGTCAACATACATCTCATATCATACATCCTACATAATCATTGCATATCATGAGAAAAGATATAAAAATAAATCATATTATATACACATGCATCTGCAACATCATCATCATATAAGCATCTGATAAACATTTGCATCCATATTGTATCACATCACATCATATACATATACATACATCCCATCTGAAGCATAAATAAATACATCACAGAAGCATACACCATCCATAATGCATCGAAATAGAATCATAATAAATTCATCACATAACATCATGGGCATAAAATAAGGCATCATATATCATAATCGCATCAAATGTCCCCACATATATATCAAAATTGTCAATGTCATGATACAAGTCAAGTATGTGATATATATCAAAATATGTACAAGAGGCTATAAAAAATGAGCTAATGAATAAATATACATAATATAATCAATCTATCAAAAATGTATCTACATGGGGGCTATTCTCTACTCCCCTTATCCTCTTGTCAAGGTGGTTGTCCCTGTCCTTTTGATGGACCTTCTCTATCTAATTGAAGTGTTGTGGCCCCTTGTTGATCCACCAGGTGCAAGGGAACTCCTATGTGAAAAAATTGGTTATCGTCGATGTGGAGGAATTGCATGATGATACAAGGTCTTGTAGTATGAGGTCTCAACCATGGCATTCCCATATAATGTAGCTGACAATGTGGTACCTTGTCCTTGTGCAACGTTGGTCGTTAATTGTTGACGTCAAGCAGTATCATGTGCTAACTGTAGCTCTAGTTGTTGTCGTCACTGCCTCTCTTGGTCTTGCTCCTAGTGAGTGGTGTCCCTCTCTTGTATAGTAGTATTTATCTTTGTTTTTCATTGCTATAGAAAACCTTGAAGATATGGGGCCCCCGAAACCACTACCACCTTTGGGATTTGTAAATGAAGAGGCTATTGCACTTGTACCTATGGTCATATCAAAGGAGGTTGTTGAGGTACTTGTACAATATGTCCAACCTACCCTAGAACCTACCCAAGAACGTATTCGACCTATTGAGGAGCTTGTCCTCTACCTCAACCCAACCTCTACCTCATCCTACATTGTCAACCCTTGTTGGGTCGGTCAACCTCATAGGAGGATGTTGCAAACCATGCATCGTAAGTCAAAGTCATCTCGAGTTCATCAGGTCTGCTTGCGTAAGCACATGGCAAGGGAGAAATTTACATAAAATCATCAATAGAAACCCGTGGTTGTATCTGCTTTCCCCAAGTTGTAATCTCTCTATAAGTGCAGGCGTATACACCCCTGTAATCCTACCTTGGGGCATCCTACTGGTCTCCAAACTATCGAACCACCCGATCAGGAAGGTACCTCTTTGTGGTATGAATTTGGTAGCCCATCAACCACTGTGTCTATTGAGCATAGAATAGTTGACCCTAGTCATCAACCCATGTCTATCCCTATAACTAGGGTCTCCATCTGAATACTATCATATCATCTATGACCTTCCTCCAATATGTTATACCTGTCACTCCTGTATGGTGGAGTGTGGTCATGCCTACATATCTATATACTCTTGGGTCCTCCTCATTGATATCTCCCAAGATAATCATAGGTCAAAGCACGACGATGTGCTCCCAAGCCTAGATGTGTAATAGGATCACTCCAACATATAAGTTGCATCCTCTCATGTAAACTACTAGATGCATATCGTGATATAATGTCACCAAGATGCATGGACCCTAAGCATAAGTGTGGATATCCTCAACCATGCCCTCCAAAACTACTCCCCAATCGACATTGAACCTGTGGGTGCACCTATCAAGAACCAAGACTTCCATGATCAGTCTTGCAATAACCAATGTCAAGTCACTGACACATCCATGATACCTTTGTAAATCAATTTGATAGCTCTCCACCTCTAGTGAAACTGCTCCTAGTACTTGAAACATGACATCTGGGTTGTGGTCCATATCATAAACAACTCTATCTCCATGAATAGGCACTTGTAAGATACATTGCCAAATGTCCTCAAGAGTAATGGTCACCTCACTTGTTGGAAGGTGAAACAACGATCTCTTAGAATGCCACCTCTCCACTAATGCGTTCATCATCGCTAAGTGGATTTGGATATCTAGCATGTATGCAATATGGTAAAGTCTGATGGCACCTAGGAACTCGTCATCCTTGCCCTTGAGTCTAGATATCCTCCCTAGGATCCTAGGTCTCCTCTCATTAGAAAGCAATGGACAAAAGCTCTCCTACACACACAATGCACACAACATCAAATTTGCTAGAAATCAAGAAAAAATAATTCTAAGTTTGAAACCCTAAAATGCAAGTGCGTGACTTTATGTAAGTGCGTCACTCTGTCATGTCTATGATTGTGTCACTATTTGGCAAGTGCGGTGCCAAAAGGTAGCTATGTGGTGATATTGTAAGTGTGTGGTCTGAAATTTTGCAAGTGCATCGAAGTATACTAAATTCTAGCGTAGTTGCTCTGGAGTGACGCTCTATTGTAAGTGAGTCGCTAAATCCGATAAGTGCATTATCAACTGTAACAAAGGCATTGTTAAAATAGTGATGCATTTGTCTATCAAATTTGAACCTACATTTAGCTACATCGAAAAGCACGCAAGGAGAGTTTTTCGAGGTACATATCGGTGGTCTTGCATTGACTAGCCACTGGAACTCATAGACTTGATCTGCACGATTGAGGGGAGACACACAGTCCACCATTTCGTTAGGAGCTTTGTAGGGATTCTCTCAAAATCACTTTGAAGTCACTCAATTTCTCAAACTCAAGGGTACAAATGAGCTTGAAAGTGACCCCAAGCCTCTATATATGCATGGAAAATTAGGGTTTTTGAGCTAAGTGCATTCTGTAAACCTAGGGTTTTGACCTTGCATCTCCATTTTTGAGTTTTACAACCTATTATAATTGTTTTATCAATGTCATGGGGCTTATCAATCATCCTCTTTGCAACTAAACCATTTTGAGCAATCATATTGCGAGCTCAAATGAAAATTAGCTTTTCCACTCAAACTCTCAAGGGGGCAGTTTACCAATAATCATTCCTTTCATTGGGGCATAGTGGGGCATCAAAAAAATCAAGATTTTTTTTTAATTTTGATTTAAGCATCATCGGTTCTTTGAAACAATGCAATGAGTGCATTGCTTCAAAGAGGGGCAAAATGTAGACACCTAAACCTGTCTTGATAAATTATAGGTCTGATAATAGCTCATTTTCTATTGTTTTTATACATATTTTGAGACACTTTTAGATAAAATTTCTAGACAATGCTCCTACATTATACTATCCTTTCATATCTACTATGCAAACTTGAACCTAAAATATAATGATGGAATTATGGTTATAATATACTAGTATTGTATGATTTATATGAAGATATGTATGGAAAGTTGATGGAATGCTATGTTTTGATTATGATAGCTAACATTGTGTACATGTTTTGCAAAATTAACTTGTTTGCAGCTAAAGAGGAACTGTGGCACACAACAGTTGTAGGATTAACTCGTAGCAAAAGGAGCGTTGAACAACAAGACAAGGGAGCTCCAGGTTAAGCTGAACGTGATTATCATTGATTAAAGGCACTTGATGAAGGATGAATGTGTGCTATTATAACCAATTAATAAATGTTGAAGAATATTTATCCTTCGCTTATGGGATTTTGAAAAATGGTTGTATGTTTACATGCAATTCTGTTTTGACATAGTTTTAGTCCTATTAGGATTCCTTTTCCTTTTCAGTTATAGGTTGAATAAATTAGTATTAACTCTGCAATCTAAATATCTAGGAGTGGTGTTAATGATTTCAATGAAGTTGTTGCTTTGAATAAGATTCCCTAAAGCTTGTATATAGCTATTGGTTGAATCAATAGGGAGTTAGTTGGTTTTTTAGCCTTATTTTATCAATTACTTTCAGCTTCAAGACATGAAAAATATTCAGAATGATTGAGTACAATATTTTTTGATCTTTCTTGATATGCAATGAATGGAGTTAATTTCATGGGATGCATGGAATCTGTTAGCTAGATTTGGGTTCGGTTAAAGTGAGAATAGCCACTCAAGGTAGCGTTCCTCACTTCATTTTCCAGTTATTTATTTTTGTTTAACAATTGTTCTCAATTTATCACTACTTCATGAATCGTATGCAAGTTAACTAGAATTGCATATCTTGCTTATTGTTAATGAATGCTTATGAATATGCATGCAATGGTTAACTAGTAGTACTCTAGAGTTTAATTTAGTTGAGTCGTTAGATTTTATCAATTTTGAGTTACTACATTAACATTTCATTAGTAACAATTCAGTTATAGTCTAAGTTGTAGGTACCCATAGTCACTAATTTTGGTTATGTCTTTTACTTTTTTGTAATTCTATGAGTTTTCAGCAAGTAGAATAACTTGAGTAGGGTAGCTTAAGTAGTTTTGAGTCCTTGAAGGCATATATAATGTTGCACCATCACAAGCTTACAAACCTTGGGTTGACAATTTAATGTAGTCTTGAGCGATGTTGAGTGGACTATTTAGTTAGTTAAATCTCTGAATTGTGTAGATTCTACCAAGTTTACAATACATTAGCTTAGACTCTACAATCAATATCACATACTTGATTTTGATTACTAACAACGTTTCTAGTCTATTTCACCCAATTCATCCATTTAATTAAATAATTTCAATTATTTAGTTAAATTCACCTTTTCCTTTATTGATTAAATAAACCAAATTTATCTAGTTAATTCAATATTCTTCATGCTAATTTCATTCTCATTTGATTAAATAATGAAAATTATTTAATTAATTGTCATGATCATACTTTGATTAAATAATTCATGATTATTTAATTAAAGCCTCTAATCTCATCCACTTGCACAATTAAATGATTTTAATTAATTGTTTAATTAACTATTTTCTTTCCAAATCCTCCAACTTCTCCCACTTGCACAAAGAATATTCCCTTTCCAAATTCAAATATTTCCCTCCAAATGGAAATATCTCCATCATCTCTCCAACATAATTCCTAAAAAATAGGGAATTAGTTGAGTCTCTCATGGATTTGAGACCACTAATTTGATCCTTGATCCATGTCTCATGGATTATTAGTCGTTTGATGGATCCTTGATCCATGTTTACTTCTCTCATTCAATTGCATCCATCGATTAGCCTTTTTGATCCTCACCATTGATCTTAATTTCCAAATTCTATAAATAATAAACCTTTTTCCATGAAAAAGGATCCACAAGCTTTGAGTAAACTTACTCTCTTGAATTGATTGCACAATTTGATCATTTTGAGAGCACTTGTGAGTCATTTCATCAATTGCTTTGCAACATTATGGATTTTGCTTGGATTGAGCACTCCAAATCCAATTTGAGCATAATCCAAAAATGGGATCGAGGTTTGCATTCCTTAGTCTTCATTTGATCTTTGCTTCAATATTTCATATTTTTCAATTCTAATTGAGCTTGTGTGAACAGTTTTATTGGATTGTGTAGTTGATTGATCATTTGATTAGCTTTTATAGTTCAATTTAGTTTATTTGATCAACCAATTTTATACATTCATAAGAGTTGGTGATCTTGTCAGCCTATTGGTTAAGCTAACACTTGTTTCAATTCTTAGTTGCATGATAGATTTTTAGTGGCTTCATATCTCTTTTGCATGTTGATGACCAACACCTACATGTCTATTTCAATATCATTTTTTGATAGTTTATAGAATAGAGTTGAGAAGATATCTACAATTGATAAGTCAATGTTTGAGTTGGTACAAGAACTGTTTGATCTTATGAAGGACCCACACATTACAAAGTTGTACCTAAATATAGTTATAAAAGATAAACATATGGAACTAAGTATGAAAGAAAATAAGCAAAAGACTTTGCATCAAATAACTTAAAAGTGTCTTGAAATTGCAATAAATGAAGAAACTAGCAAAAATGAGCTCAAAATAGAAAAAAATTGCTTCCTATGTAGGGAGCCTTAGAAAATTGGTCACCAATGCAAGGAAAATGAAGTGGGAATATTGAAGGAAGAAGTAGAGGCATACACTACTAAAAATGAGGTTGAAAAGAAGATGGAACACAAAGATTCAAGTGATGCATCCACAAGTGAAGAAGAGTGTGTGAGTCTTCTTAATAATGCAAATTTTGGTGAGTATGTTGATTTGAAGTTTGTTAAATCAACAATTATTGATAAGGCACATGAAGATGAAAGCATGAACATCTCTGATGTTGAGGATAAATTTCATTATCAAAAATAATCTCATAATTCTCTTCTTGAATCTCATAAGTTTCAACAATCAGTGATCGTATCAATCATTTTGATGATGAAAGGTCAAAATATGATTGGGAAATACCCAAGAAAGATGTGAAACCCATTTATCTTCAAAAAAAAAATTTGAGAGAAATATACCTAATGAAAGAGTTGATTTTAGTTTGTGGTCATTGCATAATGTAGATCAACATATGTTGAATAAATCAACCATCCACGGTGAATTAATTGAGCCTTCAGTTCCAAATCAAGGTCAACTATTCATAAGACAATGGGATTCAGGTTTATTGATATCAAAATACAATGACGAGGATGTTAATGAAGATTCATTGCTTGAGCATGGAGTTGTCCTATCTTCATCTCAAAAATTATGCGAAGGAAAAATAATTGAAGAAGAAAAGAAAACATCATAAATCTTTGATGATAAGACAAAAATTTAGGGAGATATCTAGGATGATTCAGATGAATTAGTAACTTCCAACACATGTTTATTCCAACAGAATGTTGACGAGCCCAAGGAAGATAGTGTGATAATGAAAGAGTTTGGTGATTTTGAGAATACAATGATATAAATTTCTGAAGCTGAGCCAAAAAATGAGAGACAATTATTTTAAACTTTCCTATGAAGAAGATGTATTTTATCAAGAAGCATGTATGGCAAAGCTCCAAAATTATTTCTTTAAAAAAAGTTGCAACTACTAATGAAGGGTTTAATGCTGCTAATTTTTTTAAAACAACACCTAATGAGGAGCATCTACATCATTCGAGTGATGACAATCCAAATTTTGAGTGGGAATTCCCCACGCATGAAAAACACTAGTGTGATTTCTTAGAGAATTCAATATAAGAGAATAATAAAACGAAGCTTGATGAAGATTTTAAATTAGCATTTAGTAATGAATAATTATTTGAGTATGGTGTTCCCATGAATTTTGATCAAAGTGGTTGTGAGAAGAAAGCAAATTTTGAAGATCATATGGCTCCTAAAAATGAAGACACTTCAAAATATTTGCTACAAGGAGATCAAGTCACTTGGTTGAATAAAGTCCTAGAAAGTTATGTGAATTAAAGAATCATATCTCTTGGTAACCAATTATAAAGAGATTCAAGTCCTCACAAGTTTAGCAACACTCACAAGATCCTTTAAATCCTCATGCACAAAGGTGTTGAGGGTAGATTTACTTCTTCAAACTTGCAACTTATCAAATAATCTTTGGAGACAATAAAATCAAAGTACTTACACTTGATTGGAGATTGAGATTATGCCATTGAATTTGCAAAAGAGGCCATTAGTGCATTCAAATAAGAAGAGATAAAGGTTTATGAGATTACTCTTGAGCTTGATT
This sequence comes from Sequoiadendron giganteum, assembly GCA_007115665.2. Classification (NCBI taxonomy): domain Eukaryota; kingdom Viridiplantae; phylum Streptophyta; class Pinopsida; order Cupressales; family Cupressaceae; genus Sequoiadendron; species Sequoiadendron giganteum. The sequence continues at coordinate 981,299,521 of CM021100.1, read as the reverse complement.
CAACAAAACACATGTTGGAAAATACTCAAATAACACTAATGGAGGTAAAAGGTCTACTAGATGATATAAAGGTTTTAGGGGGTAAGAGAATGAACAAAGAGCTAAATAAATCAAGCAAGTAATTGATGATATTGATAGTCTTGAAGAGGATTTTTATTTAGAGGGTTTCCCAAAGAAATCAAAAGTTGCATGTGCAAATTTGGATCAACAAGATGGGTTTGAACAAGAGGAAAAGAATGACTTTCAATTTTTTGATAATCCTATCTTTGAAATGGGGGTTGAGCCAACTTATGATAATTCACTCCTTATGATGGAATATGAAACATCTAGTGACAATAACAATATATGGGATCTTGGTGAAGTTCCCAAGCATGAGATAGAGTGTATTTTTCAGCTTGATTTGAGATCATATCATGAGGATGTGCCAAACTTTGTGATTGATAATTCTCCAAGAAGGCCACTTGATAAAGAATGTGTAAGTGAGGTTGAAGTTAATTTTTTTGGATGGGATGTGTTGAAACATGAAGACTATATCATGCCTAACCTTAAGGATTTTCCGAAAGGTTTTTTTGAGCTTGCTGGAATTTTTAGAACAATAATAGATAATGCATTGAAACTTGTTTTGCACAAAGAAATGGTAAGGCAAGGGCCTAAACATAATTTCCCCTTATTGGATTGGGAGTTTATTTGACATATTTTAATCTTTCTCTGAAATGGAATATGGAATCAATTGCTTCCATACCCTTAGTTGGTGATGCTTTCATGGTTGAGTTGCAAGAATTTAAAGATGTCACAATCCTCGATGGGAAGCAAGAGGATGAGTTCAAGATGGATGTAATATTATATGATAGTTGCAAAGATCCTAGTGCCTTGGATGTGCAATTTTTTGATGGCACTTGGATGGTTTGCTTGAGAGGTATTTTTTTTAATAAGATGCCTTTAGTTTTGCCAAGAGGTCTTTCGATGAGTCACATATAATTAGTCAAGTTGCACAACATAAGCATGGTGAAGTTTCTTTATTCCTTCAAATTCGTGATAGAGGTCACCAACAAAGTATGTTGGAATGTGACCCAAGAGATTGTCATTGGCAACAAATAATTCAAATTTTTAGTTTTTATTATGTTGTTTTGTTGTAGATCGACCACCTCTTTCTTTGGTTTGTTCCCATTCATGTAGGATGACAAAAACATTCAATCAAAGGATGGATGAAATATTAGTTGGAGGTTGTGTGGGAGCCTTTTCTAACCTCTTCCAAGGTGATTTTGAGAATTTATATTCTCACCATTCATGTCCTTGCAAAGAGATTGCATTTATGCAACTGTTTTCCTACTTCAAGGTTGCTATTTTTTATAAAATTAAATTATGAGTTGTTAGTTTTATGTTTGATCAACTACAAAATTGAATATTTTGGGACCACTGGACTATTGGAGTATGTTGGAAAGTGGTTTCAATTGAAAAAATTGAATACTAATGTTATCATAAGTTTGTTTGGGTAGAAAATCAAGTGACTTATGCCTATAATATTTTTTTTAACTTGCATACAAGGTGATTTGTGTTCTTTCATGGAGGAACTATTCAATTTTTTTCCCACACCATTAGTTTTGAGATGGATGACTTATATGGATGGCTTATTAACGTATGCTCATTATCTTACCTCTAGATTATTTGATGATGCAATTATTTGGGATCCAAGAATTTGTGAGATTGGTAGATTGCTTTACAAGGAAACTAAGAATGTTAGTTTAGAAATCTTTAGTTGCATCAATGTAGAGCAACAAAATCATGAAAAATAATTCTTCATACTCATTTGGGATCTTAGAATTTCTTTGGATTTATTTGAGATCAATCAAGATTTAGTTTTGATTGCTTGAGGACAAGAAATCTTGGGGAGGGGGGACTATAATGTCCCCTTTTGGCACTTAGCCAATTCATTCACATTTAGCCAATTCCCAAGTCTTTTGAAGGCTAACTGGTTAGTTAGGGAGAAATCCCACATTCTTGGAGAAGCATTTGATCAATCTTGTAGAGCAGTTATTCTTGGGTTTGAGTTCAATTGGTTAGTTGGAGCCCTTTAATGCTTTTAGAATCGATTTTTGACCTGTTGGGTGCTCTCCAAACTTCTTAGAGAAGCGGGGTATTTTTAGAAAGTCACCAAGTTGATTTCAATCATCTTCCTACATCTTGATTTTCATCATCTTCCTACATCTTGATTTTCATCATGGTGTGGTCAGAATGAGATTATGATAAACTTGCATTACTATTCACAACTTGGGGTGAGTTATTAAGTTATTTAATTAATATTTCACTAATATTGTCTAATATTGAGAAACAATTAAAGGACAACTTAATTTAATAGCTCATTGGAATGGTGATTAAATGTTTGCACATAATGAATAACATAATTTAAAGAATTTATTTTTTTCAAAAGAAATAGTGAAAAAGAAAAAGCACTTTTTTCAGAAAAAACAAAAAGTGCTTTTTTGAAAAAGCAGTGAAAAAGAAAAAATGTTTTTTTTTGAAAAAATCAATGAAAAAGAAAAAAATAGTTTTCAAAAAAGCAATGAAAAAAGCTATAAAAGGAAGTGGTGGGGGCTCATTTCGACATGCTGATTTTTCTCATATTATTGTGTTGTTGGATTGAACCTGTGAGTTCTTCCACAATATTTTGAGGGCAAAATACCTCATTCAATTTCTAGTTTCAGATTTGAGAGATAATCCCAAGCTAGATTGGAGTGAATTCATTCTAGAGATCAACATTGTGCTTCAAATTGAGTTTCAATTTTGGATGTTGTTGATGAAGATCTATTCAATATTTTGAGGTGTGTTAAGTGGAGTTTGAAGGGAGTTTTCTTCTTATTTTCTTGTGGATGTGTTTGTATGCTCATTTTTTGAGTTTCCAAAGCATCAACAACAATGTTTTAGTTTTGATTTGTCCAAAGTAAAGTAGAAAAAAAGATTTTTTTAGACCTGTACTAGCCTTCTAGTTCATCCATTCAAGGTATCACATTGCTATTTCATAGTTGGGCTACTAGGTACATGTTGTTTGGTGCTATTATGGGGTGTTTCAATAGTTCTCTACATCAACACTTTATATCAATATTTAATCCTCTTATTTTGGTGTTCACAATACATATGTGTTAACCTTGTAATGCTTTGGATGGTTATATTATTGAAAGCTCCAATTACTATGCACTTTATTTTGTAATCTATGGATGGTAGTATCGTCAATGGGTTTAAATTTTTTATTACTGATGTACTTACCCCATTGAACAAGTGGTAACATTGTAATAACTCACCACTAAAAAGTTGAAGAAACATATTTAAATGTCCTCAAACATTGTATAGGCTTTCCCACAAAAAAGTGGAAGTGCCTTGTAATTCCTGTTGAATAAGTAGATGATTTATTTCTTGTATTGTTTATGCATCCCACTAAACATGTGGTTTGGTTGTCTTGCCACTTGATGCTTCTTTCCAGCAAGTTCTAAATCAATAAATTGCAATCCTGACCCTGTATGCTCTTACCTTGCCCAATCTAGGATCTACATAATCGAAAACTAAAATGGAAGTTGTCATGCTTTCATTTATTTTGAAGCTAACATGTTTTTTCAAAACAAATTGAGTACTTGATTACAAGTGCACTAAGATCATCCTAATCATCGAATGTTGTGTAGGGGTAGAAAGGAGTGACAAGGCAGATTGCATTTTATCATCCCAAAGCAAGAAATTTCATAGGTCTTTTCTTTTTCTTCACCCTTATATTTTGTAGACTGCATATTATAATTTCTATTTTATTTTTGAGTGTCAGTGTGGAAGAGTTTTTTTAAATATTATGGTGTTATATATATAGATTGTATATATCTACATGCATGATGAAAAATGTTGAAAATGGTGAAATTATTGTGGGAAATAATCTAGTAATTAGAACTTGGTAACATGCATGATAGATTTTATGAGGACTCTGATTCGTGCCAACACAAGTTGTTGACGTGGAGTTTAGAACATTTAACAGTGCTCTATTGAACTTTGAACTTTAAAAAGTGAATTTAAAACATTAATAAGTGAGCAATGAAATTTCTATTTCAAGACATATTACAATTTGATTTACAATGTCTATACATTATGCAATCTTGTTCCCATAGTTTTCAGTGTTCTTTTGAAAATTATGTAAACTTTTGAAAATAGGTCTTGTCACAAATTATCAACTTTTACCCTAGTTCTCGAAACCTCATCAGGTTTCGCCTTGGTTGTCACAACCTTGTTTCTTCCCAAAAATTTCATGTCAAAGCCTAATAGTGCCCCTCAGTAGACTTACTCAATTTTTTTTCAAACTATGTCAATGCCCGAAATGGTTCTCACAACCTAGTCGAACACCAACATTAAGAGAGAATAGTTGAGTACTTGGCCAAATTTTGGAGTTTCAAAAAGTTCTAAAGGTTTCAGAACCTTTGCCAGGCTTTGAAAAAGTTTTGAAAACCTTCCTTTTATCCAATTATATATTATTCCCAACTTTGTAAAGTAAAATTTTATTCCCAAAAGGTGGAATTTCAAAAGTCTTAAGCAAATTAAAGTTTAGAGTGAGTATTTAAAAAATTTATGTAGGTTTCGATACCTATGTCAGATTCCAACAGGGTTATTGAAACCATGATTATGGCCAAAATAATTCACATTGTAAAGTTGGTTTCTTTGAAGGATGTTTTAACAAAAAAATTAGATGATGATAAAAGTTTTGAAACCTTTGTTGGACTCCAACAAAGTTGTCGAAACTAATTAATTCTCTAAAAATCTCTCACAACCATTCTCATTTAAAATTTCAAACTGTCAACTTGGTGCAAGATGGGAAATATTACACGTGCTAATTATCAAGGCCATCATTAATGTCCACCTACTATTTTTAGACAATAATTACAAATGCCTAAATATGAATTCTGTTGCTTCAAGGATTCATTTTAATGAACATTTGGAACTTGATTTCACAAGAGATAGAAGAGTGAATTGTAAAGGAATTCGAGTAGAATTTCTTGTAGCACCAGAGAGGTATAGTGATTCTAATCTTAAGTCCAGCTCGTCATAGAACAATCCAGGGAAAATTTGGTAGATTTGGAGAATTGGGTATTGTTTGAACAACTTGCATAAGTGAATTTAACTATTTTTTATTATGAATTACATCCACACTCACTTGAATTTTGGTCATCATGAAGTTTAAGTATCTGGATTATGAAAATTTATCGGGTTTGTCAAGAACACTTCTAGAAATTGGGGACACTAATTTATGTTAATGTTATAAGCAGCTTAGGGTTGCACTTCCAATGCACACACTTCAAGAAGAAGGCATAAATTAAATGATAGCCTTTCGATTATTTAATTTATATTGTTGATGAGTAATAAACACTAAGGGCCGACCCTATCTAGGTTCGCATATTTTGTTTTGCATTGGGCCGACCTCCTTGGCATTTATTATAATTATATTATTCTCCCAAGGGAGCCTACCTAATTGAGGAGGTGCCTCATTTGTATAAATACAAGGTCATTCCTTGTCATTTCTCATTTTCAAGTTTATTCAAGCAAATTCGCAGCCTAGAAGAAGTTCACACTTGTGTAGCAGCAGTCCGATTTCAAGGAAGAACATATTCATTTGTATCTTTTGCATCTAGGAGAGGTGCGACTATTCATTGTATCATTTTGGCCATTGTTGGGCCTGAGTTGTAAGCAGATTTCTGCTCTTGTTCCTATATTATATAAGAGGATTATTTGCTGGGTTTTTCTCCCTCAAGTGGAGGGTTTTCCCAGGGTATCTTGTTGTGTTTATTATCTTATGTGTTGTAATATTTTGAGTACTTTCAATTATATAATCTGATCTAAGAAACACTAACATGGTATCAGTGCAGGTTTGAAAAAGATCGCGATCAAATTTATTTTGCAGCACTCACTTTAATCTTTTTCAATCTATCTCCTAATTCAAATTTCAAGATGGTGAATGGTCTAAAAATCGAGGATAGACTCAAAGGAGTTTCTAACTACACATCATGGAGGTTCAGGATCATGCTCACATTGGAAGAGAATGATTTGGTTGAGTTTGTGAAAACAAAAGTTCCCGAACCTAAGGAGGAAGAAGAGAAGTTGCAATGGAGGAAGAAAGATACTAGGGCAAAGAAAGTGTTGGTTGATTCCTTCAAGGATCATGTTGTACCGATTGTCTTCAAGTTGGATACAACAAGGGAGATGTTTACAACTTTGGAAGAGATGTATGAAATCAACAACACCAGTCGAGCACTTGCACTGAAGCAACAACTTCATCATGTGAAAATGGCGAAAGGAGAATCTGTAATTACTTATTTCATAAGGATTTCAAAGATAAGAGATCAACTCTCTACAATTGGTCACATGATTGATGACAAAGACTTGAATATGCTTGCTCTCAATGGTCTTCCGCTATCATGGGAGTCATTTATTCAAGGAATCAGTGCAAGATCTAAACTTCCCAAGTTTGATTGGTTGAGGATCGACTGCATTCAAGAGGAGTCGAGACAAGTAGCTAGAGGCATTGGTCAAAGTTCAAAGAATGAAGAGATACATGTTCTCACCTCTCATTCGTCGAAGAAAGGAAAAGGTTGGAAGAAAGGGTTCTTCAAGAGGAATCAAGAGAATGGAAATGATGGTGCTCCTGCCTTCAAAAGGAAATGAGACTTATCCAAGGTTCAATGCTTTCGGTGTGACAAGTATGGCCACTTTGTGAAAGAATGTCCTCTCAGACCTAAGCAACAGGTTGCCACTGCAAATGTTGAAGAAGTTGCTCCACAGAAGGACTCAAGTGATTATTTGTTCTATTCAGCCTTGTCAAGCAATGTATCCACTGACGTCAACACTTGGCTGATTGATAGTGGTGCCTCTCAGCACATCACCGGATTCAGGGGGCATCTATCAAATTTAGTGGAGAGTGACTCTAGTGATCAAGTTGTTATTGGAGATGATGCTAGGTATTCTGTGAAAGGAGTTGGGAATTCCTCTCTTCACTTGTATTCTAGCATTTCATTGGAGTTGAATGATGTACTATTTGTTCCAGGCATTAAGGGGAATCTTGTCTCCATTTCAGCATTAGAAGGAAAGGGTTATCAAGTTGCATTTTCTAAAGGCAAAGTTCTTATATGGGCAAAGAACTCCAACTTCAAATCTGCTCGGGTAATTGGAGTTAGACATGAATGTCTTTACAGGCTATGCATTCGTCCCCTTCAAGCTCCTGTGCATAACTCTTCCAACATATGTGATCTTTGGCATCAAAGATTGGCCCACATTCACTTTCGAGCATTACCTATCATGGAGAAGATGGTCACCGGCCTTCCGAAATTCAACCAATAACATGAAGGTACATGCAAAGGATGAACCCTAGGCAAGATTACAAAAGGTACGTTTCATTCTAGTGAAAGTAGACCTAAATTTATTCTTGATCTCATTCATTCTGATTTATGTGGTCCAATTTCTATTGCATCTTCTAGTGGTTTCTTGTATTACATTATTTTTATTGATGATTACTCTAGAAAGACTTGGATTTATTTCTTGAGATCTAGAGAATCTGAAGAGGTATTAGAAAGATTCAGAGAATTCAAAGCACAGGTTGAAAATCTGTCTGGAAAAAGGATCAAGGTTTTGAGATTTGATAATGGTGGAGAGTACACCTCTGGTACCTTTCGTGAATTCTGTATTGAAGCAAGGATTAAGAGGGAGTTTAGTGTTCCCTATAATACACAACAAAATGGTATTGTTGAAAGGAAGAATAGGTCTATTGTGGAAGCAGTCAAAGCTATGATTCATGATTAAGATCTGCAAATCTCTCTCTGGGCTGAGGCATCTAGGACAACCGTGTATGTTCAGAACAGGAGTCCCCACAGGATCTTGGAGAATAAAACTCCTGAAGAAGCATTCTCAGGGGTGAAACCAGAAGTCAGTCATTTGAGGATCTTGGGCTATCCAGTATATGTTCATATTCCAAAGGAAAAGAGAACTAAGTTAGAACCTTCTGGAAAGAAAGGAATTTTGGTAGGCTATAGTGAGACATCAAAAGCCTACAGAATCTACATTCCAGGTCAGAAGTCTATCGAGATTAGTAGAGATGTCACATTTGAGGAAGATGTTGCTTTTAGAAGATCCAAGGGCACTCCTATGGAGATCGATGAAGAAGAACCTCCTCAAGATATGGAAATTGACCATATTCCAAAGAATCAGAAGGAGGTTCCAGAACCTAAACAAAATGATGATCCAGTTGAGCCCTTGGATCCTACTGATGGGCCTTTAGATATTGTGATTGGAAATAAAAGACCTCTTTGGGCTCGAAGGACAATGTAGGAGGCAAAATTTTTTGTAGCCCCAAGAGAAGCCTTTAGAGAAAGCAAGAGACCTCATAAGTTCTCTAGTTATGTTGTCCTGATGAGTCAGATCATTGAGTCAGAGCCTTCAAGTGTCAAAGAAGCTTCTAGTCAACAAGTATGGAAAGATTCCATGACTGAGGAGTATCAGTCCATACTTAAGAACGATGTTTGGGATATAGTTCCTAGACCCAAAGGCAAATCTGTGGTGTCTTCTAAATGGCTCTTCAAAATCTAGCATGTAGCTGATGGGAGCATTGAGAAGCATAAGGCAAGATTCGTGGCTAGAGGGTTCTCACAAAAAGAGGGAGTTGACTATGAAGAAACTTTTGCTCCTATGGCTCGTTATACGTCTATCAGAACCATCATTGCCATTGCTGCATCTAGAGGATGGAAGATTCACCAAATGGATGTAAAGACGACCTTTCTAAATGGTGTAATAGAAGAAGAGGTTTACATTGAGCAACCTGAAGGATTTGAGGTACATGGGAAGGAGTCTCATGTTTGCAAGCTGAAGAAGGCCTTGTATGGTCTTAAGCAAGCTCCTCGTGCTTGGTACGAAAGGATTGATCACTACCTATTGAGTCTGGGTTTCTCAAAGAATGATGCAGATTCTAACCTCTACTTGAAGGTAGTAAATGGTGAAGCTTTGATTCTGGTTTTGTATGTTGATGATTTGATTATCACTGGAGAAGAACACCCAATTCTAAAATGTAAGGAGTTAGCTTAAGAGTTTGAGATGAAGAACCTTGGTCTCATGCATTAATTTCTTGGCTTAGAAGTTTGGCAAAAGCCAGATGAGATGATTCTAAGTCAATACAAGTATACTATTGACATTCTAAAAAGGTTTTGTATGATTGACTGCAAACCTATGTCTACACCCATGGAGACTAATCTAGATAAGTTGAAGGAGGCTGCAACAAGTTCAGAACTAGTGGATTCTACTATGTATAGGCAGTTGATTGGTTCATTGATGTATCTAGTTAACACTAGACCTGACATTTGCTATGCACTGAGTGCACTTAGCCAGTTTATGTGTAAACCAAGGCAAATACATATTGTTGCAGCTAAACATATCCTGAGATACTTGCATGGCACAATTGGATATGGGTTGAGATATTCTTCAGGTGAAGTCTTGGAGTTACATGGTTTTACTGATTCTGATTGGGCAGGGTGTGTCTCAGATTGGAAAAGTACCTTTGCTTGTTGCTTCAGTCTGGGTTCTACTATGATATCTTGGTGTAGGAGGAAACAATCTTCAGTGGCTTTGAGTACAACCGAGGCAGAGTACATTGCAGCTTGTGTGGCAACTCGTGAGGTAGTGTGGCTTCACAAGCTCCTTGTAGGATTGTTTGGACAATCAATGGAGCCTACCATTATACACTGTGATAACCAGAGCTGTGTAAAGTTTTATGTCAATCCCGTGTTCCATGACAGAACAAAGCATGTTGAGATCAAGTACCATTATATTAGAGATATGGTACTGAGGAAAGCTATACAATTGAGGTATATTAGCACTGATGACCAGACGACATACATTCTCACCAAGCCTCTCGCCAGGATCAAGTTTGTGTACTTTCAAGAAAATCTTGGTATGGTGGAGAATGCAGCCTTGATTGAGAAGGAGTCTCAGCATCAGTGATCTTCTAAATTGTTAATGCATTTCTCTATTGAGAGAGATTTGAGGTGCAAGCCCTTGTTAATGCATTCTTCTCTTCAAGAGAAGTTTGAGGTGAAAGCCCTTGTTCCACCCTCTGGTAGAGCCATAGTGGATGTCATGTGTGTGACGCCATGACAACATCACGTGAGAGAGTCCGTGATGATTTTTCCTGTACTTGTGTTTCACCCTCTGGGAGAGCTATGGTGAAAGTCATGATGAGGTGACAACATCACATTAAGTGATGAACACTTGTAAATACCATCTATGGAGGCATCCATGATGGTTGATATCACGATGAGGTGATATCTTACTTGCTTTTTCACATTGAGGTGATAAGCTACTGTATCACTATGAAGTGATATGATTTGTGTAGCTAAAAGTATCATCCCTAGCTGAGAGGGAGTGTTGATGTTATAAGCAGCTTAGGGCTGCACTTCCAGCGCACACACTTCAAGAAGAAGGTATAAATTAAATGATAACCTTTCGGCTATTTAATTTATATTGTTGATGAGTAATAAACACTAAGGGCCGACCCTATCTAGGTTCGCATATTTTGTTTTGCATTGGGCCGACCTCCTTGGCATTTATTATAATTATATTATTCTCCCAAGGGAGCCGAGGTGCCTCATTTGTATAAATACAAGGTCATTCCTTGTCATTTCTCATTTTCAAGTTTATTCAAGCAAATTTGCAGCCTAGAAGAAGTTCGCACTTGTGTAGCAATAGTCCGATTTCAAGGAAGAACATATTCATTTGTATCTTTTGCATCTAGGAGAGGTGTGACTATTCATTGTATCATTTCGGCCATTGTTGGGCCTGAGTTGTAAGTATATTTCTTCTCTTGTTCCTATATTATATAAGAGGATTATTTGTTGGGTTTTACTCCCTCAAGTGGAGGGTTTTCCTAGGGTATCTTGTGTTTATTATCTTATGTGTTGCAATATTTTGAGTACTTTCAGTTATATAATCTGATCTAAGAAACACTTACAATTTAAGGCATGTAAACTAGGATGAGTTATGGGAGAGAATTAGAAAAGAAAATAGGCCTCCAATCACTTAACAATTGATCAAAAGTGGGTTGTTGCAAGTGGAAGCATTTCCAATCGCAGTGCAATACACTAATCTAGATTTGGAATGTATCAATCACTATGACCCCTACGCAAATGAAGTAAGGATGAGCGATAATAGGTTGGTGATCCGAATCAATCAAGAAACATTTATCTCATGCTTGAAGTTGCCAAAAAGGGAGGTACATGCATATTTCAATTTCACACTCTCTCACCAATTCTTGTGGGAGCATAAATGAAAACATAAAAATTCTATTGCTTAGGAGTGGTTTCCTACACCAAAAAGGGGAAAATCCCAATTGTCTAAAAAGTTGCACAAAACCCACTTTACGAATGAAATTTTAGATATAATTGTGCTTCTGCATAGATTGAAAGGTAATGAAAGAGCCCATGATTTTCAAGATTGGATTTATTTATTCATATAAAAAATCATTTGTGGTGAACAGTATCTTGATTGGGCTTAGCTAATATGTGATCAAATTCATGCAATGATAGTTTATTTTCCCCTTAATAAATATTTCCATGTCTTCCTACTTGTTCTATGCCATCGCTTGCACAATATCATGGCCAAGTTTGAGACCAATTGAAGTCCAAAATTAGGATGTTCAGATCTATGAATTATGATTAGCTCTAGTTAGAGAGGAGCTACAAGAATTTTAGGAGGGTGAATGATGTGTTTTCCATGAGGATGGTAAGAGAGATACAAGGGGATATAGGTAAGAGGATATCTCTTGAAGTTGCACAATTGATTAACACTTATGGTAACCATTTCATTCAATTTTAAAGGTTCACCTACATTAGGGTTGGGGATTTTGATGGAATCCCCTATAAACTGCCCAAATATGCAAAGGATAGATTCATCTTGATTGAAGTGTGTAGGCAAATTGTGGAAGTGAACAAAAGGTGCCAAGAAAGGAAAAAGGTAGGTGTTCAATTCACCATCGACTTTAGTTATTATTCTTGTAATTCAATGTCTAATGCCCTTAATATCAAAAGGGACTTGACTAGATATACAATGTAATTCTATGAAAGAAGGTTCCCTTTTAATAGTAAGAATATTGTTAAAAATAATTTGCAACTTGGGTTTGGTTTCCATCATATCCCACATTTAGAATACTATTAGGTAAACTATGCATATGAGTATGAATTCTGCAAAAGGGGTTGGATGAGGTTATATTTAAGAAAAATAATAACATTTAGTTTATATTGGTATATCCAAGGTCTAGATGATGATGGGTCTGATCTATTGGACCCAATTTATGTTAATCATATACAAACTCAACCAATCGTTTCTATAGACTGGAGCATTGAGAAGGTGGAAACTATTGGTGCAAAAATTTTAGAGGTGCTTAGGAGAACACAAGATTGGGTAGCAAGAAAAATTATATAGAAATAGAATGCTTTGCCTCCTAAGTATCGAGGTACTCAACTTCAGGGAGAGAGCATCTAAGTACCTTCATCATCTAGTATACAATCATTGTTTTCTCAACAAATGACATCAGGAGGACATGGAGATGGTGATGAGGATCCCCCAGAGAAAGGTTTTATAGAGAACACTTGTGGATAATATTCTCTAGATGGATCACAAAAAAACAAAGAGAAACAAACAACTAGAGAAGAAGAAACGATCAATGTATCTTCTTCTCCTTCACATGCATATGATCGATCTTCCCCAAATTCACATCCTCTGAATGAACCACCCAATTCTCCCAGGGTAGGTTCTACCCCACCCTCTTCTTCTAAAATAATAACTTCTAATATACCCCCCTCTTAGGAAAATATTTCAATTCACTTCTCCTAGCTTCAAATCTATGGATACACCTACTCCCACTTCATGGTTAGAGAAGACTCTATTTAAGAAAAGAAAAACAGTTCCACTTAATCTTCTTGAGAAATATTTCATTGGTCAATTAATTTAAAGGACTCCCAAGCCCAATAAATTAAAGAATAAATATTATTGGAGGATAATAGCTCTAGAAACATGTATGTAGAAGTGACACATCCCTTTGTACAAAAAGATGAAAAACAAGTAACTTTTAGCGATTTCAATATCACTAGGCTTAACTTGGGGCCTTCAACTAGGGATGGAGATGTTATAATTTCCAAGTGACAACTACCGAGTTGGTGAAGAGAATAACTAGGGACAAAAAAATAAAAGATGAGTTGAAACAATAGGTAAGAGTATTAACTAATTGTTTGAAATATTTAATAGATCTAGCTCCCTAGCCAATTAGTCAGGACAGTGCCACATTTGATCCCACATCTTCCATAGGCAAGGAAATGGTGAGTAAGATTCGAGGTAATAAGACTTATGGAAAGACTACTAAAGAATGGGTTGCACACATTTTAATAAAAGGAACCAAATTCATCTCTGATATAAAAAAGACTTGTGAAGACATTGAAGTGTTAAGAACCAAGGTTGATAAAGAAATTGATGGCACCAAGCATGAGGAATCAATTTGGATGAAAATTGATAATTATTTCAAAGAAATTTTGGAAATGGGTACAAATAAATTGGTCAATAAGCATATTTTACCGAATGTTAACGATAGCAGGTGCTTCATGTGGAAAAATAGTATTGAATGGAAACTCTCATTTGTCAAGAAAAACCTGTTGGAGCAAAATAAGTTGCTTAATGAATGCAATACAATGAAGGCTGAAATTTAGAAAAACTTTTTGGACATCAACATTAATCTTAGGAAAGTAGGGGATCCTAATGATGAAGATGAGGAGATGTTGAAGGGACGATTTAAAGGAATAGTTGAGAGCCTCTATGACAAATAAAAATTCAATGTGGAAAGTATGATGAGGCTTAATGGCATTGACTTGGCATTAATCTAGTTCGATGGACTTGCAACAACATACTCAGGGAAGGTTGAGGCAATAAGGATCTTCATAAATTAAAAACTAAAAATGTAATCACCCTCAACACGGTGATATGCCTCTCGTAGTAAAGGTGTCTTATGCCTACCAAGCCAAAGTTGTTGCATTAGCTACCCAGTCATCTAGAGGAGTTACCAAAAACATTCCACCTCAATAATAGTATCTTTTATTTACTCAAATATTTCATGTGAAATTTTATGTTTTATTGAAATCAAAAAGACTCTTATATTTGACAGTTACTTCAAGAAGTGGTTACTCTTGCTCTCTTATATATGTAATATGATGCAATTGAAAAATCTCTTAGAATTGAATATAGCCACATGGAACTAGAAATCTGATGTTTGTCAATGTATAGTTTGGGATCATTGAAGGAATGAAAGAAATGATCATAATATTTGTGTTTTGATTCATTTTTGAAGTTATTGCATTTATCTGTGAATTTATAATTTCCATTATTTATCTGATCTTTTTTGTTTTGATATCATCTTTGGTTATAAGATTTCAGTTTATATTTCATGGGATGTGAAGTAGTTTGTGTGCTATATACTTCTATTATTGTGATTTATCTATTGAGTTCAATTTTCTAAAAACAAAGTAGAGGAATTTGATATTTTAACTTTGCCGCTTTCTAGTTAAAAGCATACACTATTGAACACCTGGAATACTAAGGGGGGTGAATCAATATTCACTAAAATTCATTCACTTAATCAACTTAAACATCCATTCAAAACATAACATTAAACTTGCAGTCATGGAAACAAATATATAAAGCATGCATCACATCAAAGAACACAAGAACACTAGATTTACATGGAAAACCCTTGAAAGGGAAAAACCATGGTGAGGATTAGCTCACGGTATATTATAAATTGATTACAATATTAATCCAAAATGGTGGACTCACTGTCTAGAAAGAGAGAATGGCTCATTGTCGGTGGATCACTACCGAGGGCTCACTACCTAGAATATAAAAGATAGAGGAAAGGGTGGCTCATTTCCAAGGATGAATTGCTAACAATGCATTTGACATACGTTGAAGATACAATTCCAATTAAGCTTTGAAAATTGACTTAACACACTTCATACTTCACCACAATTCCACTTCACACTTCTCCCTACACCAAATCTTGCACACACACACACAATTACATCATATCTATTGATCCACACAAGGAATTAACCTTGTATATATATACACCACAAACATCCAAAACATCAATTAGGTTAGCATAATTAGATGAAACATGCACCACATAGCCTATCAGCTCAAAAATCTAACAAACATGCCTTGCAAAAAGAACCAAAACATGTACACCACCAAAATAGGTTGACATGACCCATAATCACTCCCGTGAATCTGCTCCATACATAATGCAACTCTGCACGACCCCAAAACCTTTAGGTCCACACCACATAACAAAACTGGTGAAGTAACAATGAATGAACCAACTGTTCATTCACAACTTGACACAAAGACCACTAAATCACTTGCCACTTGGAGCGCACACACTTCTGACATCCACAAACACTTCCTCAAAACCACATAGCATAATGTTTATCTACGATGGAATGAAGAGCATTCCAACATACACTTTGCAACAACTCTACCATTACCAATCTCAATACTCTGTCAATATTATCTTCAAATGTGAAAGACATACAATCTTGAATATTTGGATCTGAGTACCTTCAACACACACTAATATTATCTCAAAATCACATAACAATATTTTGTATAGTGGAGCAATGCAGACCATAAAATCGGTTCACTGTAACATTGAAATTGCACATTGAGACTTAGTCGATTATCAAAAAAATTTGGTCTTCTTTGGACCAATACATATACATTTTTATAATGGTTTGACATCAATGACAACACCATACGCATCCAAAAACCATCATGCTCATGTTTCCAACAATCTCCCCCTTTGTCATTGATGGAAACACACTCTCACTCTCCAAAACTATCCAAACTACTCCCCCTTTGACATCAAGGGTAAAGGGCTCAATATATCACTCTCCCTAATTGATCCATACACATGAGAGAAACTCCCCCTTATTGATTCTCTCCTATACTCAACATAATTCTCCAACAATCTTTCCCTTAGGAAATATTTTACATAAAAGTGGCTCCCCCTAAGAATGTTATCCATAAAAAATGACCAAAAATGTACTGCAACATTATCCACTAACTCCACATATGTATATTGAAATAAAAAAACTACATATGTAAAGAAAAAAATGTACAACTTAACTTGAAGAAGGTAAAATACCCTTGTAGGAAACCTTTAGTTTGGCAAGGTGTACCTCCCAGTCTTTCTTTGCTACCAATCCTTCTTAGCGAAGGAAAGAATATTGCATTGAATTTCAAGCTGAGTGTGGAGGTCTTCTCCTTCATCTAAGGAACTAGGTACTAGATTATTTTGTGCCACCTTCTTTGCATTGGCTAAAACTCTAGCCAAAGATGTTAGCCTTGCACTTACCGAATCTTTGAGCTAACTACACTGCATTATGATCTTCTCTTTTTGTTCTTGTAGTAGGAAGAACTAACCATGCAAATTCTCAATTGCTACTCTTGTTGCACCGTGTGCATCATTTGCTAGATCACATGCATCGAAGGCCTGAGCTATTTGTGACTCAATTGAGTCCATTTGATCTTTTATGCTCCTTGTAGAATTAGGCCATTTCAAACAAAACTGAAACAAAACTTTAGCTTCCTCCAAGAATTTTTGGACTTCCTTCAAGTTGCCTTGCAACTTTCCATGTGCAACACTAAATTTATCAGAAATATCAATCAATCTCTTACCATTGACCTTCTTTTCCATTTCTTTTTCAACATTTTCTTCTAAACCAACAGAATAATCCTTGAAAGAATCAAGCAATAATTTTATTTTTTGTACATCGGATAAAGAATAATCAACCATAGCTCCGAGAATACCTTCTTGCAACACCTTGATTGCTTCTTCTATTATTTATGCACTCTTTTGGTGTGTCTAAAGTATTTCCTTCCTTGTAGAGGCATGGAAAGTATCACCAAGCTATAACTTGTGCAAGGGATACATCTTATTCATGTCTACCTATCCTTGCTACATTGGAATTTAGAGGAGCTATGTAGATACCACCATTTTAAATTGTAGCTGCATATCCAGTAGATCCTTAAATGAATCTCTAGAGGCTCTAGAGGATTCACCAATTATTTTAGCACTTTCTCCTTCTTCTCACTCTTCTCTTCCTCACCACTTCTAGAACATGCTTTTGCATTCTTCTCTTATTCTACAGACTTTTCACCATCTGGAGGAGGCAAGCTTTCATATTTTTGTGCCTTTGTCTTCTTTGGGACTTCTTGTTTGTCTTCTTCTTTTTTCTTAGCATTTGTATCTATGATTGAAGGGGGAAAAATCTGTTCTTCTCGTGCTTCATCCTTCTTCGGGGTATCCTGCATATCATCTTCCTTCTCTTCTTAACAACATTCTCCACCATTGGAGGGGTACTGTCAGTTACCATGTCTTCTCGTCTACCCTCAAGCTTAGGAACATGCTCATATTGTTCAATCACAGGCTCATTAATTCTTGGGATATATGTATCATGTTGCATTTTCTCTTCACCATCCAAAGACATTCCCAACTCTTTTGCAAGATTTGTAGCTTTTTGCACTATCCCATTCTCGAGCCTTTCAATGTCTTCTTTGTCTTTGCTCATTAGAGTACTAACTCTCTATTTTTTCCTAAATCTTATGATATAGCTTAGAAAACTTAGCTCTATATTCATCTATAAGAGAAGAACCAATATTCTCCAAGGAAAATGTCCTCATCTTAGCATCTTCGTCAAAATATTCTTGCCTTCTAGCACTCAAAACACATTTAAGATCATTAGGCAATTGATTCTTAGTTTCATTCAAACCTATACTGAATGTTACCATATATTTTACAATAACTTCTTATATTGTGGCCTTATCCTCTTCATTTGAATTTGGATACATTTTAGTTATCTCTTCTAAAAGACCAAATATTGCAAAACACTATTAAACAAAGCATTTAACTATAAGGGATCGTGTTCTCTTACCAGAGGGGCCTTTTTCTTTCTTCTTTCCCTTTCCTTTAGGAGATTTTTCTTCTCCTTCTGAATTCTTTTCTCTTCTTTGAAAAAAAAGCTTTATTTTCTTTTTCCACTTCTTCTTCACTCTCAGTATCTACCACATCAATATTTGTCCTCTTTGCACTTGTCTCTTTCATAGAGTCTTTAGAATTCTTCTTCCTAATTAATTATGATCCTTCCTCTTCCTCTTCTTCTACATATTCACAACTAATGTATCTTTCTCTGGTAGCCTTTTCTTTTCTTCTCCTCTTAGGATTCCATTGTGTTTCAGGGGCGCTGGATGTTTCCTTCCTCTTTGAACTTCTTACAGGCTTTGTTCCAGAGGACTTAGGAACAATAAGAGAGGGGGTAGAGGTCCTAACTAACCTTCTTATGCTGGGAGTACCCTATAAAGCAACAATAGTGGCTTTGGACCTCTCTGCATAACCCTTAGGTGTATTCACCATCTCCTCTAACTAAGTTTTCAACTTATTACCATTCTTTGCTATGTCCTCCGTAGTTTCCAGGTTTACTTGGGTAGATTTATCTGTACAAGTGCCAAACTTATCCACAAATAGATCTCTTGGTTTGCTTAACATGATCTCTACAATACCAATAAGCTCTTCTTTTGTAACCTCATATCCCAACTCTAAGATCCAGACTGTTCTAGGTTCAACTGCTCCCATAAAGTAGCGATCTCTACTAACCATGAAAGTGATGTCATTCTTATTCTTTTCAACAACTTTTGTTGATATCCTTTCTCTTTCTAGAAATTTTCCATGAAATATTTTAAAGAAACCTCACAACATAGATTTTTGGGTTTCTAGATTTCCTAACCTTCTCAAATGATCTCTTATTTGAATAGCAACTGGAATACTATCTAAGCAGACAATGTTCTTTGCTCTGAGAACTTCTCTAAGAAAGTAAGATAACAAACATATAAATAGGGTACCACACCGAAAGGGGTACCTTGATTCCTTGGTCTTCTGCAGGTTCTCCATCAATTGTTGTCTCAAGAGTTCACACAAATCTATGTCCAAACCTTCCTTCACCATTTGGTGAGTAGTGTGAATAGCATTATTTGACACAAAGTTCTCTATTTTGGTATAAAATATCTTATACCCACATACCTCACCATTGGATCTTCAATATATTTCACCATTAGGGCTCTTTTGTAAAAAAATTCTCTAGTGAGCTTCATCACCATTTCATTCTTCATAACCTTCAGTGTCATAGCGGGTCCTTCAGAGCACAAACCGGTAACTGCCTTAATTGCTTGCTTGTTAATCATATGCGACATATCCAACCACATGCACTTATCATGAATTCGGCTCAACACATATTTAACCCATTCATCCTCATAACAAAAAATGGGGAAATTGTTCCATACATCCAATTTCTTCTCTGCCAAACACTCATACTCAAGTTTAAATTCAAATTCATCTCCAGTCAACTCATTCACCCAGTATTCTACCATCTTCCCATGATCCTACACTTCCATCTTTATGTGAATATAGATCTTCACATCCTCTATGTGCATCACCTCGTATGGAACCCTAAAAAATGCACCTTTAGGGTTCGTCTCCATGGATTTTTATGGGCTCTTTTTGAATTTAGGTCTTGGCCACTCTAAAAAATCAATAACTTGAGGTGTGAACATTTTGAACCTTTCAAAAACTAGGGTTTTGTAAGAACTGATAAATACATTGTAATTCTTTTTTGGTAGGGTTTTGTACAATGCTTTGGAATCACTTCAAATCTCCCTCGCTCTGCTCTCCACTTCAATCGATCATTCACAAATGACCTTAACATATGTAAAATCCATACAAATTCCTTTTTGGTGACCTAAAATGCATTGATTGCAATTGATAAAGTTAGGTAAAAACGCTGGAAAACCTTCATCGTGTCATCATAGGCACCTTAAGTCTCAGCAACAAGGTATTTCACACCGAAGATACCACCAAAAGACCAAGCATATCACCTAACACATGTACCAATATGCTAAACGCATCAACACCACATCTTTGGTGAGGGCATTGAATGTTTTTTGTTAAAACTCCCCCTGAGCCAAAACTCTTCATCTAGTTTCTGAAGGAAACATCTACACCAGGAGTTGGCATACACTCATTCTTCACTTCACTCTCTTCCTTTTTGTTCTATGTCTTAAATTTTGTCTCCTTTTTCATCTCAACTAAATCAATCTTCTTCATCATACTAGTCTTCTTTTGTGAAACAAAAGGTTTCACATTATTGCTTTTACAAAACTTAACCACGTGTCCTAGTTTGTTGCATTTGTGACATATGCCACCTTTTTGTCGAACAAAATTATTTCTTTCCATTTAGGATCTATATTCAAAATCCTTGTGCCCAAATCCATTGTGTATAATAGTAACCATTGAAATATTGAAACATCATACCATTATCGTAACCATTCATCATATGAATTTTATATTCACTAGCCTTATGACCAAATACATTGCATGTAAAAAACTAAATGGGAAATGATTGAACATTCTAATTCATTCTCCTACACTCTACTACTCTATGTCCAAATTTACTGTAGGAATAATATTAACCATTAAAAGATGAATACCTTTGTACAACAATTTGTTTGGTAAGAGGCCTTTTGAAATCTTTCTTCTAGTTTCAGACCTATTTGATATTTTTCTTCTTATCATTCTTCTTTTCAACATTATTTGGAATCTTATTTTCTTTTGAAGTTTCTCCTTTTTCAAACCCTAATCCTTCTTTATCCTTAGATCCCTACTAATTTTTAATCATCTCATCAAGCAAGGTGGAACTCTTCTTGAATTTATCTTCTTGAATCTTTGCTTTCTCTAGATTTAATCTCAAAGTCACAATCTCTTGTTCAAGCTTTGAATTTCTTCAGATTTATCTTTCAATTTTGCATTCAAGCAGTCTTTAAATCTTTTTCCTTCTTCAACTTACACTTTCAGATTGGTGATAGTCTCATTTGATTTCTTGAGTTGCTCATTTGTTTCCTTGAATCTTTCTATACCTTTCTTGAGTTTCTCTCTCAACTTCTTGATACACTTGTTTGCATCCTTAAGATTCTCTTTCAGATCTCTATTTTCAGATTCTACTTGGTCCAAATCATTGAGGATTGATTTGAGTTCTCCTTCCATATCAAATTCACAATCTTCTTCAATAAGCCCTTCAGGGATAATCTATTCGAGAGGAATATAATAATTCTTTTTTGCCATGTGTTCAACCTCCAAGATCTACCTCAATAATCAAGCCAATAGAAGGAACCAAGCTTTGATACCGATTGTTGAACACCTGAAATAATGAGAGGGGGGGTGAATCAATATTCACTAAAATTCATTCACTTAATCAACTTAAACATCCATTCAAAAATCACATTAAACTTGCAGTCATGGAAATAAACATATAAAGAATGTACCACATCAAAGAGCACAAGAACACTAGATTTACATGGAAAACCCTTGAAAGGGAAAAACCACGGTGAGGATTAGCTCATAATATATTATAATCGATTACGATGTTGATACAAAATGGCGAACTCACTGTCCAAGGACTCACTATCTAGAAAGAGAAAATGGCTCACTGTTGGTGGATCGCTGCCTAGAATAGAAAAGATAGAGGAAAGGGTGGCTCATTGTGAGGGATGAACTACTAATAATGCATCTGACATATGATGAAGATACAATTCCAATTAAGCTCTGAAAACTAACTTAACACACTTCATACTTCACCACAATTCCACTTTTCACTTCTCTCTACACCACACCTCGCACAAACACACACAATATTACATCATATCTACTAATCCACACAAGGAATTAACCTTGTATATATATACACCGCAAACATCCCAAACCATAGTTGAAAAAATCAGACTCGATAATAACTAGACAAACCTAAAATTTTTAAAAACTCGAGACTCGACAATAACTCAACAAATTTATAAAACATTTAAAAATACATATTTTTAAAAATATTCTTTAAAAACCCACATATAAACTGAATTTTTAGAACATATTACTGATTTCATCATATATAAATGAAAATTAGAGTTTAAAACCTTAATACATATCAATCATCAATGTATCATAAGACCAAAAAATAAGTTCGAGTTCTCAACACATATCAACTTCAAGTTTTAGTATCAATAAAAGTTATCTATCCTAAATTTCTTCTATGATTGAAACTCAAGCTTTTGTCGCTGTTGTGTGGGTGGTGCTGAAGCATATGGTATAGTTGTAGTGTCCTCAATAGGAGCCTCAACAAGTGCACCAATAGGTGCCTCATCCATAGGGATAGGATCAAGTTCTATGTGTGAAGAAATTGCCTCTACTGGTTGACCAAGCTCGCCTTCTTCCTCCTCATATGTTGCCACCTCTTCTTCCCATTCAGTTGCCTTTGCCTCACTCTCCATCTCAGTGAACTCATCATCACCTATCCATGGTTCCACATCGACCTCATCAGGCTCAACAATCCAATATGAGAATGGATCAATGTCATCAAGGTCAAGTGCTTCATGTGAACTCTACCCTTGTACCTTCTTCTCATGCAATTGAAGGTCATACTACACAAAGACAAGATCATTCAAGCGCTTTTAAGTCAACTGATTGTGCTTCTTCGTGTGAATGGCCTCAAAGACACTCTAGTTTCTCTCACAACCAGATGCACTACAAGGCTAAGATAAAATTCGAATGACAACCTTTCAAAGATTAGGCATTGTGGCACCATAATCTTGTCACCACAAATATGCAAGGATAACAATTGTCATTTATAACTGAGTAAGGATTTAATAAACTTAAACATTAATATAAATAGTAAAACAATATTAAACACATGAATTTTTTACGTGGCTGTAGAGTGTCTCTCCTACGAATGCAATCCTTGGAAGAAAACAATGACCCTTTGACCTTCTTATAGCTTTGTATCTCATCAAGTATGTGATCTCGAAGCACATCATTACTAGCCAATCTCTCAATACATGTGTTGAGGCCAACAAGAACCTTTGCATTTCTTCTTTGAAATCAAGAGAAATAAAACTTGGGGTTCAAAAAGTAGGCAACAACATAAATATGTTGGTGGAGTTGTCAGTTCCACCTTCGATCTATTATGTGCCATATGGGTTCATATTTGGTCTTGTTTGACCCATATAAATGTTGAATTGCCTCTTTGGCCTTATCCATGGCCTCATATAGATACCCCATGGGGATTTTATCCCCATCCACCAATCAAAGAACTCTAACCAATGGTTTTGACACTTAAAATATACTAAATTTAACAAAATCAGCAAGCTATAATATTAGAAAGCAAAAAAATAAATCATCAATCAAAGTTTGAAAACTTACATTGATGATCTCCTCCATTTGTTTGGAAAATCTATCATAAAAAATGGTCTTCTCGATCTTATCTGCTTTAGGCTTCTTAGAATAAGGACTCTCCAACCATCTTTCACTCACAAACATGCGCTTGAGGTTGGGCAATGTAGCTAAAATAATCTGCAAGGTGAGGAAATTGGTGGCAAAGCATGTGACTTCTGATCGCACGAGATCCTTACCATTAGTGTGCTCTCTCATGAGACTTAGGACCCATGTGTGATTGTAGATGTACTTTGTGATATTCCTTCCATCTTCAACCACATTATTCACCCAACTTATTTTACCTATGTCCTCAAGGAGCAAGCCAAGACAGTGGGCAACACAAGGGCTCCAAGATAATGTAGGATGCCTCACCATTAGAAGTTTACTAGTTGCCACATATGTAGCTGCATTGTCGGTCATAATTTGAATTACATTTTGAACTCCCACTTCCATCACCACCTCATCCAACATGTTGCACAAGGTCTTTACATTTTTTGTTTCATTAGAGGCATCAACCGATTTTAGAAATACCAATTGCCCCCCTGAAGCCACTAGAAATTTGATGAGTGTCCTATTTTTGCCACCCATCCACCCATTAGATATAATGGTCCAACCATTCTTTTCCCAATTTCTCCTTTGTTCCTCCACTAGTTTGTGTGTGTTTTGGACCTCTTTTTACAATAATGGCCCACTCAATTCATAATGACTTGGGGCCTTGAACCCCTTACCTACCATGGTCAATGCAGTGACCAAATCTTCCCAATAAGGACTAGAATCAACATTGGATGAAATATTGTTGTAGTACCAAAATATAGCACATGCCAACTTCACCTCATTTTGTAACTCTTTATTCTAAGAAGTACCTTCCAATGAAGGTTGTGCACCAGGAGTATTACATGGAATGAAAAAACTAGAACTGAGGCTGCCCACATTTCCAGTTCCTGAACCTCGTATCCATGGCCCAAGAGAAGAAGAGCCTCCCATAGCCCTTTGCGACCTTGTAGAACTGAAATCTACATATGGAGCTACCATTGCCTTTGTTGTTCTCTTTTTATTTCCCTTCCTTTGGTCAAATGTTGCAAGGAGTGCTTTGGCCTCCATCTCAACCTCTTTGGGTGCCTCTTTACATGGTCTAACATCTTGACAAGGGATTCGTGCAAGGTGGTATTTCGGCTAGTTTATGCCACCAAAAAGAGACTTAGTGCAATGGTTGCAAATAGCCTCTCCTTGCGCTGCACCTGGTGATCCATGTTTCCAGCAAGGATCTCTTGGTTTGCCACCACTCTTTTTACTTGCAGAAGCCATATTCTCTTAGCAAATTACGAATGAGAACCTATCAAAAGAAAACAAATGAAATTAATTAGTTTCAATCTTATATGTCTTTAATATTTTCCAAACAAATTTAAATGCAAAGATGTTTAAAAAATTGGCTCAATGTGTTATAGCTTTGAGTTAACATTATGATAAGTCTTAATCAAAAAAGATGATTCTAGGCCTAGCTTTGATATGTTTATTTTCTAGTTTTTACCATGGAAGTCTTATTTTTTTAGATTAAATAAATTCATTAATATCTATAAATTCATAAACTATTATTAACATTTAATATATTTAGATATGATTTATAATTTAATATAATAATATTTTCAATTTTAAATTATATTTAAAATATACATTATCTTGATTTAATATACTTTTAATATTATCTTTATTTTTTTATTTTTTTTATAGATAAGTGCTACCATAAGGGGGTAGCGCCCAAGTACAAATAGGATAAGGCAAGAACTGCCATCACAGAAGAAAGGAACTAATTTACCAGGAGCTAGAAAATGACTGCCAAGCACCTACCCAACTGCATAACCCTTTCAAGGCTCTGCCCTCTGAGCCATGAGTGACCTTAGCGCATAAACCTGGCGAAGGCGTCCAAGTTCTTATTGTTTACCCCCACCCTAAAGGTTTCCCATGCATCGGCCATCATACATACTTATTTTTTGAAATATTTACCTTCTTCATCCGTCCCCTCCCTCTAGGTCGGGTCGAAAAAGAGGCATAGGTGACTGGCGATACCTTCCTCAGCCAGTGCCATGGTTGTGCTAGCTACCGCTTGAGCATATGTGATTGTCACAAAGCCGTGAAGCAACTCTACCACCCGAGCCCGAGATTCAACAATGTCAACTAAGGCACAAACCACCGTCTCATATATCTTCTTGTCACACCAATGTCGACGATCACTCAAAACTTGTTTCACCAGTTCTACCATTGTCAATCTTCCCGTCGAACTTTGAATGGAGAAGAGCCTCGCACACTGTTCTACCAGGGTTTCCTTAGTGCAAAGGCAGATCAAACCAAATCGGTGCACCATCACTCAATACCCAAAATCCTTCCTATCTTTTGTCGTTTTGTGTATGTTTCGAGCTTCGGCCCTTCCATAATATAGCCTCCCAACTAAGGCCCACGTGCATCATGGGGAATTGAGAATCGACAGTTGAGGCAACTCCCAAATCCTGATCGGATCTGTCCTCATCTGACTGCAAGGGTGCTAGACCATCAAACCCAGTCACATGCCCTAGAACAGGACCTCTCAGACCTCCGCTAGATCACTTGTCAAGATTTCCTGCAGCCCTGGCCACCGTATTGGGATAGAATCTGAAATCACTTTTTCTTCTTGGAAAGTATCACAGTTAGCCAAAAAGTCTGTCGCCTTGTTTGCTTCTCTATAGACATACGATAGAGTGAAGTTCGTCAGCCTGCCTAATGATTCTTTGATTGGTGTGATCCAGTCGTCGATGCGCCAACTCTGTGAAATATTATCTTAATTTTATATATTATATTATCTTGAAATTATTATATAATATATTATTATTATTATATATTTTAAATTTTGATTTATATTTAAATGAAAAAAAATTAAATTATATTGTTCAAACTTTAAAGTATTTAAGTTTGATTTATATAATAATATTTTCAATTTTAAATCTAGATTTAATATATTTATTTTTTATTTTTTATTTTTTTTATAGGTAAGTGCTACCAAGGGGGTAGCTCCCATAATATAAGATCCAAACTAAAGAATAGTTTAAAAGCAAACCCTTGCCACAAGGGGTGCGCCATGTCAACAACTGTGCTAACCAGATATCCTACTTGATAGACAGAAAATCATACAAAAAACATAAAAGACAACACTCGCCCCCTCGGGTGAGGAACGTATTACATGATTTCAATTTTAAATCTAGATTTAATATATTTATTTTTTATTTTTTATTTTTTTTATAGGTAAGTGCTACCAAGGGGGTAGCTCCCATAATATAAGATCCAAACTAAAGAATAGTTTAAAAGCAAACCCTTGCCACAAGGGGTGCGCCATGTCAACAACTGTGCTAACCAGATATCCTACTTGATAGACAGAAAATCATACAAAAAACATAAAAGACAACACCCGCCCCCTCGGGTGAGGAACGTATTACATGATTTCAATTTCCCCCCTCGGCCAAAGAAAAACCCAAAGACGTTGGATGATGAAGTTTGGCAGAAGGAAATTTCTTTCTCTTGACCTCCGTCCAAGCTTGTTTAGGCAGATGAGTGGAATACATATCCTGAATATTACCTTCCAAGAGCGATCCTGCAAAAGATGATTCAACAGGGGCCGTCTCGGACACAGAAGATCGTAGGCATGAAAACATCGGATCAGGATCTGGTTTTACAACCAGAGAAGCGAGGGCATTACCAACCACAGAGTTGTCACCCAATGGGTCACCAACCACGGAACTACCACCCAAGGAACCCCCAAGAGTAGGGACGAGCAAAGCAGAAGGGGGAGAGGCAGGAGACATCACAGGAGTGGCCTTTGAGCTAGATAAAACATCCTTTACATTTGGTTAAAGGATATAGTGACTCAGATCAACCCCTAACCACTAGGTAGGGGTATTGATGGCTCCATTACCGCACACATAAGTGTGCTTCTTGTTGCATTTAAAAGTGCTATGAGCGGTTGAATAACATTTCCTACATCTGAATGGGATCTTTTCATAATCTATAGGCTGCCTCCAGCGACGGTCCCCAAATTTCAAAGAGATTTCCTCTGGAAGGCCTTTGGTTAAGTCGAATTCAACACATAGGTGGGCATAGGTAGAATTTTCAAAATTGATTATTTCTTTGGAAATAATGTGGTATTTTCCAAGACCATTGGCAATTGCTTTTAGACAAGCAATTTCCCAAAATTGTAGAGGTAGGTAGGGCAATCTTACCCAAAGAACTGCAGAGGAGAATGACTCTGATCGAGGATCGAATAGAGGAAACCATGGCTTGGTGCATAGGAAATCGCCTTGATAGAACCATGGACCAGCATTCAGAATCAACTCCTTGTCATTCAATGATTCAAATTTGAGAATGAAGAAGCCCTTCGCACAAGGATAAATGTAGATTTCCTCCTCCATGTGTTCCTTCCAATTTTTTCTTATCCAAGAATGCAGGTCGCATAATTTTGGCCAGACTTTCATGAATCTACATATTAGGGCATGCTCCTGCAAGTAGTCCTCTTTGTCGTGAACTATGGCTTCTAGACAAATTTTCGGAATGTATTCTGAGCGGCGGAAGGCAAGAGGGGCAGGAACAACACAAACGGGTGCAGCCAGTGAAGAAAGAGAATCCCCAGCTGTCACACCAGAGGCGGGAGAGCATACAACAACCTTAAAATTAAGGCATTGTGTTGTAGGCGAAAATCCCGAATTAGGTTTATCATGAGCGACTGGAGCCAACACAAACTCCCGCACCAACAATATGGATGCAACTAGGGGCGATCGCGGGGAGGATGCCATGCCTTGACCGTTTAGATTCTCCGCACCAACTGCAGAGGAAGTGCCATCGGCGGACGAATGGGAAAAACTGGAGATTTTCGGAGCTGTGCGAGCCATTCGAAGATTAAAGTATATGATTTAATATATTTATTATTTACTATATAGATTTAACTTTGGGGTGATCCCATAATACTGGTTTACAATGTTTGGCAAAACTGGACACTGAACTAATTTTTTCTAACTAAATCTTCACTTTCAGACACCTATAGCGGCTAAACCGTGAGAGATTTGAAGATGATGCAAACTAGTGATTTGCGACATTTTTTTTTCTGTAGATTCTGAATATATTTTTTTCAAAAAAAATCGAATCAGATTGCACTTCTTTTTCCATCTCCTTTGAATACTAGTTTTTTTTCAGTAAATACCATTTTTAAGGAGTGACACTCACCGTATAACACAACTTTTTTTCCATGAAGGATAATTTTTTTTTTTTTTCAAATTTAGATTTGTAACTACGATATCTAGTGCTTCCAATTGGTTTCATAGTGTTTTATTGAATATTTTTCCTTAATCAAGTTTCGAAGTCAGACCAATTACAATTCTGACATAGGTGGATTGTATAACACAACTTTTTTTGTATGTATCAATATTCAATTTATTTATTTTGGATCAAGGACTTCAATATCTAGTGCACTCATATTTTTCAAATTTTTTTTTTGATAATCTTCTATTTTTCCACATGTACAAAACAAAGAACTTGATTTTCGATAAAAAACCTACATTCACAAGAAATAAAAAATAAATATAATAATAAAACTAAATCTATTTAAAATTATACTTTTTGGGAAGCTTATAATAAAGACTACATACTTACAAAAAATAAATTTTAAATGAATTCATTTGATCCCCCAAAAGGTAAATCAAAAGTGGTTTTTTATCAGCATTTTGATAGGTGTAAAAGAGACTCTATTATAGGTATGGTTTAAAACTAGCGGGGTTCTATCCAAGGGGGTTTGATCTAAGGTGGTTTGATCAAACCCTCTTCAATTGGAATCCTTAAAATGCAATTTTTTAAGGCTTAAATCATTATATTTTCTAAAATTATGTGATTTCATCAAAAAATAGAATCTCCCAGAAATTGTAAACCAACATTGTGGGATCACCCTTTGATTTATATTTAAATGAAAAAAAAACTAATTTATAATTAAATTGTTCAAAAAAATTTGAATTTTTTTAGATTTAATATTTTATCATTATGATTATCATGTAAAATTTAATCGCTGGGTATGAACTATGAAGGTAGGAAGTCTGGAAACTTGGATGACGAAAAATGGAGAAGTCAAGCAAATCTAAAAAGTGAAAACTGCTGGGAAAAATCAAACAATAATCGCATTTCTTAAACAATAAAATTTATTTGCAAAAACCTGAGAAAAATTCCTCCTCCTGTGCCCTAGTCGGTCGCATCCTCTCGTGCCCTGGTTTTGCTTGTTCTTTTGTGCTTGCATCGTCCTCCTACCTCCAAATTGTGTCGCTTAGGGTTTAAAATGAAATAAAATGTGAACTTTTTTTGTTTGCTCACATATATACTTCATAAATAAGGATTTTTTGTCCAAAAATTTGTGCATAATATAGGAAAAAAATGTTGTGATTTTTTCTCAAAAAGCGATTGTGAGTAAACACGCAATTTACTTGGGCCCTCTTTAAGCACGCGGTTACTCACAATTTTTATGATTTTTAGGTGCATTTTTCAACTATATCCCAAACATCAATTAGGTTGACCTAATTAGATGAAACCTGCATCACACAACTTGTTGGCTCAAAACTCTAACACACACGCCTTGCAAAAAGAACCAAAATATGTATACCACCAAAATAGGTTAGAATGACCCATAATCACTCCTGTGAATCTGCTCCATACACAACTCAACTCTGCACGGTCCCCAAAACCTTAGGTTGACACCAGATAACAAAACCGGTGAAGTAACAATGAATGAAACTAATTTTTCATTCACAAATCAACACATGGACCACTAAATCACTTGCCACTTAGAGCACACACACTTTTGACATCCACAAACACTTCCTCAAAACCACATAGCATAATGTTCATCTGTGGTGGAATGTAGAGCATTCCAACATACACTTTGCAACTGCAACTTTGTCATTACCAAGCCTGATACTTTGTCATCATTATCTTCAATTGTGGAAGATATACAACCTTGAATCTTTAGATCTGAGCATCTTCAACACACACCAATATTATCTCAAAACCGCATAACAAGATTCTGTATAGCGGAACAATGCGAACCACAAAACTAGTTCACTGTAACACTGAAATTGCACACTGAGACTTAGCCGATTATCCAAAACATTTGGTCTTCTCTGGACCAATACTTTTGCATTTGTACAATAGGTTGACATCAATGACAACACCATACACATCCAAACACCATCATGCTCATGTTACCAACATACACCATTTAAATTTACTTTAAAAAATTTATTAATCAAAAGAGGGAGCCATATCTCTTAAAATTCAAAGAGAAACTATTTCCCGTAGAAATAGTTTACTCAATTGTTGGCAATTGATATACATTGAATTTGGGTAATAGAGTTAAGGATCGTGTTTTGAGAAAGTGCATAATTTGTTAACCAAAAAACCTATTATTCAAGTTTTTTTTCAATTATAACTCATAGATGTTGTGCAATCTGTTATTGAATTTATTTTTAGTTATAACTTTTATATACTGCACTATACAATGTGATTCACACACACACACACACACACACATTTATTTATTTTTTCATAAGACAATGATTGCATACACACACATATTATTGCATGTGTGTGTGTGTGCACGCATGCACACGTGTGTATTGTTGCATATCATATATATGTGCGTGTGTGCAGTCATTATTTTATGGTCTTCTTCTTCTTCAAAATATTATATTTGATCATGGTAATTTGTTATGAATGAAAATTATATTACGGTGCTTGCATAGACTGTTGTCATAATTCTATCCAGTTTTTCCCATTTGTAAATATTATGTTGTTCTACTTGTATACAAATTTATTATTGTACACACTATTGTTAAGATGTTTTGATTTTTTTTGTTACTACCTCGATTGTATAATTTTTTTGTAGGCATGTGAGCACTAAGAGGTGATGCGACAATGCCA
The DNA here is from genome assembly GCA_007115665.2 of Sequoiadendron giganteum. Lineage (NCBI taxonomy): Eukaryota > Viridiplantae > Streptophyta > Pinopsida > Cupressales > Cupressaceae > Sequoiadendron > Sequoiadendron giganteum. The sequence continues at coordinate 981,268,149 of CM021100.1, read as the reverse complement.
ATGGAAAATAAATCAATGAATGTGTTTGTTAAAACATTAATCAATTTAGGATATTTTGCTCATATGACTAGTACTTAGATTTGTATAATGCGATATTTAGTCCTTTAACCAATATGACATTGTGATGTTTATCTTCTATATAATTGGCAGTTGTATACACATTATTGTTAGGATATTGTTGATGTATATTTTTTACTTCCTCAATTATATAATTTTGTTTTGATAGACATGTGAAGAGTGGTGGGAGGTTTCTAGAGCACCTCGAATTGTAACCAAACATTTCAGGTAAAGTATTTGAAGACTTTACTTTGGCAATGATTTGGTAGACATCATGTGTTGTTTTGTATTGTTCATTCCATTCATGTTATATTTCATTGTTGTTTCATTTATTATTTTATATTTTTTTTTGTGTATATCTAATTGCATATATGTATATATATGTATGTTTAGTTAGCCAAAATATTATCTTGTTTTAATTGTATATGTATGTGTACATATGTTTTTCAATTAGAACTTGTATATATTGTGTTATACTATGTCATTCACACACACACACACACACACGTGTGTGTGTGAAAGACATAATACTACACACATATATGTTCATAAGAATGAGGTAAGCCTAATGGCCCAAAATTAAACATTGGTTCCTTTCAGTAAGCCCCTTCCTATTTCATTTTATCAACTGGCGGTTAAGAGTGTAGGATGCAAACATCTAATTAAGGACCTTGGGATACCTCTTACAAGTATTAAACCCTCAAAGTGTTTTTATAGTAATTCTAGTGAGGATCAATTGCAAAGGAATAATTATGCAACAAATGCTAGTATATTTCACTAAGAGAATTTATTATGACATATCAACACCCTAGATTTGGAAATTGATTTCAAACTTTACTAAACAATAATAATAGTCAGTCAAAGCATTATATAGAGGAATGCTCCACTTGAGTTTCATTTTTTGGAATGTTGGAGGCCTTATAGAAGCTTCTCATGAGTTTTGTTTATCGGTTGAACTTTAATAGTTTTATCCATTTAATATTATATGTCTACAAGAAATCAAATTTATAAGATTTTTTATTCAAGCCACCTTCAAGTTAGTTTGAATTTAATTGTTTCATCTCATCACCTCGCATGAGGTGGGAAAAAGTGACACACACATGTTACTTTCTAATAGTTTACACTCATCTATTATTGCCTGTAGGTAGGAGCCCAACCACCATGCTATGTGGGCAACCTTTCACTTAAATGGGATAATGATGAGGATTGCCAAAACTTATGCCCCTTATGATGATCTTGAAAGAATGATATAATGAATTTGGCCTACTAACAACTTGTCACTTTCCAAATAGATCATTTGTAGCATGACATGTTACATCCATGGTTTGTATGGTCCAACTTGTTGGTCAACAAGGACATAATGCTCAAATGTCTTGATTATGTTATGTTTTCTTAGAAAAAACTTTTTTGTCTCTTCTCCCACAATGAAAAACATATGAAGTGCATTATAATATCATTATTTCTAATCACAATCCCATCACTTTTAAAATTCCATGAGTTTATATGACAATGAAAATACTATGCATGTATTTGTTTATGAATATGTTACATATAAATTAGTAGGGTACCATACACTTATTGACACTAATGGAGTTCTATAATTGATCCCTCACTGCCTTCGTATGTAATTTTGGAAGCAAGTTATTTACATGTCTACAAGAATGTTATATATATACCACACAATATTGATTCATGGCTACATGCAAGAAACTTACTAATCATTTTTCCACAACATATATATGATTGTTCAACATAGTGGAATACCAAATAGCATATAAACTTATTATGTGGTTTTTATATATATACATATACACACATACAAATACATAAGTTACACATATTGCACATAATGCTTCCTTTTCTCCATGGTTGCATTCAAGTAACTTATAAAACATACTCTCAATAATTGTCATACATGTTCAAAAATGTATGCCAAGTATTTGTGATTTGTATATATACATACATATATATATGTATAAAATTACGAGTTTGCAAACAATTCATGGCTATGCCTCTTTCTTTCATACTTTCTCAATTTGTTAATGGCTTTGCATCTAGTCTCTCAGGGCAGTCATTGTGTGTTGTACCTAGTCCAGGTACATAGGTGTCTTGGGTTGTATTTTCTTTTTTCGGTTGTATGTGGGTTGTTTCAGTTTTGGCTTTGCTCGTGTCTCGTGTCTTCCACTTGACTTTGTGGTCCAATGGATTTGGCACTGGTTTTATCAAAGATGTTGGAATTCTCTGCATTCTCCTAGAAGATGCAACCCCAATCAGAGCTCGTTGTTACCCCTAATTTGAATCTTGAAAATTTTAAAATTTTTCCTTATCAAGATGCCTGTTAAACCTGTCGTGGTCGTGTTTTCTTGGTGGTTTTTAGATCAATTTTGAACATAGGCTGAGCATTTCCAACAATATTGTTTTTCTAGTTGGATTCTAAAAATGTTGCAACTTATGTTCTTCTCTAAAAGTAGTTAGGCAGCAAGGGGCAGTGTTCTCGTGGAAATTAATGGCGATAATTTGAAAATCAGGCTTGCACTATAATAATGTGCGATATATCAGATATCTAGTAATAATGAGGGACAACTTATTCATGCTTCAAATGCTTGCCTCAAAGATGTTTCTCGAGAATCAAAAAGTTTAGATCGAGCTAATGAAATTTCAGATGTCATTTTCCAATTTCAGACATCCTTGACTAGGGCAGTATATATAAACGACATGACAAAAACATTACAAACAGGTGAAGGGAGGTATCTCCTAGTGAAGGCGATCGATCAAATTCTTTACGAGTTAGGTGAACTGGTTAGGCCATTCGTACACAAGATTCTTGTGGTTATTGAATCACTTCTTATAGATGAAGATTGCTAGGCCCATGTGGAAGTGAGATAAATTATCTCCAATTTGAGCAAAGCTAGAGGACTGGTCACTATAATTGCTGCCATGAGACCTGATATTGATAATATTGATGAATACGTTCTAAACATAAATGCAGGAGCCTTTAGTGTTGTTGCTTCTGGAATTCTAGTTATCCTTTTTATTTTAAGGCAGTGTGTCAAAAGCAAGAGGTTATGGAAAGCTCGACATACCGGCATAAAAATTCTTCAACCAATAGTTATTCTTATGAGTTGTGTTGTTCTCCCACATTTGAGGTCACTAGTTGAAATCATAAAGCACGTTCTATATTATGAGAATCAAAAAGTGAGAACATCACTACATTGTCCCTTCTTGCAGAGGCAGCAACACCTTATGGTATTGAAAGTTTTGGATTCTGTTCTTAAACCTTTGTGAAAGGGAATCCGTTCTCATAGAGGTAAAGTTCTTGAAGCCTTTTTGAAGGTAATTTGGTTTATCATATCTTTAATGGATGCTATGTATGCAAGTTACTATACAAAGGAAGTGATGTGTTGGCATTGAACTTGGATCTTTTGGTAAGTCATGCTCCAGTTGCTTCTCCCCAAGATTTGTATGGATCGCCTTCTTTAATGGTGGTGGGAATGACACCAATGATTGCAAACTGGTACAAGGATTCACAATAATGAACATATGAATGGTACTTCTCCACCTCAGGTTTTTTCACCCTAAGGAATTTTTTTATACACTGGTGCTTGTCACAAAATTATTTCATAATGCAACTGGCTAGATTTACTGCTCATAAGACAGTATTATTGTTGTCATTAGTTGTTGCTGGTGTCAATGCATTGTGCATAGTAGCAGGAATCTTTCTAATAAACCAGCATGGAAGGTGGCAGGTTAGAATTGGAAGAATAGCTGGCAACAAAGGTCTATATTTGGGAACATTCAGTACGGAAGAAGAAGCTGCTAAATCATATGACATTGCCACCATCAAATTCTGATATGAGAAGATATAATGTGAATAGTATAGCAACACATTACCCATTAGATAAACTACAAAATGCATCAAGGAAGCTGAGATATCTGATCTAAGTGTCAAAGGCCGTCGAACATATGAGAACTTAAATTCACAAATTATAGACCTTAACCAGTTACACCCATGCTCATGCTAATTACCCAAGTGGGCATACATGATGGCCTATGATTGCATTTCAGCAGCATGCATATAATCAACAAAGTACTGGTTGTTGCAAGCAGGAGCACAATACCCATAATCAAGACTTGCAAATGCAATTGCACTCCACCAATAAAAAATTTCTTTAGTCATCAATCATGGAAGAAAATGCTTCTGTGTTGCATAATATTATGAATTTGGAATCTTCTGCTAACGTGGATGCTACTAACTCAGCCTCCAATAATCCGGGACTCGTGTGCAACGATCTGTTGATGTCCAATTCATCTATGCCATCCCCAATAACAGTATCAGATAATGTTAGAGATCCTCACTTCTTTAGCGACAATGGGATACTTATAGATGTTAAAGATGAGTGGTTTGCCCCAGCGGGAGTTCACTAGTTTTATGTGGTAGAGTTTCAATCTTATGATAATACATAACTGAAAGTCAAAACTTTACCAGGCTGACAAAGACTCGTAGAAGAAAAGTTAAGCTAGTCACCAAATAACTCAAGCTTTAACAGCTTAAAGGAGTAAGAGGGTCGAGGTTATTGAGGTTTATAGGAAATCATTAGAATAAAAATAAAAGAGAAAAGAGAACTAAAGGCCCTGCATATATCCTTGGGTAAACTTAGAAATGCGAATGTTGCATCAAGAAAGAGGGATCAGAGTTTGTGCTCTTTCGAAGAGGAGCTTAATAGAAGGTTACAAAATTTACAGTTTAGAATCGAGCATGAAAGTATTTGATGCAAAGTATATGCATGATGGCTTCAGACAGAGGATAGACGGAATGACTGTATTCTTTGCGAGGAGTTTGGTAATATGACTCCTGATAATCTTAAAATAAATAATATGATATTACTAAGCATCAAGAAATCTGGTAAAGAGGACCACCCAAGAACTATAAGACAAGGTCTATTGCAGACTAGTATTATGGCTGTGAAGGATAATTTACTGGTTGCGGGTAGGTTTCAGGAGAACTAATTTGTAACTTGTATTTGGATCAATCAGGTGTGAGTCACTGTGCAAGGATAACTTATGGTGACAATGCAATCACAAATGCAGTAGAAATCTATCACAGTGCTAATGGAGCAACTTAGTTTATGACTTCAAGTAATAACTATGGTGTACAAACATATGATGTTGAAAGATTTGTATTGATGAAACACTTCTCCTTGTCTTGGGCTGTGAATCACACATCTACCAATCCAGATGAAAAACTACTTGTTGTTGTAGGAGATGACGATGATGGCCTTCTATCAGACTGTCAAACTGGAAGATTGTTGCATCTCTTAGAGGTCATTTAGATTTCTCCTTTGCTTCTGCATGGCATCCCGATGGATAGATATTTGTTACAGGGAATCAAGACATGACATGCAAGCTTTGGGATGTTAGAAATCTTTCAACCTCATTTGCAGTTCTCAGGGGCCATCTAGTTACCATATGATCTATAATATTTTCTTCAGATGGTCAATTTATGGCAATGGCTAAGCCAACTGACTTTGTTCATATACATGACACAAAGCAGAACTATGATAAGAGTCAGGAAATAGATTTCTTTGGCAAAACTGTAGGAATATCATTTAGTCCAGACACTAAATCTCTATTTATTGGTGTGGCTAATCGGACATATGGCAACTTGACTGAATATAGAAGACAACAACTCAAAGTGTTGGAATCCACAGTAACATCTCAAACACTTTAGCCACCATGGCTTGATGATGCCGAATTCTCGTCCAGCCCAATCTATCAATCCATCAGGCGTATCTACCACTCAGAAGGATCAGTCCTTTCAAAAGCTTCATCAGCCTATGAAGACATGATGTCAGCAGATCCCTTGGGAAGGCACCTATGCTATTTAATTTAGCAGCATGTTGGAAGAATTTAGATGCAAGAATCTAAAATGTGAAGGGAATTTGAAAAGTCTCTTGAAAATGAAAGGATAATCAAGAAAAAGTTACAAACGAAAGTAGAAGAGTTGGACAAGTTTTCATAAAACAATCGAAAGTCTTTATCGATTCATCGGAAGAAGCATCATAGGGAGACTATGAAGAAACAATCTTGTGACCCTTCAAAACATGGTCATTTTATAATTATAAAATTTGGAAGGAAAACTCTTGACATTCCTATCCAAGTGCTTACAAATAGGAGTGTAATTACTTATAGGTTTTTTTCTTTCTTTCTGTTATGAGAAAATTGAGAGCTATACATGTTGGGTTTGGTGAAGTCCAAATTGGCAAGTTTCTCAAACAAATTCGATAAGGATATCTTTTGCTTAAATTGGCAAGTTTCTTTCTCATTATTGGAGTGGAGACCGTTTTATAAATATAGCTGTTGGTTGAATATGTAATAGATTTTAGAATTAATAAAAGTGATTCCCCTGCTTTGAGAGTGGACGTAGACAATTGCCGAACCACTATAAAATTTGTGTCTCGTTCTTAATTTTTTGTTTTCTATTCTGTTTCTTTGCTTGTTTTAATATTAACAATTGGTATCAGAGTCTGAAGCTCGGTGCTGGAAATCGGTGACGAATTTCCGGAGCCATGGAGAAGTATTGAGCAGAGATGGAAGATGATTGGGTTTTAGATCCTGGAGCTGAGTATTTTTATATAGTACAGAGACAGCCTGAAGTGGGAGTTTCAGATGATGAAAATGACAAAGTTGATACGAAAGAGGGTCCCAACTAGGATGATTGGGCTCGAGC